>CM060971.1:75870504-76238004 GCA_030765045.1 Tenodera sinensis
GGGTACCAAACATGGTATTTAAGTTCAGCAGCTTCCAAAATTGCGAAACGAAGATGTTCAAGAAAATTCCTTCATACCAGACTAACCACTAAATGGAAAAGGTTTCACAAATTTTTATTTTCTCAAAAATGTTTAACGATTTTGATAAAAATAACATATGTTTAAGATATTTTCATGAAAACTTAAATGCATATCCCGAATCTTTTGGCAGTAGTCTTTGAAACCATCTTCATTCTAAAAGACGCGTAACTTGTAAAGCGAAAGAGATAGACAAATTCTTATTGCAAAAAAATGTGGCTACTGTTAAAGCACACAGTTTTAACAAATAATTTTTTGTGGAATTAATCATTTCATAGATATTCTTTGTTACTGGTTTTGAATTTTCAATTACTTATGCTTTTCTCAAGAGGAATATCGATATTCCTTTTTACTTTCTCTACTTGTTACAACGACTACAAAAATGTATGCGTTCCATAAAAAATTCGATGGTGATATTTCCCTGGAAATGAATGTTTTTAGGCCTCCTGAACCCAAAGAAACACTTATACAGAAAGGTCCGTTTATGTAAATATAGTGTGTGTATGAGTGTGTGTGTCCGTGTATATGTGTGCGTGTGTGTACGCTTCTGTCTGTGCATGCGCGTATACGTTTGTGTGCGTGTGTGTACGCGTGTGTCTGTGCATGCGCTTATACGTTTGTGTGCGCGCACGCCTAAGTGCGTGTGTGTGTGCGCCTAAGTGTAAAACTGTTTCAAACGAATATGCGTAACATAAAATCTGATATCAAATTGGAGTTTTCATTCAAATCATTCAGGCTTTGAAAGTAGGCATTTTAACTAATATTATTGTTTCCCTTCCTCAAACGAAGAAATATCCATCAGAACGTTTCTTGAAATCGTTTGCTTTCAAGGTAATCAGCTGGGTAACATTCTTAAAAGTAAAGAAGAAAGCGACGGAATCCTACGTATGACGCAAATATACTCTGAACCAGAAAACAAAACAAAAAAAAGTTCTGTTTTTAATTCGGCTTTACTAATATCTACTATTCGAAGCTGGAAAAGTAAAATGCACCTTTAAGATAAACTTTAGGGGATGCTTTATATTATACAAAGCTAAATTTTGTATGGCCTACAAATTTGAAACATGAAAAGGTTTTCAAACACAAATAAAATTAAGATTCAAATTAATAACACGCTATTTAATGATTTGCACCACACTTGAGACTTTCCTTGCAGTTACTGTGAAGAATGTATGATGGTTAGCTGTATGTAATGCATATAAAAATGAAGCAATCTGGTCAGTGAATAAATGTAACTTACATGAATCCAAACATTTGCAATAATTTTAATTACGGACAATACCTGGTGTTCTGTAAACTAACAAAGCTTTCTAAATAATACTAATTTTAAATGCCTACCTCTAGGACGTATATTATATTAGACATCGCATGCACTATACATATTTGATGAAACTGCCGCACACTTCCTATTTACAAATAGTGAAGATTTTGTCGAGAAGTAATATATTTTTGTAGTTTACTTCAATAAACCAAATTGAAAAGGTTTCATATAAACTTGAATTAATTTAATCTAGAATATTTACAAAATGGTTTCTTAAAAGTATTCGCGTTTATCATATTTACAAAATGGATTCAGTTCAATTGGGAAACGTATTACAAATATTCGCAAGAAATCTTAGCAGATGATGTAGGTATATTTCTAATGCTAACGTTGTTTTATCTTGTTAGCAAGAAACTCATTTACAGTTGAAGAAAGCGAATTAGATAACAATACTCTAGTACTTAAGATCCAGTTTTGGATTACCTGCAAATTATTACTTTCTGTAAGTTTGACTTATACCTAGTTCCTTTGCATAGAAAATAGATTTTTCTCTGACAACTTCCATAAATAAAAGTACATCTATGGCAGCCAAAAACTTAATGGCGGCTGATAGCGGACTATCACGATTCTTTTTCCTGTTGTGCAAATAAACTTTGTGGGTGGAAATATTTGTATCATTGGATTTACAGCACGATTTCACAGCGTGTTTCACTATAGAACATAGTAAGGCATGGCAAGCCTATGATTGAATTTAGTAAGGAGCCACCCGCCATGAAATTTTGCAACAACTATAGAGTATTATATTAATAGCATTGTAGTGAATTTTTTAGTTTGGGAAAGATGTATTCAATATGGTTTCCATTACGGTCAGTAATAACATGAAATGTCTAGATTTATAGACTTAGTAATTTCGTAGTTTTCTCTTCGTGGGTCTATAATGTGTTTATTTGCTGTGTGAAAAATGAAGGATTTCGTTTTGTCAAAATGTATATCCTTATTGTCACATCAGTCGTTATTTATCATTTGAGTACGGCTAATTTTATCTTCCTAAATGAGAGAATCTTAAAGAATGTTATATAAACATTGCTTATTAATGAACAGAAGTTACTGATACGCAACAAAAGTTATGAGCTGGAAATTGATTTTTCCTTCAGTCCATTCTGACCACGTGCTGCAATTATCTGGAGAATTTATTTTAGCTTTATTTTCTGTTTGGCAACTAAGATGCAAAGGAAAGGAATTCATTTAAATCCTAACGGAAGTTGCCGGTTTTTACCTTTAATTGTTTTGAGAGTTCTGTTCCCAATTAAGCAAGATTACTGGGTAATAAATTACCGCAGGAGCTGAAGCGTAATGCTATTAATCTAGACACTTGATTTGTCACAGATGTAGCAACAGTGCAATGTCCTTCTCAAGGGTTTGTGATCATAGAACTCATTCCACCATAAAGGTTTTATCCTCTCCATCAATCAACAGGAACAAGGACGTGTCCGGCGATCCAAGACGGCTCATCTCTCACGGTTGTAGGCTTATCGTTTATTACATCCTGTGGTCTTCAGCTTCTTTTGTCATCTCGAACCAGAAGGTCGAGGCTCCTCTCCTATGGCAGCATCGGAGGCTTTTTTTTAAGATGTCTGAGAGGGAGAACAAATCAATTACATGAAGAACGTTCCATTCACTTGTTGCAAATTGCTTAAGTCATCTGTGCGAAATATGTTCTTCGTGTTCTTTTCTAACTAATGAGCTCAAACAAGCGTTACGAGAATTCTTTACCTGTCTGTAAAAGAAAACACATCGATCGGCTAGAGAGAGGTTTTCAGTATCGATAAAAGCTCTATAAACACACATTTCATAGGTACTCAAATTAATATACCTACATACTTTATCCACTGCTCTTAAAAGAAAGTTCCTAACTCTTGGGGAATTTTTATATACCTACAATGTAACTCATTTAGGCTACAAAGACGATTATAACTCCTGCAATATAAGCACTTATACATTCAAACAAAACATCTCAGCCGAGATTAGAAATCAGTTTTACATATCAACCATTGCACCAGAGGCGGACTTATCGTTTAAACATGTACTCATTTGCCCTTACTTTAAGCATTTAGCTTATAATGAGAACGCTGTTCGTTTTCTTGATTGGTGTCTGCTAGACCTTATTAATACATTATTAGTAATCCCAAACGCTATACAGTCGTAGGTTTTCTTCATGATATCCTCAATTGCCTGCCTCCCTGTCTTTAAGGTGAGAAAGTGCTGCCAGTATTCAGTCTCTGATACAACTACCTATACTTGCCTTTTCTCCAGCCACAGTGATGCTATGCCATCTATTGCTGCCTCCAGCAACCACACTCTTGGTCGTGTTTAGCATACGTATATGGAATAAGTGTTGGAGAATTCAATGCGCGATATGATTACTTTCTCTCATTTCCTTACTTCCCCTGACTACCTACTAACAATTCCTATGCAAGTAACAAGCCATGTGCTATATCTACCTTGTGTTAAATAGTTCTTGAAAGCAAACTATAATAATCAGGTACAATTTTGCTCATACAATATCTGAGTAATGTACAGGTTAAAATATTTGTCGTAGTTATTATTCCTAGATAAACTAACCTTAAATTGCTCTCTTGAAATATGCAGTAACAGTCCAGCTCGCCTCTGTAGCGTGATGTTTAGCTTAATTTAATTTATTTTCTTGTTTAACGACGCTGTCAATTGCCAGGATCACATCAGCGTCGCCGGTGTGCCGGAATTTTGTCCCGCAGGAGTTCTTTTACATGCCAGTAAATCTACTGACATGGAGCTGTCGTTTTTAAGCACACTTAAAAACCATCGGCCTGGGCCGGGTTTGAACCCGCGACCTTGGGATCCGTAGGCCAGCGTCTAACCAACTGAGCCACCCAGACCGACGTGATGGTTAGCGTGTCTGCCTCACGTTCAAGAGGTCGCGAGTTCGAATCTCGCTTAGGGTAAGTTATCCAGGCAAGGTTTTTTTTTTTCCGAGGTTTTCCCTACCCTGAGAAGAAGAATGTCGGGTAACTTAAAGCTCCATGGACCTCGTGCTCATTTGAGCATCATTTCACCCATTTCATTTCATTCATTCGTCCGATATGGCACAATGTTGGAGGACGTTAATTTAAAAAAAAAAAAAAAAAAAAAAAAAAAAAAAAAAAAGTAACAGTCCTTCATACATGTCATTATGCCGAATGTCGATTGGTTAGGCGCTAGCCTATTGTTCCCAAGGTTGCGGGCTCAAACCCGATCCAGATCGATGGTTTTTAGGTGTGTTTAAAGGTGAAGTCAGTGTGCATGTCAGTAGATTTACTGCCATGTTAAAGTACTCTTGTGGGACGAAATTCCGGCACACCTACGGCATTGATATGACTTGGAAATTGACAGCATTGTTAAAAAACAAAATATTTTCAGTAATATACCGAACATTCAAACTGTATAATTCTGGCAGCTCAAATATGTTATTTCTTCTTTCTTAGCTTCTGGTATGGGCCACATCGTGCTGGCTTTTTTTAATCATGCTGATGTTTCGTCGTAAAGTATGTTCGGTTTCTTCACTGGGCGACTGAAAATCTCACCCAACTAGTCACTGCGTACTCTTTCCGAAATAATCGCAGGGGCACGCTTTTGGCGATTGTAAATTTAGTGGCTTCGTGACTATTTAAAATTTTGCCTTTAAAGCTTGGTAACGAATAAAACCAGCAAATATATGAAACATTTTGGGATAGAAACTAATTTTAAAAATCACAAGATAGCTCAACGTAAGATAACCAGAAACATGTTATATAGCCTACATGTTGGAATTTTTGTGATAAGGCTCTTTCTAGTTTACCGGCAGCGGCTTTTTGTTCTGATGTAACGTACATATATTTGGGAAAAGTGAGTATATATCACAGAAAACAGGTGCGGAGTTTCCGCGGAATTATGGTTTAAACTGAAAATCTCTACATCACAAGGACGAACAAGAAAGGTTAAACGTCTAGTCCTACCCCTTGTATGCTGCTCCAAGGCGCTCTGGTTCAGTTTTACTCTAGTAGTATATTGCAATAGAAGGACGAGAAGTAAATTTTACGCAGTCTGGGAAAAGTCTAAATAGCATAAATAAGAATTTTTATTTAGATACCAAGTATGGAACGTCCACCATACTAGCCAGATCTCAATCCTCCAGACTTCTTCCTGTTCCATCGACTCAAATGCGCTTTGACAGGAACGAGATTTGACGATGTTCCTGACATCGAACGCAACGTGACAAGGCTTTTGAGCGCCATCCCAAAGGAAGCCTTCTTGCAATGTTTCCAGGACATGCATCGCAGCTCTCAGCGGAGCATAGCAATGGGAGAGGACTACTTTGAAGGATAGCAAGGTAATTGTCATCCATAGTTCATCTACGTGAATGTTACAGGACTATTCACCGTCAGATGTTGTACGATATATTCAGCCACTACCAGAGAGTATCTCTTCTAAAAATTATTATTTTATATATTATTTTGCTTTCCGGCAATCTTAACTATATTACATGCAATAAGTGTAGCACGATTCAGATTTTTAACACCTTTGTTTCATGAAATGCAATTGACTTAACTAGAGGAGTCTGTGATAGTGCATATTAAAGTAAACAACATGCGAAAACTTTCAATACCTTCTACTTTCTACGTGTGTAGCATAGAAAGTAAACACGCGTTTAAAAAAAATTATCTATGCGTACGAAGCTTCTATCTTCTAAGGATGCGACAGGAAGGTCTCCACTCTTTTTTGTAGTGTTTAACGCCCGCTTTTACTATATACGGCTTCGCAGGGGGTGACACTGATGATACATGGAATGAGGATGGAACACCGGTGAAATGAGATGGCGGGGGAAACCGGAGAACCCGGAGGAAACCCACCCCAGCGCCACTTCACCCACCATAAATCCCACGAGCGGTTGCCTGGGATCGAATCCGGGCCACGTCTCCAAACTACATTCTATATGGAAAATATTTCGTTTATTTTCTTAAAAATGTACTAGTGATTTTGATCAAAATGGGTACATTTAAGGCATTTACACGAAAAATAACGTGCTTAACTTGAATTTTCGGGAATAGGCTATGAAGTTATCTTTATTCTGAATGACATTTGCATAACTAAACCATCAGACTTAATGTCCTGCACCAAAAAAGGGCTTTAAAGCACACAATTTATATAAAATACAGTTATTTTTAGAGTTAACCATTTCCGAGATATTTATTCTTATTGATTTGAACTTTCAACACATACATTTTTATCAACTGGTAAGTCACTATTTCTTTTTGTTTCTCACGCTCGTGCAAAGAGCATGAAATTTCAGTCATCGCAACAGGGGCAAGCTCTTTAAAAATCTGTCACTTTACGTGCTGTATCAGTCCTACGCCTGTGATGAAATTTGTATCTGTGAATTGGTTATTCTGGATCAGGCATGGGGAAAAGGGGTGACAGAAATGCTATCGAGTATGTACTCTCTCCACTTACTGACACAATTTGAAGGAATAGCCAGTTCTCTGAGGTAGACAGACAATAGTGGGAGGCATGGCCTGGTAGCTAATCGCTGTGAGTATTGGAAGGGGTTAAAACTCTACGGAAGGGAAATGACTCGTTGAGTCAATTCTCCCCATCTATGAACTGGATTAAACAGAAGTAGATAAAATAATGCGATTTTGTAAGAATAGTTTGTAGAAGAATGAATAGAGAAGGTAATGTAACACATGTTTTTACGCCAAGATCCACTTAATATCCTTAAATACAGTTTAAATCAAAGATATCCGAGGATCGCAAAGGAATTGTTTTTATATTGAAACCACAGAAGAATGCGGCTTCACAAATTCCACTAAATCCGCTTCATACATCAGAAGCATACAAAGTTTGTACCTGGGTAAGTGTGTGCACGATGCAAGAGAGGTCAAAGCTGTAAGTACAATTTATCAACGACAGGGTTTGTTTAGTATGTTGACCGTATGCTGGATTTGTAGACAAAGGTGGAGCAAAAACCACAACAAAGAGATGGCATGTGGAAACCAGCTGCAACTAAAGCTGAATTGTTTCATGGTTTATTAATAAAGAATTCATATTAGAAACCTTATGTTTCGTAGCGGAAGAAAAAAAAAAGACCTGAGCTGTCAACCGTATTTAATGATAAAACTGCTTTAGAACTTGAGTATAAAGGTCCTCACATTCTTCTTTTACATCACGAAAGCCGAAGCTTGCACTAAAAAGACACGATAATCAGCTATGAGGACACAGAAAAGAGAAGACTTAATTTTGAATTAATTTGATAATAATGTGTAGGAACAATAATTATCAAAATTCGACGTTCAGGAACAAAGCATATTTTATATAAATCAAAGAATTCTATACAAGGTAAGAAACTATCATTTATAAATCCAGCCTTCATTTTACCTGTTTTCCGTTTCCTCTTCGCCAACTACTATTTTATTATTTATTATCTGTATCTACTTCTTTATTAAATTCTTGCATTTACCAGTCCTTTCATGCATATTTTAGGAAGTAGTCTCTTACGCTAGAGGCCTAAACACTGACGATCCTATTTCTAATCATTTCAGCGTTGTTTTCCTATGTCTACTGCTTCAGAAATAGTTTGGTTACTTATTCTGTTTGTATAATTTACATGCTCCAGACTTCGTACCGACATCAAAATATGTGTTTAAGCTTGCTTCACCTTTTCCAAATATTCTGCCACATTTAAGAAAGTATTTCAGTAATCCCTTGCTTAGTTCTTTCTTCAAGGACCCACAGAAAAGGTTTTCTATTTTTACTTTATTTAAAAATTTCATATCAATATTTCATGGGAAGTGTGCTAAATTTAGTAAGTTCCAAAAATTTAAGAAAATTTTCTTACTCCAAACTGCGTTTTATATGAAACATTCTTCGTAATTATTTTTCTCAAAACTGTCTCAATTTTTATTAAAATACCGTATATTTAAGATACTTAGGAAACAAGTAAAACGTGTATGTGTGTATATATATATTTATTTATTTATTTATTTATTTTGAATGTACTGGGAACGGCCCGCTCTTTCATTCGGAAAGCTTGTATAATGTATAATACCAAAGCTTAATATTTATACAAAAACTTACTATACAAAAATGTATATGCGTTGAAAACGACTATTCCCCATATAATGTTATTATTTATCAGAATGTTTCACATTTTTATCATTTCTGGACTATAGTTATAAGTTGTTTCTCGCAATATCGTGGAAAGAGTATGGAATTTTAAAACCAAACTTTGCCAGTTTTTATGTACCTGCAATGCGCTACGTAATGAAACTACTGCTGCAAAGGTTTGGGACGGGTTTCTATGAAGCTATTGGATTAACGCTGTTTGCGTTGCTCCACTTTTACAAGTCTTGTTAAAATATTTGTGCACTCAGTGCAGTGTAGATTCTAAGTTTATCTTTTATCTTGTGCTTGTTGCCTTGGCTTAGCCTCAATCGAAGCATGAAGATTACTTGTGATCTCAGGTAGATGGTTGATGGTCTCGGAACGGTAACTAAAATATTGGTTTGGAAATATCGCGTAAATTGTACAAGTAACTTAAACCTTTTATTATATGCAAATTTTCACTATATTTATAACTCAGTTTAACAGTTGCCTTCACACTTCCATATTAAAGTACAACTTTATCCATTCGGCCTTCTTCCTCTTCGATAAAAATTTTTTCCCATCTCCTTAACGACGTAACTTTTTACGATCCTGTCTTTGCGAACATGAACACAAGTCTTGACACATTTCTTTTCAGACTTAAATTTGCAGTTGGTTTCAGCACAAATATTAAGCTATTTCTTTATCATATATCATACTTAATTAACAACTATAATTTTTATTTTTCCTTTCTTTTGAATAACGCAATATTTCGCAAAAATTCGCCTGATGCCTATTCACAAATATCTGTCTTAGGCGTATCTTGATTAAGATTAATTAAATAAGAAAGTAGTAGTTTCCAGAAATTCTATAATAAGCAATAGATGGAAGATAAAATTATCTGAATGCAACAACAAGATTTGTCTTTTAAATGTTTGCTTTAATAGTGCTCTCCGACCAGAGTCACGTATAAAGTGTAATAACCATAGAATACAATATTTTATTTGTATAATCGTTGATACCCACTCATCAAAATTCCAGCGTGGGATTCTCCGCCGGAGCGGGGAATCTGTTCTAACCGAAGTCATTCCCGGAAGTCTGGAGTGTGAATATGCGAGCGTATTTAACGGTAAAACATGAATAAAAACCAATCTTTGTGAAGCCCCTGCTTCAGTGAGTAAAACCAACAGTTTTTTCTCAACTCCAAACCTTCAATATGATCAAGCAGTATTCCGAAGTATACAAATAAAACAAGAAATACATTTTAACTCCCTTCAGTCGGAGAGACCACGTAACGCAGTGAAATAAAGTATGCGTATGAACTAAGCGAACTGAAGTACTGAGTTATCTAATGTTCAACCTAAAAGCTAAAAAACAAAATAAACCAAAATCCGAATACAAACCTTGGACAAGAATGATATGCTAAATAGCGCAGCGTTCATTTTATTTCCAGGCTTTGATTTGGGCCATCTATTGCTTTTGTTTTTCATCACAAATCAGTTATGACCTGAAAGTGGAATTTTTTATTTTTCGAGGTAACCTGTGGTTTAGTATGAAAGTACGATTACTACAGATTTTAGTTTTGTTTAAGCTTACATTTGTTTTATATGTTTTAGGTGATCTATAGAATTAACATAAGAGATTCTTAGAAAAAGAACAAAATATGAAATCTAACGTAGCGAAGGTAGCTTTGGTTTTAACTTTCTCTAACATTTATTTTCTTGAAGTGGAACTCTCATACATATACTTCTCGACAAGAACCTTTAAGTCGTGGCACTGTCGTCACGTTCTTAACCTTGCGAATACAATTAAAAGTTCAAAACACTTTGGATTACATGTACACGATTACTATCATTTTATAACTTTCTGTGAAATGCGTTTTGCTCTAAGCGCAAATCGGGAATGTAAAAAGATATTCGCGATTTGTATAATTATAGAACGGATTTTTAACTGTGGAAAACATGAAATCGTGGGTTATTCCAGGATGCAAAAATAACAGCATGGATAATGTACGGAAACATGATATAGAAATAGATTACGTACAGAAATGAAACTGTAAAGTGTTGCTAAAAGGCAAAGAGCACAGAGAATCCATTTTGAAAAGAGTATTGACCTTTATGCAAGTCTATAAAGGTATTCTGTACACATCTCCGAGATATTCTTTATTTTTGATCTGAGTTTCCTAGAGGGGAATCTCTATCGTTCTCTCTCTCTCTCTCTCTCTCTCTCTCTGAAATGCGAAGGGAACGCCTTTTTAAAGCTATCACATAGTGGCACGCTCTTAAAAGATTTAACTAATATTTACTATTTAATTATTAACGTATCTCTCTACCACAGGAAGTCAAGCTCAAAGATTTTGCGCTGGTTGAAATGGTTCTCCCTTATTCTCTTCCTCTCGCTCTCTTCCCTTTCTGGAAATGTTACTTGCTCTCTCATTCTCTATGAATTTTCTAGAGATATTTCTTTTTCTACTGGCAAGTAGAGGAAGTATTGTATTCCACCCAAAAATTCTATGTCGAGATTTCACCGGAAATACATGTTTGGATTCAGGAGGCCTCAAAACATATTTCCTGTGAAATCTCGACATTGAATTTTTGGGTGGAACACAACTTACCAGTAGATAAAGTAGAAACTAAAAGTTGGTTACAAATCAAAGTTGGTATTTAAGTTTAATGTCTCTCATGTATGTGACATGAAGATTTTGAAGAAAATAGCACCACCCTAAACTACCCTTTACATGGAACATTTTTGGAAAATTTTGATTTCCTTGAAAATGGCTGACGATTTTGATTAAAATACCATGTATTTAAGATATCTATATGACAAGGAAGTGTATATTTTGAAGTTTTTGGCTATAGCCTATGTAGTCCTGTTTACTCTGGATGACTTTTGAATAACTCGTAAACCGTACGAGATAGACAAGATCTTACTATACAAACATGTATATCCAGCTAAAACACATAATTTATGTCCCAAATAATTTTTTGTAGAGTGAACCATTCCGGAGATATTCCTCGTTATTTTTGTCAGTTTCGGAAAAATTAAAACTTTCGTGAAATGTAAAATCGATGTTCATTTTTTTAAATATTAAGCGTGCAAGGAGAACGGGATCTCAAAGCTTTGAGAGATTTGACTATCGCTCAAGGCCTACTGTATGCTAATATTCCCCTTGCACCTACAGGGACATAAGCAATAAGACAATTTGTACAAATGTTTATCTCATCTAACACGAAGAAGATACAGGAATATGAGTTTGTAAGAATGGTTAGTACAAGAGTAGAGAGAGTCATGTGAGTGCAACACATCAGATTTTTTTTTTTTTTAAATTGATAAGAATACCGCTTTTCCCTCCTGTCGTTAATAACATTCAAAACATATCAAATAGGCATCATTTAGAAGTAAGTGTTGAAAAATTCAATACCACGACTGGGACTCGAATCATAGTTCGGCTCCTCCTCTGCAAATGCTCTTTCAAGCACAGCAAGAGAGAGCTGTCATTAAAATTTTTGATCTAATTCAACTTAATTTTCAGGGCATTCTAGGACTAGCAGATTTCATACCTCGGGCCTCATTTGCAATGCTGCAAGCGCTCTAAATGTCAGGGAAAATGAAATTGAGTTGTATTTATGACGCTCCTTAACTGCTACGGTTCTCAGCGTTATATTCTATATTAGACGTGAAGGATCCCTTAATTTTACTGAGAGGAATTTTTATTGGGCTCGAAGTTCTCTTACGTGCCGTAAATCTACGACACGAGACCACCGGTTTCCTCCCTTCCGAAGGATGCCATACTGACTTTTAAGGCGCTCAAAGGCATGCATCACTCTCCACCACCGGGTTCGAACCCGCGATCTTGGGAACCAGGGGCCAGCATGTTACTCTAGACCACGAGTATTGTAGCAAACCTTATATGGGGATTAAGCTGCACTCCTTACTGCGTAGGTATACACCACTACTAGGAAAGGATAGTTATCAAATAGCGATAAGATTATACAAATTCCAGTCTGCCCTTTGTACTCAGAGATTTCTATGAAACCAGAGAGTAGCCAATACACAGAGCTGTATCGCGCGCGGGTTTAGGGCTGAAAGTTTACACACACAAGGAGTGTGTGTGTGTGTGTGTGTGTGTGTGTGTGTGTGTGTGTGTGTGTGTGTGCGTGTGCGTGTGTGTGTGTGTGTGCGCGCGCGCGCGCGCGTTTCTCAAAAGTTGTTCTAGTGCTTTTTTAAATACCACATTTACTTGTCTAACTTATCTTTCAAGTTTTCTTCATTCTGAATGGAATTTGTGCAATTCCTAAACCATAAGATAGGCAGAAAACCTTGTTACAAAAATTTTAGAACTCATTTGAAGTTTACAATTTATTTAAGTAACGTTTTTGTACCATTATTAATTTCAATAACATTCGTTGTTAAATACTTCAGTTTTCTCACTGGTATCTATAAAGCGTATTAGGAAGAATGCAATTCCTATTTTTCCTCGCATAGGTTCATTAGTAGCAAAGGGAAAAAACTGACTGAGAAATACGAAAAGTAAATGTCTATTTGCCGTGCAATCAAGTCCATATTGCTTACTTTGATATTATTTATGGAGAAAAAAATTATAGTATTGTTAATAGAAAACTACCTGAATTCTGTAATATATGAAGCGCTATTGAAGTTGAAGTGGGTAAAGAACGTAATGTCAGTGTAACACACCTGATTTATAATGTTTATTTAAGACTCCTAAATGCCTTTATTTGTATATAACACAACCAAATACCTGGTGTTACACTTATTTTTTGCACTGAAAATGTACAAAACATTGTACATTGCATGCTTATTGAAGTTGCTAAAATGCGTTTGAAGGTAAGCACGCCATCTGGTTAGATGGCGTAGAACATACGGTTATCCAGCGCCATCTCTAGATGCTTTAGGCAACTTTTCTTCACGCTGGAAACATGATACAGTGGCTGGATACATGCTCATTCTAAATCAGAAGCTTGAAAACAGATGGAGTTGCGGTTCTATCCACGCATTGAAGTCTCCTTTTATGCTTCACATAGGGAGCAGTAATCCCCAGTATATTTCCATTTATATGCAAATTTGATTTTAAAGGAAGCGTTTGTGGTTTGTAGCTTCTTATTTCAAAGTGAACAATTATTTTCTTTCAGACATAACACTATTGAGGACCGTCATGTTACACATTCCGTTAGTTTCAAATAACATGTATGTAAAATACTTCATAATTAAAAAAACTGCAAGAGAAAAGTAAATTCAATACAATACATGCATAAGCAATGCAAAATCATGACATGGATATAAACAGCACAAATAGGGGCTGTGTCCTTCAAGGGACATGTAATATGAGCTAAAATTATAATGCATTTAAAGAAACAGGAGAAGTGAACAACGTTAAATTTTTGGACACCTTACGTATAAAGAAAATAAAAGTGCACATGAAAAAACTCAGCAAACTTAGGCATCTCCTTGGATCCTAGCTGAGCACGTTAGAAAAAAATGGGTAAACAAATGTGATTAATATTTTATAACGCCTTCCTTACGGATGCAACAGTTGAGCATTGAAAGCAACCCATTTAGAAAAATAAAAAATACTGAAATGAAGCTACAGGTACTGATTGCTTCCGTTATTTTAAAGTTCCAAGAAAAGGTTGGACATAAAAGTTTAAGTGAAAATGAATGATACAAAAAAAAAGAAATAAAAAGTAAAATAACAGTAAAGTACTGCATGCAAAACTTCCATCAGTTATATAAAAATTATAATTAAAAATGTAGGAAGATTAAGGAAGAACAATGACCCAAGTCACAATAGGCCTTAGGGCTGATTATGACAGTGAATTAATTCGTTCAGAAGGGGTTAGCCTCCTCCTGTAGGTATAATAATAGTAACTACACTTCATTGGGAAATGGATTACAAAATGCCTATCTTAACAACCATGTGATGCTAATTGTTGATGTACTTTTTAACGGCATAAGCAAACAAAAGAATTTTGTTCTTGCTATTACATTGAAGTATTTAAGCATATTCAAATATGTAGCATTATTTACCTAATGCTAAAAACACACATTTAGCTTGGGGCTTTATTTCCCTACTTTAATTTCATTTCTGGAGTAGTTTGAAATACCTACAGCTTTTATGCGTTTCATCTTAATGCAGAGCTTCACGTTTTTTTTTTCTATTATTTACAACCGGACGCCTAATTTCCGACTTCATTTTAACATTGCTATATGTTTTTCTTACAACTTTAAATTATGCTTCAAAATCAAAACGTATCAGAATCATAATTCTTCCAAAATTAGTTTGAGTAATATTTCTGTCTCCTTAGCTTTGATATTTTGAATAATATGGGACACATTACCTTCCATTTATAAATGTGCTTTAAAATATCAATTTAAGTGCCAGTAAAAACAAGGTGAATATATACTGTAACGAATGCGATATTTATCTGCTTTGTGTAGGTATGAATTGACTGCATACTCTTTACTCTTTTTGCTTTAAATATTGCAAAATTAGAAGAAATGAATGTGTCGGAAATTGCTAATACTACGAAAAATTAACGCAAATTGTGTTAAAGCCTAACATTTTTCTAAAATTAAATCTTCTAACTCTACCTCTCTCTCTCTCTTATCTTGCCCCTCTTTCTCTGTCATAGTTTCGTAATTATATATACTCGTAATTCCATGATATTTAAAGAGGTTTTGAAGTATTTCACAATAAGCTGAGTATCCTATTTTTCATGCGATGTCATAAATGTTAATTAAATATACCGAAAAGCATCAGAATAAATCCTATAAATGCTGTTATTTCTGCAATATCAAGGCATGTTTGATGAAATCTCGATATAGATTTTAGTGAAATGCAGTAGCCACAGGTAAGTGATAGAGAACCTAAAATTCGTTCAAAAAAAGACCTACACACTATTGAAAGACATTTAAATTAAGACGTTTCTTGTTTTCTTGTTTTATGGGTTATGTTTTAAATTTAATGCCGAAATTAAACTATTTCGTAATAATAATTAATAATTCAATGTATCTACATGTTTCCACCACTTTGTTAGCTGAAAGCTTAATTGGCATAAACTAATTCTTTGCCACATATCGCTTATTGCATTTGTAATCTGTTTTATGGTTTGTGGTTAACTTGTTATACGGTACGCTTTGTTATACGAAGGCTTTAAAAGAGCTGTGGGCTAATCAGTTGTCGCTTTGAGTTCGCTAAGAATGAAAACTGGGTTAGGTTAGCGGGTTAAATGCAGAGTGCAGAACGTAAAACAATGGAATATGAATCTTAAGCATTAAATCATCTCGGCATATAACAAGACTGCAACTGAAGTGATGGTAATGCAGATAGTGCCATGAATGTACCAGTTTCCTTAAGCGAGGTTACTGCCAATGTAAGCTGAAAGTTCCGCAGTCGATCAGAGAAAGAAGATACTGGCAAGCTATAGACGGAGCAGAGAAATTACATATCTATAACAAGGCTTTATTCTGGATTTTTGGTAAACAAGCAAGTAATGCTCTGAATTTAAAAATACATATTCATTTTCATTATACCCACACGCTACAATCTTCTTTGAACTCATATTGAGTGTCTTGTATCCGCTAAAGCCTCTTGATTAATTTCGAAACTAATTTCACCTGATTGATGTATAAGTAATTAAATTTTCTCACACTTTCAGCATTTACCTTGTAAATGTTTTCTTAAAGTAATACATTCTGATTAGAGTTAACACAAAGCGCTGTCTTAAACAAGAATGAACTGAGCGGGATGGCTCAGTGTTCAAACCCCGCGGCCGATAATGCCCATCAGGGGCATAGGCACAAAAGATCGCCTTTCGGTCCAAGTGCTAAGTCTCCCTTCGTAATTGTCAAATTCATAGTCATAAATACAGAGGAAGTGCTTAAATGATGATGTGATTACTGCAAATCGCCCTGGGAGTCGATATTCAAAAGTGCAACTATTTGCTTAAATAATTTAAATGACAAAATATAAAACATATGTGACATTTTCTAAAGCTGGATAGCACATAACAAATACACATATATACACATAATTTTACATAAATATAAATTTCGGTATGCTAGAAATATTTTAGGTAGAAATATTTTATCAGTATGGATACTTTTAGGCGAAACAGCACTATGAACTATATTTAGAATATGTTTATTGTAAATGTTGACATTTGTTGAACTAATTTAAACCTTATATTATGGCACTTTAAGTACAGGAACTACAGGTTTATTCCTAGTTAGTAATTTCCCAGTAGTCTGATAGTTGTTTTTAGTTTCTTTCATTCTTCCTTTCTTTATTTTTGTTGGTCACATCACGAGAGTTACTATAGTTCTTTTGGCTCAGAAATGACCATAATTACATAGTCGTCGCCTTTCTGTTCGATGTTTTGTTTCTATTGGATTTTAATAGGAGATGCAATTTCGGGGCAACTGCTGGCTGACTGCAATTAAGTCATTATAATAACAAACATAATTTGGTCTTTGCTGTCCAATCACTTTATGTAGCATCATATTTTATTTCATTCATTTTATTCTATTGGAGGAATTTGAGTCCAGTATTGACTATCTAATTCCATATTTATCGGTAACTTAGGGAAATAACAAAAATGAGAACAGACGATACTTGGGTTAATGAACATGCATGCGACTTCCGAAATACCTTAGCGATCTCGCTTGAACAGTTTCGCTCTTTCTAGCCGTGAATCGAAATGGCATCTCGGTTAAGAACCCAGAACATTGGCCACTTCACAACAGAGGCAGTAGCCGTTTTTCTACACCTCTCTCTTGTATGCAAGTGCTACAATATAGTGGCTACATTGATCATATCGTACTGCTATGACTATAACGACTGACCTCTTGACCTCCGTGCACAGGTTGGTGAACCATGGGCCATTTGATCCAAAAATTCAATATGAACATTTAATTGGAAACACTATTTTAAGGTCTGTAAATAAACACAAATTACCGAAAGTATGTCTGTGTATAGTATAAAGATGAAGAGTCAAATAGTTACCAAACTTTGTAATTAAAATCACCGTCTTATATTAATGCGGTATTAAGATTTTCAAGAAAATCCCTACATCGAAAAATAACCTTTACATGAAAATACTTTCCATTATTTTTTATTCTCTCAAAAATGAATCCAAGAATAAGGGTTGACATACCATACGCGTTAGATATTTTGCATGACAAAGTTTATGTCTTGATTTTTCTGGAAATAGGCTCTGAATCCTCTTCACTCATAACAACTTTAGTATAAATGGATAACAATAAGAGAGAAATAAAATCTTACTAAACTAACGAGAAGTTTTGTCTTTTTAAAACATATAATTTATATCAAATGCTTCAGTAGGTTAGCTACTTCCCTTTTTATAGCTTTGAATTTTCAACTAACCACGTTAAACTTTTTTTTAATGCTAACTCTGTTTTATACTTAAAACGAAATCTGTAAATGTGTAATGAAAGATTATCTCAATTAACAAAAAGTAGATAGAGGAATAACGTTTTATAAGAGCATTTTTATGGATCGAGTGGAGAAAGTCATGCGAATGCAACACATCAGATGTTTTAATCAATCTTCCGACCTTGTGCATCAGGCACGTGCTGCTAATTATGTGCACATGTATCACACATGGGTTTACACGATCCCGTTTCCCTGAGGTTTGAAGTATAGTGACATTCTCATTAATGGCTGCGACCATAAACGAATTTAATTTGCCAGTCATACCATTCAGTTTAAGTTCATCAGCCCTGCCCACGTTTTTTCTTCACGTTCATATGTGAAGACTTCAATATACACGATTTAAATAATAATAGAGTCAGGAACCATGCACCATATCGGGCTATCAGCTCGTTTTTTATACTTGGTTCCTGTCCCCACAACTTTCTCCCGAGTAGCCACCATCATCGTTTCTCCCTCGAGCGATAAAGAGATAAACTGAACCAGTGAACCTTGAATTTATTCTGTAAAACATACCAAACGTACTTACACACAACGCATATCTCCGACCAGAACATGTACTTATCGCAGTATTATGCTACATGGTCCTACAGGTCTTAGTTACCAGAAATGCTTTTTATTTGAATAAAATTATTTTCATAATTACCCTCTTACCAATTATTTATGGGTTATTTATTATCTTAACTTGAATATGATATTCTTTAATTCCATACAAGTTTTATAATAATTTATTTTTACATATCACTTTGATTTACGAAGCAAAATATAAATATTTCCACAAACATGGAAACTCTGATGTGTAGCATCGCGTAATTTCCTTCACTAATACCACTCAGTTTTGTGCCTGGTAAACATTCGTTGAAAATGGTTTTAGCGGTAATATACATGTAACGCAGCTGTTTATGCTGGTACTGACAAATCTAGCCCTACCCTCCAGGGTGACTACCTCTTTTCCTCGGATACAAAAAATGCTCATCACAGGAATGGCAGGATACGTTACTTCCCAAAATATATGACCGATCTGTGAAGAATAACATTACAAGCTAACTGTGCATATACTCGCTGGCGGAGTGTATTTGTGGTGTAAAAATAAAACAATGTAATAAAAACGTAAAAATAATGTCGCTGATAGTATCTATGTATATGTCGTGGCTATAGTCCAGTTTAATGACACATACAACTAAATCCTCACCCTTTCTCTAGAAGGCCGAATTATACTTCATTACAAAACGAAGGGTAAAAATAAAGGAGATATAGGACACACATATTTCTTATTCCATTGATTTCGACAAACTCTGGAAGTATAATAATCACAATATCAAATAGCCATCTGACCATATTTATGAAATTGTATTTTGAGGAGGCATCAGAGGCCTTGGCACACAATTTCATAATTTTGGTCAGATGGCTATTTGATATTGTGATATGTAAGAGATTTATGCTTAGCATGTAGTGTTACTGTGATAATGGGGCATGTTTCATTGATAAAAGAAAAAAAAACACATAAATAATTACAAACCATGATCATTTAGGAAAGCAAACTTAATTAATTTTATATTAATTATTTAAAACATTTGCCTGATACTGCTTATGGTGATGATTATGTCACCTGATTTTAGTCTATTTCCCGGACAATAGAGACTCTTTCGCCATCTGTTGATGTTGGGTAAAGACTGTAGATTGTGCTGCCCTCTGCAGCAGATATGTAACACCTTTTAGATACGTCTTTGGTAACCCAGGAAACAATGTAAAACACGTGTAAATGAATGTTGTATAACGTGTTTTCACTAAATCCCGTAAACTGCTCTCCCACACTATTCATAAAATCAACAGAATACATAATACAAAACATAATTATCAAAACAAAATAAATCAGAAAAAAATAAAGAACTTTAACAATTATAACCAAAACCTTATAATGGCAAGAAGGGTACTTCAATTGTTTTTACTCTCACGTAGAGTTAAGCCTTTTTTGCGCACCAATAAGAGAAACCTTCATGGAGGTGGTAGCCGAACTGAACCACGCTTACGTTTCATGTTATATATAACTAATAATAATAAATATAACACATTACAATATATGTATCTTATACATTTAAACGAGGAACTCTTGTATATATATTCCGCGCAACTTGGAAACGGCTCTAACGGTTTCGATCAAATTTTGTATTCAGACAAGGTTTTACTTATCTATATAGGTGTCATTTCTGGCAAAACTCGGTTTTAAGCGTAACAGTCACAATTACTCTAAACCTTATTTAGGCCATAATTTCTCTGCTAATGGCCCAACCTCAACAAACAAGCCAGGATATTAAAGATATCGTCAAGAGCTTTCAGAAAACCTAAAGAAAGTTGAATTAGTTATATTATTATATTATTTTATTCAGTGTCACTAAAATACCGCTCAAGATAATTAAAATACTTTAAACACAAACGTCTTCTTGACACTGTGCAGACAGTTTTACACAGCCAATCATTCACTGTTTAATTTTTAATGTGACGTTTCTAATTCTCTTAAATGCAAACGAAGTAATACATTTAGTGCGCTGCTTTGAAAAATGTGCATTTTGCATCCTCTTAATGTTGCTATTAGTTGCTTCTTTGTATTACCAAAATACCTCTTCTGGTTAGAGGCAGAGCTCTTTGCACATGTATTATTGCTTACGATGAAATATGTTTGTAGTAAATATATCTTCTATGTCCTGTAAGCATTATAGTTACGATCGTACAGTGTAGGCCAGACAGTAAATAATGTTTGTTTAATATTAAATCTATTATTATAAGTAATTTAGGTCATTTCCATCGTGAGTGCACTTAAATGTTAGTAAAAAATGAGTATTTTGTGTTACAATAATGTATACCTGGGTAACATTTGTTTATTTACCGCCCATTACTTCCTAAGAAAAATCGTGTCAAAGAACTCATAAGGCAAGAAATGTTACTTGCGTGCCATTACATTTTGCTACTTTGCTTAAGTGTTTGCCAGGTGTCAAGGTGCACACGACTGCATAAAGTGCCAAAGAATACAGTCACAGAAAGAGGCGTGGTAATACCGTTATAGAATGTAGTTGGCTGGTATGCAAACCGCGAGCTCGACCATTTCCTGATACAATACAAACACTTTTTGCTTCCTACTCTTCTCTCCCTGCGGAAACACCAAAAATGGGCCGAAGTTATTTGAATATTCCATTCTTCCGCATTTTGAAACTTATGTTGTCTTTACAACGTCACTTAGGACATGTTACATCACCTGCTTTGCAGTTGAATAAGACACACTTCGTAATAAGAGTTCGTATTCCATAAACGTTTAACAACATAGTAAGCCCAGCCTCAGGAAACAACGTGAGGAACTTTCCCTGATTGAGTTCTGCCGCAACTAATAACTAGCATTTGGTTCTCGTGTTCTGTTTACAAACACTCCAAGCGGTTTTACTATATCCTACATCAACTCAAGGCGCAAACATACTAGACATCTTATTTAACTAAGGAACCGTTAATACAATGTGTAATTACGTGATCTTATACCACGTGTTGTGATAATTAAAAGCATTCAAGGAATATTTTACTGCTTCTATTACAATTGCAGGACTCTGCAAAATCGCTATGTTGTATGTTGATATCAGTGGAGTCACTCATGCAGAAGAACGGCTAGTGTTCAGTTCATACCTTTTAATATTATAGCTTAAGCTTTCAACATAATATATGACAACTTAGTGCTGCTAGTGTAGTGCAGTAATATGTTAGTTCATCTGTAGATAACCAATACTATGCCTTCATCATTGGAGATCCTCAGCCAACGGTGTATTATTGGGGAGAAGTCAACAGATAATTTCGGCTCACTCGATTGCACAGTCCTTAAGACGCGCACTAAATGTTTTACCTAATTTTTACTTTCTCTATATATCCTAAGAGTAACTAGAGGGAGTATTGAATACCACCCAAAAATTCTATATTGGGCTTACACCGGAAACACATATTTGAAAACTCGCTGAATAATAAAAGCATTTTTAGAAAAATGTCTGTATGTGTGTCAATGAACAGCATAACTAAAAATGATCAGTCCATTTTATACCAAACTTGGTACTTAAGTTCAGCATCTTCTAAGGACGACACACGAAGGTTTTCAAGAAAATCCGCCTTACCAGACTACTGTTTATCTGGAAAATATGTCAATTTTTTTTTTATTTTTTCGAAAACGATGAACAACTTTTATTAAAATAAAATATGTTTAAGATATTTTCATGACAAATGAACTGTATATCCTTAATTTTCTGGAAGTAGCCTCTGAATTCCTCTTCATAATTATTATGAATGACTTTTGCACAACTGTTAAACCGTAAGAAATACACAAAATCTTACCACACAAAAAATTTAGATCTCCTTAATGCACATAACTTATATCAAATACATATACAGGGTGGAAGGGAAGTCATAACATTTCTTCTAATATGTGCTTCATAGAAGTATTACAAACAAAAAAGTCTAATGGCATTTTGTTCTTTGATCAGCCGATGTCGAAAAAATTTTTCATCCAACACATATTCCACAAGAATATACGAAGATAACAGTTTGTTACTTGTAAGATGCGTAGAGTAATATTTCAGACATACCTTCGGTAGTAATTGTGGGACTTCACACATTGTTTCGAAGTAATTAATCATTTAGAAGGTGTGAAGGAATACTCCAAGCAGCTTTTTCACACGTGCAGCAAGTCGACAACGTTGCGTTGAGGTTGGTCAGGGAATTTACCTGGTTTGTGCATGTAAACAGGTCTGGCACTTTCGCTTTCTCTTTAATGTTTTGGGAGCTAACACTTGTAATTGGGCTACACTGAACAGTAAACACGGAAGGACAAGGCAGGGTATTTGTGTCCTCAAGAAGCACCGTTATTATGTTTATGCACTGAGTTAGGGAAAGTGCCACCCACACAATCTGCAGTGCTGCCAGCTTGTTTTCGAGAAAAGTAAAATATCTCCGTAGGAAATGGTCAGAGACAAAAACGTAAGATACAAAATGTGTTCCAAATATCGAGATCTATCACTAGTTTAAATTAATGTAATGACTTCCCTTTTACCCGGTAGAGCAAGCCATTTGCGATACATTCTTTGTTATTGATTTCAATACTCACACTTTTCTCAAATAGCAAATCGTTAATCAGTTTTAATTTTTGTTCCTGTTCAGGCAACAGGACAGACATAGTGACCAACTCTTAAGGGATTTTACTATCACTTAACGGCTAGTGTATTGTCCTCGTACCTCCAAGGAAATGCCCAATAAGGCAAGTTATGCAAATGTTTATCTCGGTTAACTTCAAGTAGACAAAAGAAAAAACATTTGTAGGAATAGTTAGTGCAGATTAACAGAAAGTCGCATCAGATTTTTAGAAAAAAAAAAAAGGTATCCCTGTGAATGTGTGTATCTGTGAACAGCATAACTCAAAAATGTAATGTTGCTTAAAAAGTGAACATCGTATTTAGATGCAGGACTTTCCAAAAGATGCGACACAAAGATTCTCAGCAAAACTGCCTCACCCCAAAATAACCTTTACATTGAAACATTTTCGAAATTTTGGAATTGCTCAAAAATGGATAATGTTTTTGTAAAGATATTCTATGTTTAAGATATTTCTATGAAAATTAAATGTATATTTGAATTTTTTTGTGAATAACCTATAAGTCCTCTTCTTTCGAAGGAATTTTGTGTAACCTTGTATAACTGGTAAATCATAGGACATGGACTAAAACTTACTAAAAACAAAATATTGATGCGTTTAAAGCATAGCATTTACTTCATTTAATAAGGCAATTTTTTATATATTCATTATTATTGGTTTGAATTTTTTTAATACATATATTGTCATTTTAAAGTGCTGTCCCATTCAGTTGTTTCTTACAGTGCCACGGAAAGAATGCCACATTTTAAGGCTACAGCTTTAGCGACCGCTTTTAAACATTTAATATCGCTTTGGTTTCCTGAATCCTCTTGTTTGTATCGTCAACAACTGTGAAACTACTTATGTAAAGTTTATCACGGTTAATATGAAGTATATAAACTCAAATTTCGTAGGAATAGTTTGTAGGAACTATATGTAAAATAATATGGCGTTTAACACTCACAAGAGTTCCTCTATTCACTCTTCTACAAACTATTTTTACAAAACGTTTTATTTATTTTCTTTATCATCATTTCTATTTTTTATACTTTTGTTGACACAAACTAGTTCATTATTTATTTACATATTTTGTTGTAGGTGTAAGAAGAATTCAGCTAAAGCAATAGTCATTTTCGAAGTCAGTCGCTATTAGATGGCTTTGAAATACTCTTCTATTTGAACGAGCAAAAAAACAGAAGCAAAGAACGAAGGAAAGAAGAAAGGAAGGGAGAAAAGGAAGGGGGAAAGGAAGGGAGAGAGGAAGGGACAAAGGAAGGGACAAAGGAAGGGACAAAGGAAGGGACAAAGGAAGGGAGAAAGGAAGGGAGAAAGGAAGGGAGAAAGGAAGGGAGAAAGTAAGGGAGAAAGTAAGGGAGAAAGGAAGGGAGAAAGGAAGGGAGAAAGGAAGGGAGAAAGGAAGGGAGAAAGGAAAGGAGAAAGGAAAGGAGAAAGGAAAGGAGAAAGGAAAGGATGAAGGAAAGGAGAAAGGAAAGAAAGATAGAAAGAAACAAAGAAAAGCAAGAAGGCAAGAGAGAGAAAGAGGAAGAAAGAGAGAGAAAGAAAAAGAGACAAAGAGAGAGGAACAGAGAGAAAGAGAGGGAAAGAAAAAGAGAAAGAGAGAAAAAGAAAATTGGAGCCATTTTCCAAAAGATCAAAATTTTCTAAAAATTTTCCATGTAAAGGGTAGTTTAGGGTGGAGCAATTTTCTTCAAAATCTGCGTGTCGCACCCTAGAAATACTCGTACATTAAACTTAAATACCAACTTTGGTTTTAACCGACTTTTAAAACATATGTACGTATACCTGTAGCATGCACGAGAGAAATAACCACCTTGTGAAAGTGTGTTCATTGGCCTGTCTTTATTGGTCAGTTTCTTCATGATAAGCTTTTATGGCTGTAAAATTAGTAGTGCAGTGCACCACAACATATTTTCTAGAAGGTTCAAAAGTAAATCTCCATCAGTTCTCACTTTACACTGTATTTGCAAGAAGGTGGGCTCGAGGTCGCGTAATGTGATGAGAGCAAAGCGTAAATAATTGAGGGGCAATTCAGGTGCTTTATTCTAAGGTGGATTATTTCCCTTAAAGAGATTCTTGATTACACACAATTTTACACGTCTATGATTTTTGCAGAACTGGAAGGGGCCAGGATCCACTCGCGTACTGTAAATAGTGCACATCACACATCTCTAAAACACAGTTGACTTGAAGTTATCTGTTCCTTCCACCGGTGTCCCAGTTCCTGTTTGATATGTGTGGTGGGTCTAATTGGTTAATGCGTATCATTAGGCGAAATTCTTTAGCTGAAATATTGCTTATGGGTATCGTAATAGTAGAATCATGAATTGAAAAAATCTAAGAAGGAAATATATTTCACGTTTAGAGCATCAGAGAAACAGTTTACATGGTTGGCGTATGTTTCTTTTTTTATTTTTTTAACATAAGAATATATCATAGTGTTTACGATGGCAAAATCACTTCATTATGCCAGAGTCGCTGTTATCACATGCAAAGCATGACTTCCACTGTGGAAAATCTCAAGATAAACTGGTGACTGATTAATTATTAGTGTTTAAAATGTGACACCTGTCAAATGCGTAGCTTCTGTTCTCTGCCAAGAAGGGAGTGGTACTGACGACGACCTTGTTGACAAAACTGAAGCATTAGTCTCGCAGATCGACGTGCTATGATACTAGCGTCAAAGACAGCAATGATGAGATGGCATTTTCCAAGGCTCATAGGCTTCGGAGTTACAAATTAATTAAAGGGTACCGACACAGAGGGAAGGCTCATAGGCTTCGGAGTTACAAATAAATTAAAGGGTACAGACACAGAGGGGACACCTCGCTCACTTAGATCTACACAGAAACACTTAATGAGAATGAATAAGGAAAAATCCAAATAAATGCTATAGATAAGCAAAATGGATAGAATACTACAAATAACTAATGAGAAAGAACCAAAAATGATAGATAAGTATGCTTTCAAAGAAGTGGATAGTCTTACTATAGAAAAATTATTGAAAGTTTTAAAAGAATCAAAAAATCGAAAAGTACCTGGTCTCAATGGAATGAACACACAACTAATAAAATATGCAGGAATATTATTTCACCTCCTTCTTCTTCATCTGTATAATATGTACTGTAAACTCGGACAAATTCCAAAAGAATGGCACCAGGGAAAAGTCATCTCACTTTATAAGAAAGGTGATAGAACAAACCCAAATAGTTATAGAGGGATAAACCTATTCGATATCACTTACAGGATATATGCAAGAATGTTAAATGAAAGATAATAGCTGACCACTTAATATTAGAGGAGCAAGTAGGATTCAGGAAAAAAAATGTCGTGTATGGATGCAGTTTTCACACTCAAAACAATAATAGAAGAAAGAAGAGAGTGTAACTGTGAAGCACATTTAGCCTTTATAGATATGGAGAAATAGCAAAAGAATATGATTTTAAAATTGCAGCTCAAAAAACTAAAACAATGGTATTTAAAGGAAAACAAACAGTAAGGACTAAAATAGTATTTGATGAAATAATCATAGAACATGTAAAATACTTTAAGTATCTAGGTTAAAAAACTTAACACGAGTAGCTTTCGAAATGTTTGTGGTGCAGTCCATAGATCCTTAAAAGAACAAAACACGAAAAGATATACGGATGAAAATTTTAATACGGTTGCTGTGACCATACTAGCTTATGGAAGTGAAGCCAGAACAATGGCAAAAAAAAAAAAAAAAAATCAAAAGGCCAGGCAGCCGAAATTAAATTCACGAGTACACTAGAATGCACAATACTAGATAAAAAGAACACATCTATTCGGGAGAAACTTTGGGTGGAACCATTGCTGGAGAAGGTAAAAAGAAACAACAGAAAATGCTGTGAACATCTATGAAGGATGCCGTACTACAGACTGACAACTTTAGCAATGGGATATAAACCAAAAGGCAAACGAAATGTTGGAAGACCAAAAGCGAAATGAACATCGGAAAAGGTTCAATATGAACCCAATCCTTGAAGTGAAGAAGAATTTGTGCCAAAAGTGAAGCATGGAGGAGTTGCACGACTTCAAGTTACGTTCACTAGTGTGCTCGTTGGAAAAATCTGATGTGTTGCACTCACATGACATGCACTACTCATTCTGTTACAAACCATTCTTACAAGCACGCATTCTTCTACATACTTCATATTAATCCAGATATAAATTTGTATAATTGGCTTTATCACCTCTACATTTCCCTGTATATACACTGAGAATATGGGAATACAGTAGACTTGAGCGACAGCTGGTCGCTATGAGATGGCTTTGAAATTACTTCCATTTGCATAATCAGGAATGGAAAAACTAATGACGACTTCCCGTTTGAAAAAGTGCAAGTGATGATTAACAAGGACTATCCTGGAATTGCTTACCCCCACCCCTGCCACCCAATGAGATCTGTGTCTTAACGAGGTCTACTTTTTTCTCTTTTTTACAATGTCTACGTCTTAGGTTTACTAGTTATGCAAAGGTCGTTCAGAACGAAGAGGACTTCAAAGACTATTTACAGAAATACCATATTGGTATTTAAATTCAGTGCCTTCCAAAGGTACAGCAAGATTTTCAAGGAAGTCCCCCTCACCCCATCCTATCCTTTATGTGGAACGTTTTTTCAAATGTTTGATTTTTTTAAAATGGCGCTAACTGATTTTATTATAATAGCTTACATTAAACATGTTTACATGAGAAAATGTATTTCTTGAATTTTCAGGTAACAGTTTGTGAAGTCCTCTTCTTTCGGAAAGAAAGTTATATAATCCTGTATAAATGGCAAACGTTAAGACAGACGAAACCGCTTACACAAAAATGAGTCTCCTAGAACACACGCTTTATTTCATTTTTTTTGTCGTCTTATCAACTATTCTAGAGATACCTGTCCATCATTAATAGTTACAATTGTTCCATACTAACATTTTTGCTGCCATTAAAGTCTCTTATACAACGAAACCCTGTCGATTTTCTTTTGTTTCTCACAACAACGTGGAAAAATGTGGAATTTTAAAGCATTCAGTTCTTAAAATATTTGACTATGGCTACTCCTCTTTGTATTTATAACGAAATGTGTAATATGAGTATTTCTACGAAGATTTATCTCGATTAAAATGAAGGTAGATAGGAAAATGAGCTTTTGTAATATTTCACATCCATTAATATGCGAATTTTAAGTCCCGGTTGTAGAACCGGTGCCTATTCAGTGTCATGAGGAAAATGAAGAGCCATGAAAAACAGTGATCCGGGCCAAAAAAGTTGCATTCCCGTGGAGGATGTGTAATGCTGGCACTATCATCTCCCCGTATCATTTGGTAATACCCCTGCCGCAGTATGTGAGCGTGAGGTCCGCATTCGGGCGTCAGGCTATAGTGGCAGAGAATTATACAATATCATGTATTATTACTATTACTATTATTATTACTATTATTACTATTACTATCACTATTTCTATTACTATTATTAATTATTAGGCAATAGAGAGTGAAGAAAGTCATGTAATATTTTTTTACTTAAATCTTGACCACTGGAATTACGACCAATGTCTCGGAACCTAACAGAACATCACAGAACCGAAATTAATGGGAGCAACTGTAAGTTACAACATCCAAAAACGTGCGTGAGACTGTGGTTTCACTTGAGCTTCCACAAAGTTACCGTCACAGTTGTTTCTGGTAAAGCAGGAAATCCTGCTCGAGCCTCTAGGCAACTCTTCCGTTGATGTTGACAATAGCTTGCCCTTGTAGGCGGTGATGTGACGCATCGGACGGGTACATGGAACCGAACCCAACCCAAACAACGATTGGAATGTGAGATGCAGGGGAAAGTTTGGACGTGAAGCCAAGAGAAATTTCCTTCCACTCGTACTACTTGACCTTAATGGCTTCATCTCTTTTCGTTCGATTTTGGTTATGCTATGCTTCTAATATTGCATGTCGTAACTCACGGTGATGCAACAACTGAAGTAATGATCACCTAGCTGCTAAGGACTCGTAAACAATAGTACAACTCAATTACTGCGATTATTTCTTGTATAGTTGAATGCATTCCTGCATATTTCAATGAGGAGGGTTTTGCTTAGGTAGAATGGAATGCAAGTAAAAGTCCACCAGTAATTTCCCTTTTTTTATTGAGGTTCAGAAAAAAATAAAATACAGATCGCCTGTCAAAACGATTTGTGTAATATCTCCAAATGTAATGTGATACATCACGCAGCTTTCTCTGCCCTTTAAGTCACCCAGGCCAACTCCTACTACCAAAAGACAGGGAGGCATGTCAATGTTTCAGGGTCTGGGTCTGATCCAGCTCATGGTTGGAAATATGTATCACCTACGCTGTCGGTATGCGGCGCGGAAACCAGAGCATCTACCCCAATTTTTGGTAATGACGAAGATAAAGGAACTCCTGAAGATTGGAGGTTTCCTAACAAAACAGGACATCCATGTACTCTTCCAACATGTCGCACAGCGGTTTTGAAACGTTTTGGAAGTTGGTGTCTCCACGAGGAGAAATACTCTTATCTCTCAAAATAAAACAAACAAAAGCAGTACATATTGATAACAACACGGCGGTTATTTTGCTTTGAAAAAAAAAAAACCTGGAAATTAGTTGTTCTTTCACACTAGCTGTTTGTAGGTCAAGTTTGGACAGGTTAGAATCAGACTTGAAAACGCAATGCCACTGTCGATATTTGAACCATGGATCTTCCAGTCTCAGTCCGTTGTTCTAACCACTGAGCTACCATGACCATATATCGACACGACATTATGTTCTACAACTGACTCGCATTTCTCCTGTTAAGTCACAAGGCTACGGTTATGATATCGTATTTTTTCGGTCTGATTCTACTCTTTCCAAACTATGCGACTAATGTGAAAGAGCCATGTCCATTGATTGACCTTGTAATTGTAAATCGTAATTAGAACATGGTATCTCATATGAATTGGAGATCTCCTTGTGGTTTACCGGGAGTTGGAGAACTTAAAAGTCGTGTCGACATGTTGCTATGATAGCTCAGTTATTAGAGCAACCGTCTTCCATCCGGAAGATTCGTGGTTCAAATCCCGGCCGTGGCATTGCATTTTTAATCTGATTCTATCCTTCCAAAAACATGTTCAAAGCGCCTTTCAGTAGAACGAAAATCGTGTGTTAAGCGACCAAAGCTGTAGATGGCCCATTGGAAAACGTGAAGATACCTATTGCTTTAAATACTAATATTGATTACTAGTTGTGACATGATCGTTGTATTCATAACACAAAATATAACTTCACGTTTTTAACAGTAATGTTATGATAACTAGCGAGTAGAGATTGAGCATTACGAGGAGTTCATTTTAGAATTTGAAATTAAGTCAAATTATTTGGTTTACATACGTAGGTATTTGTTATACAGCTTTTCATTTATATTTTTCCTTGCTGCAAGGAACAAACGATGCCACAGTGGAGAAAGAAATGGTGTTACGGTTGATGCAAGAGGCGAATTGAAGTAGGTACAACAGGCAGCTGCCCCCGCTGCAGCCGGACAGCCCTTCAAGGAGGTAGAAGCCGGAGACTGCACCCCGGGGAACGAATGTTCACAGAGGGTGAATTCCCTGCCATGCAGCTCCCAGACACCTGTCGACGCGGGTCAACCAAGTGGATGAAAGTTGAACTGAAATGAAAATGGAGATGAAATGGAGCCAATAATACGATCTGAGGCGGCATACGGTTTCTACCCTTATCGAATGTGAAATCATAAGTAGATAAACATAATTCCTGAAAACAAAAGTGTAAAAACACATCGGCAAGTGCCAATAAAATATTCCAAGTATTCATAGAATTAAAACTACCGATTCCGTATACTAGTTTCCCAATGAGAGTCGTGCATTTTACGCTATCTGGAGGGTGGGCCAGTGATAGTGTTGTTGGTGCTTCAGAACACTAGAATCTGACAGCAACTGCTTTGGAGTTTGTAAAGTATTACGCGCCTTAATGGTGCCTATACGCTTCAGAGTACCTCTTAATATATGCAAATTAGTACACATCTACAGCCCTTTATACACCATACAAATATGGAAACGGACTTTAGCTTGCATTTCTAATAACAGCGTTTTCAAACATGTTTGTTTCACTTAAAGGTACTCCCCAAATTTAGATCTGCTATCTAATAAAAAGTGAAATGGTATACTTACTAAGAACAATCTAGACGTGGTTGGAGAAGAAATTCCTTCATGGACGTAACTAAATATATACACAATACCTGCTTAGCGTATTGCCTCTTCTACATTAAACAACTAGGTTCACATTGTAACATTCTGTGGTTATTCCTGTGTACAGGAATTTAAGAAACTTGTTATTGCAACAATTCAATTTATGAAACTTTACGTTCAGATTCACCTAAAAATAACTAAACCGTTACATAGAGGGTTTATGTTGTGAAGGTAAGGGCAGAAACTGTTGTTTGTTTCAGAGAAACCGTTAGTGTACTTCTTGTCACATTGTGCAGGTGTTACTTTCGAGAAAGTCATCGTTGAGAATCCTCTGCCACTGTGAAGAAATAAACTTGGAAATTTAGTAGAAGAGGATTTTGCTGTTATAATTATTTGCAGATAAAACAGACACATCGTAAAACCTGAAAATAAATAACTTTGCCTAGATGTTATTGATTTCATTAATCTTTTATGATTTTACTATGTTGCTTCGTATAGCCCGAGTAATCCCAAATCCGAGGAACTCCCACCCGCAATACCTTGGATTATCGAGTACTATATAGGTAAGGCCGGTCGTCTCCTATATGCACGCTGGTAGCGCTGCTGCTTACCAAGCGGGAGACCCGGATTCAATTCCCGGTGCCAGTGTGGGGTTTTTGTCCCGCTGGGAAACCTGGTCTCGGGTACACTCAGCCTCGTGTAGGTCTCTGAGGGACCAATTGAGGAGCTACTTTATTGAAAAGTAGCGGTCCCTGGTCTAGAAGACCACATAACGGCCGGAAGGGACCGACGCGCTATCCGCGTCCCACCCCCAGTACTACACCCTGCTCATGACGCCTATATTGGGCCGAGGTAGGGGACGCAGCGGTCGGGCGGTAGGCCTTGGCCCGAATGGGCTGTTGTGGCACTGGTTATGTTTTCAAATATGTAAGGCCAGAAGTTTATTGAATGTAGTAATCATTGTGACTGTGAGACAATTTTCTCAAAGATGTTAGAAATGGGTGGAGAAATTTCAATATATCTTATCGCAAGATTAATTTTAATTTTTATTCTTTTGTTTAATATTCTTCGAATATTTCACCCATATGTAAGGTGTGCCACAACATCAAGCTATTCTGAATCTTCAACCAATAGAAGAATCATTTAATACCACTTTTAAGGTGCTGTATATTCTGGAAACATTTTCTTTAAAATCATTGCCCATTCACTTTCTGAATAATTAACTGAGATCGTGCCGAAATACCACGCAAAGGAAGCACGAGCTTGTTACCAAATACAGAGAAAACATCTATCACAGTTGTAATGCTCCACATATAAATAGCCGGGAAGAAAGTTCCTTCCTTCGAGGTTGTTCACATCGGCCGTGAAAGAAAAGCAGCGAAAGTGAAGACGTTGTTCGTGCGGTGCACGTTTAATGCCCATACGTGAAATTTCTCCCTTTCTCGGAAACCAAATGTTACAACACAGTTATGAAATTATTTCATTTCATGAACACGTCATTCAGGTGGAGCAGAACTGACACGAACAGATGACATAATTAAATTGTGTCTGGAAAATAAGAGTCAATAAACATTACAGTAGATTCAGAGAGTTTATTTGCTTTAGTTTTTGTAGTTCTAGCAAGTCAATATGCGGAATATTTTCCGTTTATCAAATTTAGAGTATGCATAAATCCAGAGATACTCTTTTAGAAGAATGTAGAGTACTAGGTTCACACCTCAACATCCTTAAACATCCTTATCTTTGTCCTTTAATACCTCGCACTTCACCACCTTGTTTTCTATGCTGTATTGAAGTAGTGACTGCCGTGTAGCTTCTAAACTCAGCGGTTTTAGGTTGTATTTCTAGCTGGTAATTATATTGCCTTAGCTAGAATAATTTCATACCGTACGACACTAGCGTGACGATTTTCATCGTTATTGCAGATTCAGTGTTTAGCTCTACCTTATTTGTATTAACGGGATTGCATGGCTTATGTTATCCCATTGTAATGTTTTATTTGTAGCCTACCTCGTTGAAACAAATCGGAATACTTTTCATTTTAACTAAAATAAATAATCGTTATAGTTAGAATTAAGACTTCTTACTTTCTCTACTACGTATAGTAAGTAGGGGAAGTATAGTATTCCACCCAAAATTTCGAGGTTTCACCGAAAATGTTTTGAGGCATCTGAATCCAAACAAAAAACTGTTTTTAGAAAAACATGTGTGTGTGGGGGGGGGGGGGGGGGGAGAGTGAGGCGCCTATGAACTGCATAACTCAGAAAATGAAAAGTCGGTTAAAAACCAAAATTGGCATTTAAGTCTAATATCTCTCTAGGATGCTACGCAAAGATTTTGAAGAAAATTCCTCCACCTAAACTATCCTTTACGTAGAAAAGTTTCTAAAAGTTTTATTTCCTAAACAATAGCTAACGAGTTAGATTAAAATGCCACATCAGATACTTTTATGCTTTATAAATATATAAATCTGTTGCACTTAATTCTGTCAAAATAGTTTAATTAATAATATTCAAGTTACAAAAAAGTACATTTGATTTCCAATCAAAAAGTCTAATTCATTATTATAAATTAAATAATTCAAATTATTGGTTTCTCTTGATGAATTTTGCATAACTGGTAAACCGTAAGAGATAGACCAAATCTTACTATTACTTTCATATTTTAAGGGAATCTCTTAAAACACAAAGTATGCCCAAATTAATTTTTTGTAGAGTAAACCACTTCGGAGATATTCCCTATTATTTCTGAGAGTTCTGTAATTCTTATATTTTTCTTAAATGGGAGGTTGTTATTCATTTTTTTATCTATTCGCCGTACAAAGAGAACGGAATCTCAAAGCCTTCATATACCAACCAGCTTTAAAAGATATAACTATCACTCAAAGCCTACTGTCTTCCTATATTTCCCTTGCACCTACAAGGAAGTTAAATGATTTCTGCAGATGTTTATCTCGACTAACATTAAGAAGATAGAGGAATAAGAATTACTAAGAATAGTTAGTATAAGAGTAGAGAAAGTTATGTGAGTGTAGCACATCAGATGTTTTAAAGCAAATTTCTCTGCTGTATTTATTATTTCATCAACAGCACACATAGTAGACGTTCTTGACAGACTCAAGATTAATCAATTCTTATTCTTTTACCAACTCTTGACTAAAATTTGTGTACAGGTTCTCAATTGTGTTCATTAAACATGGGAAGTAATCCCTTTTCTTCATTACACCCCACAACTTTCCTTTTAGTACTCAAGGAATTTTACAAAATGCTGAAAAACGTACGCTTTAAAATTATATTCTCTTGTCTGTGTAATTTGCTTTGCTACAAACACACAATCGTATCAAAATCTTCATTCATGCATTTATGCTGTACTTTGTTGATAAGTAGGTCTGATAATATTTTTAACCCAAGTGTTGTTTTGACATACATCGTGAATATGTGTTTGTAAAATTTATGCCTTGGTAATATTAAAGTTGCAGTCAAACTAAGTTTGGAAATAAGCTTGTTCGAGGCTAATGGGGTCGACAAGCTTACAAAGTACATACTTATATTGTATTTCTTTCCCTCGGACTTTATAGTTATTTATCCAACTAATAGTAATAATAATAATAATAAATAATAAATAATAAATAATAAATAATAAATAATAAATAATAAATAATAAATAATAAATAATAAATAAATAAATAATAAATAAATAAATAAATAAATAAATAATAAATAAATAATAAATAAATAATAAATAAATAATAAATAAATAATAATAAATAATAATAAATAATAATAAATAATAATAAATAATAATAAATAATAATAAATAATAATAAATAATAATAAATAATAATAATAAATAATAATAATAAATAATAATAATAAATAATAATAATAAATAATAATAATAAATAATAATAATAAATAATAATAATAAATAATAATAATAAATAATAATAATAAATAATAATAATAAATAATAATAATAAATAATAAATAATAATAATAAATAATAATAATAAATAATAAATAATAATAATAAATAATAATAATAAATAATAATAATAAATAATAATAATAATAAATAATAATAATAATAAATAATAATAATAATAAATAATAATAATAATAAATAATAATAATAAATAATAATAATAATAAATAATAATAATAATAAATAATAATAATAATAAATAATAATAAATAATAATAATAATAAATAATAATAATAATAAATAATAATAATAAATAATAATAATAAATAATAATAATAAATAAATAAATAAATAATAATAATAATAATAATAATAATAATAATAATAATAATAATAATAATAATAATAATAATAATAATAATAATAATAATAATAATAATAATAATAATAATAATAATAATAATAATAATAATAATAATAATAATAATAATAATAATAATAATAATAATAATAATAATAATAATGTCTTTCATGCTAGCCGGACTGGAGGGTGGAATGAGATTTGAAAGCTGCATTACGGATTTGAACTATACATCTTATTGGACCGAGGCGTTTTCAGTGTGTCACCGTGATGATTGCTCTGAGGCACAATTGGAATTTGTGATCTGATTAATGAGTAAGTAACTGGTATCTATAAGGCGCAAACTTCGACGCAGCAACCTAAGATTTGTGGTTCGAATCACAGTTGTAGCGATGAACTCTTCCAGATTCTAAGCTGCATTTTCCTACAAAGCGTCACCGTGAAATGATTTATGGGTGTAAATGAATCTCGTTGTGTGATTATGTAGAAGCTTAGATATTAAAAGGTTTTTTAGCATTGCGACTCTCCCTTAAGGTACAATATTTCAGAGTAGGAGAGATGGCATCGGTTGACCGCCGGTAGTAGCTGCAGTACATGAATCAGATGAGAGAAGTGTAGTGGTCAACGTACTGTTTATTAATATAGTATGAGTAATGCAGTTTCTGCTTTGTGTTTTTGTTCTTGAAAAACCTATTCGTTAATGTTGTATTAAGGCATCCTATAATAAGATGAAACAGGTAACCTTAGGCTTCCAGTTAAGCCTTTTTTTAATCTGATTACCGTCCCCTTACGTAGGACCTACACCCCTAGGACTTACAAGCCAGTGCCCAGGGTCAGACGCCTGTCGGGGAGCAGGTGAACCTATGGACAAACACAGTGAAGACCTGGAAGCAGGTGGTCAGCCAAGCACCAGGTATGACAGTGAGGAAGTGGATGATACGAAATGCAGGCGAAATCGATTAACGAAAAGGTGGAATGAGTGGCGGGGGAAATCGGAGAGCCCGGAGAAAACCCGCCCTGATGCCGCTTTGTCCATCACGAATACCACATGCGGGTCCCTTGAGATCGAACCCGGGCTGCCTAGGTGGTAGGTGAGCGTCTGACCACTCAGCCTTTCCAGTTAAGTTTACTGGCACATGAGTATATGCACTAATGCGATAAGAGTATATTGCTGTTACTAATTCACAATTGGTGCCTTTCATATTTTATTTCTCTTAAACTTATGGCTGTATTTGAAAATAATGACATGGATTAATGCACAAAACGAAGTTTGTTTTTGTGTTTATTTTTTACAACCCTCGTTTACCTCATCACTGCTCGAGGTGTATGATGCAGATTTTTAACCCTTCACATCGGGCATGCAGCCAACGGAATTTGCCTCTCTTTCCCTTCACCAGCCAAATATTCAAGTCAGTCTCGGAATGCTCTCCCTAATCTCTTTCTCTTTGACGTTTTCGTATTCCTTTTTTTTTTTTTATCATCCATCATGGAGCGCATTTCACTAGAGAGTGATCATCAGTAATCCACGTGCAGAAGCTCCGATTTGAATGTGCTGGAGTAAAAAACATAAAAAAAAAGAATCCTTTCAGATTTTGCCTCGACCGAAAAGCTGCCTTGGCAACACAGAAGTACCAATTGCTGTCGATACGCATTATATACAAAGGTTCATTCATATATGGTACACAGCAATTTTGAATAGACATTAACAATAAACAGGGGATGTAAACGCATTAAAAGCATACAAACACGTATCAGTATTTCTTCTCATGTATACATAATTGCCTCCAGTGGTTTTCTGTTTAATGAACACATTAATTTGCATCCATTATACCAGAATAGTTGACAATTCTTTGGAGATGTTTCAGCGATTTAATAGAAACAAATTGGTACTTAATTAGAAAGCTAAGAATTGCTTGCTGAAAGCAAGTGGGAATAAGATCAAAGGGTCAAATAATTCTCAAAAGCTCCCAATTGGAATGAAATGTGATGCTAACATTTCAGGATTTTTGCAATAAAGTATGTTAAGGCATTCTAAATGGCTAGAGTTTGTTTTATTGTATTATTTATCGTAATCACAACATCATTTATAAAATTGTGCACGCTGAACATTTTTTCAAGCTTGTTCACAGAGCTTAAAACACTCGAGTAATTAATCTAAATGTATGGTTTCTGGCATTTTCGTCTGAATATAATCCAATAGGTTAATATTTCATAATCAATCCGTTTACTGAATGTATTTAATAAAGTAAACTAGTAATTTTCTTTCAGTTAATTTTATGGAAATTTGTTCGATTTGATGACAGGCTCATTTACGATTTATGATCACCAATGTGCGACGGAATTTTTAGTGGAATAGTTGAAAATATTTTTAACGATTTCCTGATTTCAAACGCTGCAAAACTAACTGGTTGTGTTGTGATCTATTCCATTAAAATTTGTTGAAAAAGAAATGTGTATATGAAGAGCTGTAATTGCTAAAATGTGTTTAGTATATCCAACGAGCCTAGCAATATCTATTATGCAGTAGTACTAGCAAAATGATGGTGATGTTAAATACCCACCCACTTATTGGTTCAGACTTCCCTCTCATTGACAACTCTTTGAAATAAGTACATACATTTCCTTATAGCTTAGCGCAAAGTGGTCCTTATTCACAGATAACTCTCAGTTGGCAAACAATTGACATCTCCCTTCCATACAGCACATGCTTTTCTCTTACAACCGTTGTCTATAGCAGAATCATTTTCTCAAACTTTACAAAAAAGGCTTGTCTAACCAGCAGCGTTCCATAAAGCTCCCTTATATTGTTTTTATTTAAGTTAAAAACGGAATTTCTTTTGAAATTTCCAAAAAAATTAAAAGCATTTATATTCCAAGGGTTCTAAAGCACAAAAATACGAATACAGGGTGGAAGGTACTGCTTTGGCCGTGCGTTAACCAGCTGTTATACATAAATCTAAGTGTGGTTTTATTTCAATTCCATCCACCATTTAATGTTAACGTGACGTTGCCAAATCTCTCTTAGAAGTTAAACTTTGCATTTTAACATCAAATTGTGAACAAATTCATCTCAATTAAGGTGTAAATGCATCACAACATTGTTAACACAATGTTTGTGCGACAATTAGTGAATTAATAGACCATTTATATCCGTTCAAGAAGCTAGATGGCTCCAAATATTTTACACAAATTATTTTTTTTCGGAAAAATGATTCTTTATTGGTAATAATTGTATTGAGCATATTTATAACGCTCACAATTTAAAACCTCCGGCTAACGTATGGCCGAAGCAGTGAGTACAGTGTATATTCACTGCATCATGTTGCACACATCCACTGCAGATCCTTAGCTGTGACAATATGCAGCATCGGATTGTTATCATCTCAGAGTTTTTCTGTACGTCACTTTTAAGTTTGTGGTTTTAATCATTTTGATTGTTTAAAAACCGATACATAAACCATGTTTACGAAGTTGATTTCTTCAATTTTTCAGTCTTGGAGAAGAAAATACATCTAATGAAGATGCGGCCGCGACAAATCTAAAAATCTAAAAAAGAAAGACTAAGTGGGCTGGCCCCGTGGCGCAGTTGGTAGATCACCTGCCCGCTGTGCTAAGGGTCCCGGATTCAATTCCCGGCAGAGGTTAGGAATTTTTCTCCAGTCAAGATAATTCCTCATCCTTCTCTGAGTCTGGAGATATGAATGAAAGTGTGAATTCAACGTATAAAAACCCCAAAGACCGAAAAACCCACTGTTCAACGAATAATACCATTTGCCAAGGTAAGGCCGCAGTTATGACCTCTGCAGTTAAAGGCGGGTTTGGTTTGGTTTGGTTTAAGCGCGCTCAACTTCTAGGTCATCAGCGACCTTAAAAGATTCATGGCAATAGCCAGATATAAATTTCACTCAAAAATAAAAATACTACCAACAAGAAAAATATACACAAAAAGTAAAAACAGTGGCACCAGCTAGATATGAAACAAGGTGATAAATACGTCCAAAAGCATAAACAGAACTAAAATTTTAAATCCTCAAATTGATATTGCACTCCGCTAAAAAATTAAAAACTATCAACCGCTGTTTTGTCATCCGCTAAGACCCCTGCAAGTCTGGCAGGCAGCCGCAGAGAATCCCGAAGGTGCGCTAGAGAGCAACACTCTAGCAGCACTTGGCGAACTGACAAAAGGTTGTCACACAGCGGACATACAGGCGCAGGGTCCCTTTTAAATGTTAAAGGCGGGTTATAAACGGAGCAATTAAAAAAAAGACTAAGTAACATTTGGGCAAAGTCTATCGAATTAAAATGCTTACAAATCATCAGTACCAGTGCAGATGAAACACTAACAACTATGGATATTAATCGAAATAAATGTGTACAAAGCACCTTTATCACTTTAAAATCTAGGGCTAAATATTTAACTGAACAGCCTAGAATTTAGTAAAGTAACAAGCACTCACAGACTAAAATAAATGCTATGTCAGTTAAAGATCCAAAATATTTTCCTGATACAAAGTGAAGAAAGGGCTACTTTCTTGTGAGGGAGATGTTAACGTAAAGCTAACTTCATCCTCATGGGCTAAAAGTCGTATCTAAACATTTAGTTATTCTTCACTGCAACCTGTTTTGTCACTTAACAAACAGCACCTGGTTACCAATCAGTTTTAACTCAGAAGTTTGTTTTATCAGTAAGGCATTTATAATTTATAACTCATCCCATATGTACATTTCAGACCTACATAATTATTTTAAAATATTTGGCTCAAAAATGATGAGATCATAGTTTTGCTTTGAACTAGTATAGGAGAAGTTGACAATTCAGTAAGAGTAAGGAAATTATGCTTCCTAGATAGTTATTCCACACTATGTTATATACATAGATATTGCTTCTTCAAATCTTTGTTGAAGACGTAGGTAGCCAGTGTCCTATTTGCTTATTCATTCCGCTTAGAAAATCATTTTATAATGAGATACTGTCATCTGTTGCAAAATAAGTTAATATTGTGCTGTTTGGTTTTATGAGAATTTTAGAAAACTTTGAGCGTCATGATACGATTAGATTAAACATAAATCATAGGACGTTCCATTATACGTCAGATGCACTCCTTGGTGTAGTATGGCACGACTTGGAGGGAAGCGAGCCTCGATCTGTAATTTTCATAATGTTGTGAAGTGCTAACCTACTGTAATATATACTGCAATATTCCAATTCTGATTTTTCTGGTGTGTGTCGATAAAATGTATTTGGAAAATAGCTAGAAATGTAAATTTACCTTTCCCTTGCTTACTTCAATTTAGAAATACGTACATTTAAATATTGTGTCAAGAAAACCCAATTTACGTACATTCGAAATACTCCGCAAAGAAAGCGGACACGTAACATGTAACATTTCCCTGGCCCAAATACATTGTGTTGCACATTACCGGATGTTAACTGTCGTCCGATTTTCTTTGCGATAGAAAGGAAGAACGAAGTGCAACTTTCATTATTTTGCATTGCCTTTACCATAGTGAAATCGGACCAGCGAACTTCAGTCCACCCAACCACTATATTATTACCTCTAGTATTTACTAAACGAAGTCGCTAAGGTGGATCTTCAGGTTCACCCGGATGATAAATAGGTGAAAGTTCAATAACGAACTTGAGGTAGCAAAGTAGCACAGGGCTAGAAGGTTGGCGCGAAGTCAAAAGATCTGTACTTCAAAACCAGCCAGCTGTCATGTACCAAATTCCTTGCTAGCGCTCTTGAAACAAGGTTAAATTTTACAAATGCCGTTTACCTTTCATTCACCCTGACCTTCCAATGTGGGAGACACTTTGTTGCAGTGGTGTGCAATTAATTCTCTTCTCAACATACAAAAGTCGGGAAGAACTTCAGTAAAGGGATATACCACTCAAAATGCAGTCATGTTATTCCATGAGGGCTCTAATGACCTAGCTGTTAACGGGCCCTTAAACAATACTCACTGTTAATCAATGAATTTCAGTTTTATACATGTCCGTTTTTGCTCCATTCAAAAGAGGTTTTTTAAATCGGTATCCAGTTTTAAGCAACGAAAGTACGCATAGTAAATGAGTATAGTAATTTCTCTTTGACTTTTCGTTAATATAGAGCACCTATTAGTGTTGTCTCGTCCCTGTGTTAATTTATCCATACGAAACAACTCATTAACTGGCGGAGTTACTAAGCTAAAATGATATGTTTAAAGAATATTTACGATAAATTTTAAATTAGGATTATTCCCAAAGGTATCCAGTATGAAGTTTAGCATTAGTACGCCACCATCATCGCCACAAAACGAACCCTAAAAAGTGCACGATTATGCGCACATGTTAGAGATTTATTTTTCTTTAACCTAAGTTTAATAGAAATTAAATATTTAAAGCGTTACTATGATCTTTCGCAATTACTTTCATTTCAGGGATTGTGAAGCAAAATACAGCAAAGTACAGTTTTAAATCATTTTTAGTTGCCTTTACTACTATAAATACTTACTAATAATATAATTTAATACAATTAATTTATCTACTTTTCACATTCTTAATAGAAATGGACCTAATTTTACTTTCTTTCCCGCTTGGCTGCTGGTAGTTAGAGAAAGTATTGCGCTCAAATAAAAAAATTAACGTGGAGATTTAATCCGTAATAGACATTTTCAGGTCTCCTGAATCCAAAATTAAATTATAACTTGGACTTTTGAAAAACTCAACTTAAAAGTAAACTGATAGACAAACACAAATTTCACTAGATGAGGCAACGTTCCAGAGCTTTAGAAGAACTCTTAAAAAATCCCAAATTCAAACTACGTTTTACATCAACAAATTTCGTTACTTAATTGCTAATTTTTATTTGTATTCTTTTCAGTAGTCATTTCTGAGATCTTCGCTGTTTTCCTTTTAATTTTCCGGTATTTCAAGCAATTCTCCCAAGATTCGCATATACAAAACCGTTCACTCAACCTGCTGCATGGTTTATGTACTTGTTAGTATTGATATTTCTACCACCATATATCATAGTAAGCAGAAAATATATTTAAAACATCTAATGTGTTGCACTCATATGACTTTCACTACTCTTGTACTAATCATTCTTACAATCTCTTATAAATATACAGAGATTGTAAGATTCCTATAGAATTCCTATATTCCTATACAATATATGTCAAACCAACTTCATTCTTAATGACTTTCTCATAACTGGTAAGCATGTAAGGTATAGAAAAAATAATACTATAAGTATAAAAATAATTCTCGTTAATGAAGACAATTTACGTCAAATGACCTTTTTGTGGATTCAGTTATTTCCGAGATATTCCTTGTGCCAGTTTATATTTTAAAATACCTACATTTTACTGAACTGGTAATCATTAATATTTTGTTTTATTTTCTAGTGATCACACACGGAATTCTAAGCCATCGATAATACACTTAAAAATGTTGAATATTGCTTTACTATTGTATCCCACGTGCAAATGTAGTGAAAGTTTATCCGGATTAACAAGAAGTAGACAGATGAATAAGATTATGCAAGACTAACAATAAGTAGGGAAGGTTATGCGATGCATGTAGAATATTTATTTGTTTGTTTTTCTCAATATTACCTAAATGTCAACAATTGTAAAGTTTCCTTCACTGCTCGAAGTAACGGTACAAAACTCATCAGATTTGGAATCTCCTACTATAAAGAGAGGGTATAAAGTTAAACAAGACATTTCACTGTCGCAGACGCAGTTACTATGACGAGACAAATTACATATGACGTCATCATTGGCGCAAGACTGCTCATCCTTGACTGCGCAATTACATTGACCACTTCCTACGTGCAACATGAAATCATAACGGTGACTGGGCTCCAGATGCACTTGGGCATCTTCCGTGATGCACACAAGGTCTTTGCTGTCACGAAGATGGTCTTATGCAGGATCTCATCTTACAAGCTCGCGTGTCTGCCTGCTGTTAACAGTAACATTACTGTTATCATTACTGCCTTCGTTACTCTCTTAATAACCGCCTTTCGAGCTGACCGACCGACCGACCTCATAATTATAAAATAGCTTATTCCATGGAGAAAAGTACGATTACAGCACAGAAGGCTTGGCAAGCTATACCACTACATACTTTATATACTTATTGTTCATTTATGCATTTATTTAGTGTTTTGTGTAATTGTTTAAATAAGCAATAGTTCTTATTCGAACGATTGCATTATCATTCCGTGTATAGCGGAAGTAATAATAATAATAATAATAATAATAATAATAATAATAATAATAATAATAATAATAATAATAATAATAATAATAATAATAATAATAATAATAATAATAATAATAATAATAATAATAATAATAATAATAATAATAACAACAACAAAATTAATAAAAATAAAGCATTTTGAGAAAAAGGTGTGTGTGTGCGTGCGTGTGTGTGTGTGTGTGTGTGTGTGTGTGTGTGTGTGTGTGTGTGTGTGTGTGTGTGTGTGTGTGTGTGTGTGTGTGTGTGTGTGTGTGTGTCAGTCTGTGGACAGCATAACTCAAAAACGAAAAGTCGGTTAGAAATCAAGGTTGGTATTTACATTTAATATCTTTCAAGGATACGACACAAAGATTTTGAAGAAAATAGCCACACCCTAAACTACCCTTTACATGGAAACTTTTTCGAAAATTTTAATTTTCTTGTAAATGGCTCTATTGATTTTCATTAAAATGACATGTTTAAGATATTTGTACGAAAATTGAAATTTATATTTTGAATTTTCTGGCTATAGCCTATGTAGTCTTATTTACTCTGGATGATTTTTTAATAACTCCTAAACTGTAAGAGACTGAAAAAATCTTACTATACAAAAAAGTAGATCTCGCTAAAACACAATTTATGTCCAAATATCTTTTTTTGTAGCGTGAACCATTTCGGAGATATTCCTTGTTATTTGTGTCAGTTTCGGAAAACTTTAAACTTTCGTGAATTGGAACTTCGTTGTTCATTTTTGTTAGGCGTGCAAAGAGAACGGGATCTCAAAGATTTAAGAGATTTAACTATCGCTCACAGCCTACTGTATGCTCATATTCCCCTTGCACTTACAAGGAAATGAGCAATAAGATAATTTGTACAAATGTGTAGCTCGACTAACACGAAGAAGATATAAGCATAAGAGTTTGTAATAATGATTAGTACAGGAGTAGAGAAAATCATGTGAGTGCCACACATCAGATTTTTTTTGTAGTGCTTAACGCCCACTTTTACTACTCGTACATAGGGTACGACAGGCGGTGACACTGGTGATAAATGGAATGAAGATGGAGTTCTGGTAGAATGCGATGGCGGGGGAAACCGGAGAACCCGGAGGAAACCCGCCCCAGCGCCGCTTCGTCCACCACCAATCCCACATGCGATTGCCCAGGATCGAACCCGGGTCACTTTGGTGAGAAGTGAATAGTGTAACCACTCGGCTACAGCGCGGCCATAGTGCCAATTAATGTATATTCCAAAATACAGTTCGCTTATTGCATGGTACCTATTGTGCTACTTTTTATTATGTATCCATAACACTTTCATTTTGTATGTATATTACAGTCCTGTACACACACGCGCACGCACGCACGCACGCACGCGCGCACACACACACACACACACACATCAACTGTTAACATATGTAAATGAAGAGTGTTTTACAAAAGCACATATTAAACGTCTACGGTAGATTTTATTTTGAACAATTGATTAAAATGATATAAAGTAACGGATTAGTTGATTATCGCACATCTCGTAGATAAAAATATCCATCTTTTTAAGCCCTGTAACATTGAACTCTACTTTATCTCCTAAGACCTGTAGAAGTATTTATAAATTATGCCGCAATACTATTTAAAATTTTGAAGAAAGTTCCTGAACTGTAATTTATTGGTATAAGTAAGAGATGTTGGGCTATGACACTTGACATGGTCCACTTAGTACTTCTTGGGAATTTGCGGTATATGCTCTAATATTGTAAAATTGAGTCAGTTTGGGAACCTCAATGCCACGGCCGGAACTCGAGCCATGGACAGTAGCTTTCCGTACCGGTTTTCTACCCCTGAGCTACCGAGAGGGCACTTATTATATACCTAATTAGATTATCTCTGTAAGCTTCTACAGAATCTCAAACATCCAGAGGTACCGTATCTTAAAGCTGAGTTTAATGTCTTTTTTTCTGACCTTCCAGTTGAGGTTCAACTGAAATATGATAGTCGTTCTATTCGTTACTAACCATGTTTACAACTCTCTCACCTGTTGCACTTACAACCTACTAAACCTACAAAGAGTTCTTAGTATACTGAGATATAAAGAATTGGAAAAGCACTTAATATTTTTAAGGCAGCTTTTAGGCATAATTTAACAAAACAGGAGTAGGATTATTAGCTGATTTGTTATTTAAGTTACTAGAAACACTAAGTACAGTTGACATCTTAGCATTTCATCACTTCGGATCATCACTTTCGGAGATATTTTAGTCCCATTTCATTCATCACATACACTAAACTATTATGAGAAGGAATGGAACCAGAAACCAATATTTGAATTCACTGAATGTATGCCACGTTTCACTCTCAGTTGGCCTCAAACCATTACACTTTTTAAGCAATGACAGGTGTTGATCCATGTGATGTTTCCTACTGTAGCCGTTTTGGATAAACTGTACACTAAAATACCAATTTTCATCTCCGTATATGTTTAATAGAGTATAAACTTAATACTTTGTATTTAGCTAAGCCACATCCAAAAAATTGCTCTTTTATCAGACACTTTGTTTTAATCAAGCGTTCACTGAGTGGGATGACTCAAGCGTAAATGTCTGTGGCCCACATTCTGAAGGAATCCCCACCGTCACAGCCCAAACAAGACCAGAATCAAACGTTCAATTTGCTTTCATTGTGAAGGAGATGTGTAGAATACTGAGCGGTAAATAATGGAAAATCTGTTAAATTGCACCTGCTTTTGTGCCTCCTGAAATGTTAGGATTTGTTTGCAAATAAAAAATAAAGAACGGAAACAAGACTTCGAGGATTGGAATTTGCCCTGATATTACCTGAGGAATGCCTCGGAGTATAGTCATAGAGACACACATGACACGTTTAAATTTTGGCCTTAAATGTGAATTGAAGAATATCATTATTAAACAAGTTCAAAGCATTGTGCTACAAAAATATAGCCTAAGTAGATAACAGGAATAGAGAGTGAACGTGTTTTCAATGGGTGGGATAGAACCAACTTTACAGAAACCCACAGTTCAGAGATTAAAATGACATCAGTAAGTTGCTTCTCAAGTTAAAGCCCTCAATATAACCACAGAAGTTAAAGGGTTTACACAAATAAAACTGACATACAAATGAGTCCGATTTAAACACCTTTTCCGCAGACACGCTAACACGCTTACTGCTTTTGTGTTTCGTGATGTGGAGACCGCAGATACGAGAGCAGTCTCAGGCATGCGTGTTTCCACCCATAGAAATATGTATATATGTTAAGGATAAGAAGGCTAAAAGGTAGCAAAATATAAGGAATAAAGAATAAAACAACGTATCATGCTATAGATGTGAAACATATAAAGCTTAATATAGTTTCCATGAGCGTAGCTGATTTATTGGCCCTATTTAAGCCTTCTCGGCCCCAGATATTAAAAAACGCTCCGGAAATTTTTCTCTGGGAGAAGCAATAACTGCTCTGGAATCCTATCCAAAAAGGAATCCTCAGTGGTTATTAAACTCAGCTGTTTTATGGCCGCACGTAAAGCCTTATGCAAATTAAACAAGCATTCAGCTATAACCATCACCTAGTTAATAAATATTAAGCATCAGTGTCTTCTTTTCACTATGAACAAAAGAAAGTATTAGAAAGAAGTGATCATGTTTTGTTTTTGTTGCTCCTGTTGAGTATGAGAACGATATAATTGACAGCCTATGGAGAGGATCCACTTTCTTGTTTTATTACATGCATGTGACCTTGTCTGTAGCATTGTAAGCTTTTATGTAAGCCGTGTAATCGCTTATTAGATAACAGGAGTTTCTAGATGGTCCATCTTACTTTCACTGCTCATGTGTTGGGAGGAGATGGGTCGTTGTTTATATATCCTTTGAAATAATTATTAGCCGCAAGAAAGTTACACGAAATTTATGGCGCTTCGGCAAATCGTGGGAATTTGAATAAAGCTATCTGATCGTTACACAAAAACAGTACACTATAGGAGAATTAGCAATATCATGTTAAAATTATCCTGATCAGTTCGGAAATGGCGAGTACCAGATATTGGATAAACGAATCACAAATTTAATGGAGGGAAATTAAAGAAGGCTGTCCCATCGTGTAGTTTATATTTATTGGTGCAACAAATTCAAGAGAAAAATTTTTCTTAGTGATGAATTTCGTGATGGACGCCCATGAACTACCGTTGCTCATTAAAACATTGCCGCTGGTAGGAGTCAAATCCAAACTTTTTACATCAACAGTTAAACGTGAGAAAATTACGTTTGTCATTGAATTCCACACGAGGTGGCAGCCGATCAAAAGAAGCTCATTGGAAAACGACTAATGAGGCACTTCAGATTTTCTTTGAAATATCATTACTGGTAATGAATCTTGGATTTATTGCTGTGGTCCTGAAAAGAAAATCAATCGGCTCAGTGGTTCTTTTCGAACAGAACATAAGCTTACCAAAGTCCTACGAATCAGCAATGTTGGTAAGAAGATGATTATTTCTTTTTTTTTATTTATTCACTTGTTTCCCTAAAACAGATCATGTTACTACAGCATAAGATAGATGTACCGTTACTCTCAATTGGTACACAAACGTCTTGTTTGCTGTAAATGTTTGAGACAGTTTGTAACAAAGCCCAAAAGGAAAAGTAAGTATACATCATGAACGCATAATCGCAACACAGCAAAACTGAGTATCTGGATGTCCTAAAGGCTAGGACTATGGATCCTGCACCATTTAGCCCTTGTGGTTTCTGTTTGCTTCCTGTTGCTGTCTCTCTCTCTCTCTCTCTCTGTATGTATGTGCGGGCGTGTGTGTGATCTAATGTATAAAATTTAAAGAAAATCCAGAAATCAAATGATAACCTCATACATGTTAAAACTATTGCTAATAGGCAACATGGTTGTTATAACGGTAAAAGGTCGCCTATATGACCATTGCAGGTGGAGTATACATGGGACAGCAAAAAAGTTAAAAAACGTTTAAGACTTTTGCTGCCAAACATAAAATGTTAATTTTCTAAAATGAACTTTCAGTAAAACAATAGCATCTGTCAATGGAATTATTTGCTCCGTTTCTACCATGTAAGTGATAAGAAGAAAATCCATCTATGGAACAGCAGTAAATAATAAGCATTTAAAGTAATTTTAAGCATGTTGTTTGGTTGCATCCGCGCCATTCTATAGTAGACAACGAGCACTGATAACTCGCACAGGAAAATCAGCGCACAGCCGGTTCCTAGTTTCATGACTCGCCCGGTGTTTATCTCCTTTAATACCCGTTCACCAAGAGCTGTTTGAGGTTGCAATGCAGTCACATCGTTAATAGTGATAGCCTTATGACACCTCTCTGTGGGTCAATTCTTTTGCATTTTATTTCCCAAGCTTAACTCCTCTAACCTGCTAGGTCTAATCGGACGATGAATGACATAAGTGAAATGATGCACAAATAATAATACAAAGGTACATTCGAAAGAGCACTACAGATTGTTAATCTTTTATGAGTTCATTTAGGGTCTGTGTCTTTTTATTACACTTGTTGAAGTGGTACTGTTTGCACTTAATTCCGCATATTTTACATACGCATTGCTCTTTGGCGTTGTGGTATTTCTCTTTGGTACACATTTTATGGTGGAATCCCTGAATTACGAGTCCTACAATTGCATGTCTCTGCGTTTGGTTGCTGCATATTTGTCATGGCGCCCGTATCGAAGAAGTTGTCTATTTCTTTTTCTTTGCGCTTCCTTCTTGTTAGTACTTCTTTGTATGGTTCCGTGCTAGATAGTAGCGTCTTTGTCCTTATATCCTCCAGAAAGAATGTTTCTCTCGCGAGTACATACGCCATTCTGTTCGGTGCATACCTGCTTGCCTGCTATTCCCCAACCCGCTCTTTCAGTCGGAGGGTGAATCAGCTCACAACCAGTCAGTATACAGTGACGAACACGAATAGGCGACTCCATGGTAGTTTCAAGTCGTACCTTGAATTTTCTGGGAACGTTTTCAGAAGAACTCCTCATTCTGGGCGGTTTTTCTGGATGATGCACACTCCCGCCTTTCCTGTTGTGCTTAACGCCTATATTAAGGCGTATACAATCTAAGGTGAATAGGCAACACAGCAACTTCACTATTCTGGTGAGCCTGAGAGCCGTCTACTACCTGTCATATGAAGATGGCAGACCTTGGACATCTCTAACCTCTTACAGGAAACGTGAAATATCAGCCAGCACCCTTGACTTTATACTGTTGGTGTAGCTTTACAGTGAAAGTAGTTTATCCCAACTCGTAATCGAGAAGTTCTATGATATGGAAAACAACATTCTATATAAGAGTAACAATTATGCTTCAGGTGTTTTTTTTAATTTTAAATAAATAACCAATTTTAACCTGTATATATGATATATTAGACAAATCTATGTGAGTGAGTGTTTGTGTCACTTTATCATTCAATTATAACTAAACGGTTATTGTGAAATATTAATATCAATTATTTGACATTAAGTATTACTATGAATATGTAACTTAGATTCCACTTAGAAAATAGACGGCTGTCTAATTACTTCTTAGGAGTTTTATATTGAACTATCAAGCGAGGTGGCTCAGGCGGTAGCTCCAGGAACTCGTATTTGGGAGGTCTCGGGTTCGATCCCTGGTAACACACCAATTTGATCAAAGGTCTTTTTGCGGTTTCGTTTGATCACTAGGCAAATGCTGGATTAGTTATTTTTCTTTCGGCAACTTCCCATCCGACAATTTTATTTCACTTTTATTTCAAACCTATCTTTCTGGTTCGGAGAAGTCGGCAAAGGAGCGAGTGTGGTACTATTGCTCTGTAACTGCTACTCTCGGCGTGAGGTGATACTCGGAGAGCCTATATCGAAACCCGTGAGGCTGACGTCTGCACGAGCACGCCTGCCGCCAAGATGATGAATCTTCAGCACACGTTAGGGACCACACGTTGATTGGTGCCCCTTGATCCAAGTTCCGGCATACCCGTTGAGTACTCCCATCTTATCTCATCCCTCCCTCCCAGTCTCACAATAGCTTGACTATAGGCTCAGTGTGGAATTTCCTCCATTTTGCTATACCGCTAGCATATTATAGTAGGCTACGAAGTCAAACACTCAAAATCTGTATGTACTTCGCTTAGTAGGCAATTTGAAAGGAAATAGTAGCATAGCAATGGTTTGAGAGCATGATTTTGCTAAAAAATTATTTCCCACATATATTAATATTTAAGGACATTTTATAGCTCTTCAAATACGTACATGTTATCCATAACACTTTGTATTCAATCATCTCCAATTATTGGCAATTTATGGGCAAATATAATTATTTTAAGGTAACGATTTTTGTACCTTTTGCTCTTTAGGCTCTGATACCATTTCAATCAATGTAATGTTTATTTTCATCTAAAGATTTTTAAAAGCTATGTTTAAAATTATTCCTCCAGATAGGTAACAATGAAACAAGGCAAAACATTAATCAGTGCGTTTAAGAACTTCAATAGCAACTTTCTCTTGCATAGCACAAACACTTATATTCAAAATGTATTTCATGTGAAGAAAAACGTTTCAGCAATAACTAAAAGCGACAATAAAAGTTATGTATGTGTAATTCTCACTAAAACTCGCCAGCTGTCAGGCGTATTAAAAATAGCCTCAGAGAGCGAATGTTGCATTTTTAGATTCAGGAATGGTTAATATAGTTTAATATAAAAAAAAAGTTATCTTCGTCTACTTTCTCGAAAATTACTCATAAGTTAAATGAAGGAGTGAATGAGTGTATTTATTTAAATTGAAGTTTACATACATTGATCCCTCAATGAAAATGTCTAACGAAACATACTATATATTCATAATACACAGAATAATAACATCACAGGAAGAACCAATGCAATTACGAGCTTATTTTGTGTAATAGAAGCGTTTTACACATGCATTTGAAGATGTCGGTCTGGGTGGCTCAGTTGGTTAGACGCTAGCCTACTGATCCCAAGGTCATCAATTCAAATCCGGCCCAGACCAATGGATTTTAAGTGTGCTTAAAAACGACAGCTCCACGTCAGTAGATTTACTAGCATGTAAAAGAACTCCTGCGGGACGAAATTCCGGCCCATCGATGACGCTGATGTGATCCTGGCAATTGACAGCGCCGTTAAACAACAAAATAATAATTGTATTTAAAGATATTGAAATATAACTCCTTATCTTTATCTTATTTTGCCCTTCCCTTGAAAAAGAAAGTTGGGGTGCTTTTTACAAGATGTCCTCTCTCTTGCGCACTCTCAACAACTCCAAACTTTAAGTTCGTAACGTTGACAAGATCTTGAACTACTCCCGCGCATGCCCAGTGTGCTATCGTGCATTCCCTATAGCATTCGACAGCCTCCAACGGTCAGTTATGTTTACTATTACAGTCATCCTTGTAACTGTAGTATTATCCTAAAATCACAAAATTTTTTTCAACCGATATGACTCATCAGAAAGTTAATTTAGCAAGAACATATAATTAGGCTTAGTAGGTGAGCTACCAAATGCATAAAATTATGCACGCTTTTTTTATAGAGCAAACGGGCATAACCGTTTCCCCACACTGTACCGTCACATGCACTACGACCGCGAATAACTTGAATCCTCTGTAATGTAGCTGACTTACTAATACTACTTATAATAATCCAATCCATTCTAAAATTTGCGCTGCATCAGGGAAATATGTATTGTTTTAGCTTTTTAGTATAATTTTTATGCGCATCCAAAAATAAAACACACCCATGTGCCCGATATAAAAGAAGGCAAGGATAGTGGACGAAAAAATTTGGAGGTTTCAGTAAATAAGGAGATAATACAAGTATAGTGCAGTTCTGCTGGCCTAAAATGCAGTTATTGGGTACAATGAAAACATTGCAGAGATGCGCATACTAATACTGTGCTACTAGTACTATAATATACATACTAATGCACCTGACGTTCATGAGTTCCTAACATTAAAACTGTCAGTTAAAACCGTGTTGATGGTGCTTCGGATTCAACCTTGTTTCGCGTAATTGTAATTAGGGGATCCCCAAAGCTCGCAGCTTTTTCATCGACTAACAGAGTATTTTAACCATAAAAACGATGATGAATTCTGTACTGCAAACCCTAATATGCCGTGTATACAGTTAATAATCCAATAAAACTGGCGTCACTTGATAGCTCGGGGCTTCGGGCATTTTGCGCACAATATGCTTCATTATCCAAGTTGTACGTTTTTCATTGCGGTGTATTAAATCCATGGTGGATTGGCTTCGATTAACTCATTCCATTCTCCGGTCGGTAAACAATAAAGGCTAAAGCGTTTAAAATATTTGAAGCTATATAGTTTTCTGAATGGCCGGCCCTTCACAGCACAAATGTCTTCCTTCATTCTGGCCTCCTTTGCGCGAATGAGCAATTTATCCTAGCACAGTCTTATCGGGCGTCTCGAAAATTCTTTTCTTATGTATCATCCTTTCGACGGTTTTATTAGCTAATAGTTTTTAATCATTCCATGCCCAGCCAATTTAGTTCCCTTTTCCTATCAGTTCGAGTATTATTTTGGCCACTGTTGTCAAAAATTACTTATTTTTTCTGCTCATTTCATATGTTCTTATTCAAATTTACGCTTCAGACAATTCTTTCGATTTCATCCTATCATCCAGCGTCAAACTTTGAGAACTACATAATCCCACGCTTCATTATTTTGCTTCGGTATTTTTCTCTTTGTATCTTAGTTGCTTCTCGGAGGATCTCCTGAAGACGTTTCTTTTATGTTGAAAATTTCCTTTGGCGTTGTTGTCCTCTGTCTGGCTTCTCCACAGCAGCTCAAGTTACTATATATATAGACACACACACAATCATATCATGTGTAGTAAAGCTGTTCATTTGCTCCAATACCTCATCTACAATTTATAGGTTTTCAACCTTTGATTTCTCCTAGCAAGATAACATATCCTTTCTCTGTTTATATTCGCAATTTATATTCATTTTTATTAGAGGTCCCTGTACTTGACTACGAATTATACGAATTGCAGTTCTAAAATAACATGTTTTCGAAGAAGACCTCAACTTTTAGTTGAGAACGGCATGGAGTAGGAAATAATAATTATTACTCCACAGAGTATGCATATAAAATACGATAAATACCGCTATTATCCCACTCAAAGCAATATATAACCATGTAGATGGCCATGCTTTGTAATTAAGAAACAGAAATACAAAAGTAGAATTGAATGGGTTTATAATACTATAATACTAATTAGATACCATTGCCATAATATTTTAACAAACTTCATATATGATGATTTTGCTTCAATGCCTTTGTACGTATGGTGTAATCCGTTTCATTAATAGCGCATGCTAAACAATTGTTCAAAAAGAGGAAATCGATAACATTAAAAGTCACCGATAGTTTATAAATAATAATTAAGAAAATTATTCTTCTCGATGATGAGACTGTACTTTATTCAAACAGTTTAACTGGGTGGCCTTGGAATACGGAATGCAAAATAACAGCCGGATCAAGACTTAAAATGTGCCACTGTGCCCTGTTCCCTTCCCCCCAACAAAAATATTCACCAAATCTAGCGCCAAGATCCAGAATAGTACTTCGAACAAATCCAAGAGAGGACACTGGAAAGCTTCCATCCTTGGGCGTTGGTGGCAGCATGTTGAAGGATTGCGTCATCTTCCTCTTTTCTATGAGCCGGCTGGTGGGACAGCCAGACACCGGCAAGGAGAGCACAGCCCTGCTGGGTATGAAGCACACACACACACACGATTCCACATCCTAGATCGTGGCTATGTTAGAGCGTCCACAAATTTCGGCTTTGGTAAAACTCTCAAGATCAATTACGGATTGGACGACTCTCATTTCTATCGTAATTTATTCTGGAAGTACAGAAGGAGCCTAATCATTATTGTTCGAGTAACATTCTGGGAATGTAACTCATTACAAAAGAGTAGGCGCATTTGACCAGGAAGAGGGAAAGTTATTAAATACCAAAGCTGTCCGATTTTCCTGGAAGTTTAATTTTCAATTAATGTCTATTAGTGGCAAAGGAAATTTTGATCAACTTGAGAAACACATACTTAAACAATGTATATCCATACATTTTGAAACTATGCAAGATCAAGTGAATGCCAAACCTTTACAAATCATTTCCTGTTCAATAAACTGCAACTTGAATGCCACGCATATCTTTAAAAGGGTGTGGAAATAGAAAATTTATTTCTCTAGTGATAAGGTAAAATATTCTCATATGTTAGCACAATTATAGTCCTAGCATGCATGAATTAATTACGTTAGAAAAAAATCTAATAGGAATAGGAAAAATACGGAGGAGATTCGGCACTGAAGCCAGGCTTATTGTACCTATGTCCCAAAGGGGGCACCCCCGAGAAGAAGGGTGTAGTGAGGGGAGACACCGGGCGGCCAGATCCACACCAACGGCGCAAACACTGACAGAGGTCCCTAAGGTTTCCCACGTTTGACGACACCTCGAAATCTTTAGGTCTTCCAGGGCCAACGCAGGGGGATCTCGGCACAGGGCCCAACGCCCCCAGATGTCAGCCCCCCCCCTTTTCCACGCGGACCTCACGGACAACAAGGCACAGAAAGAGTTCCTGTGCGCTATCATCCCTGCCAAGCTGCACTTAACGCCTTCGCTGACACTTGCGACCCTGAAAGAACTAACGGGATAAAGAATGAATGAAATGACTAATGAAATTAAATGGAACGACAAGAAATTCAGCGGATGTAATTATTCTTCCCAGGTTTCTGGCAACCCGGGGAAGCCGCCGAGAAAACTCATGGGCCAAGAAAGTCGGCCACGGGAATCAAACCCACGACCTTCCGAATGCGAGTGGCACGTTGCCACGGCGCCACCTCGCTAGGTAAAAAGTAATTATCTAACTAGTTACTCGAACAGTGCGATCAATTATTGTACCACCAACAAGGAGTACTAAGCTATGCAGCATTTCCCGAACTTGGAACACCTAACATGGGGAGTTTAAGGAAGTCAGAAGTTCACCCTATGTTTCACATTCTTTATTAGGAGATTTGTTTTCATCCCTTATTAGTAATAAACTGGTGTATAAGGAATTACAATTATAAGGGGTAAAGGAAGGGATTCGTCATAAAAGCTTCCAGATAGTTGTGCAACTATTTCATAAACCACGATGGAGATAACGAAATTAATTTTTCGTTGGAGTTTAAAAAGCTACCTATGCAGCGGAGGGCAGGCAGCTAGAATAGAATATAGCTATGTAATAGTATCCGGGGCTCTGTGCTATTGTTAGACACTGCCACTAGCAACATAACTAAAGGGTCAAATCAAATACCAAAGGCTATTAAACAACATTGTTTTCACGTTGATTAATACAGCATACAGCTTGCATCCAATTAGGATAGAATTTCTTGTAATTTTAGCCAAGCAATTATTATTCAATTTATTGCTTTCTACTTACACCATAACTTCTCTAACACCCGTTGACAACCGTTTACAGCAGAATAATTATTGCCAGCAAAACGCATTTCCTCTCTCTTCCTGTGCCTTTGTGTTCAGTGCATTGTGATAAATATTCTGCATTCTCCACATAGAACATAAATCCATTGTCCAAACATTAGATGCTTTTGTCTGCACGCATTAGCTTCTGTGTTTTATACAATGTTCCAGACTAAAATTTAATACGCTCGTAATATGCTACCATTTTTGTGAGGTGGTTTTATTAGGTTCTTCACGAGGTTTTTAAGCGTTGGAAAATTGCTGTGTGTATAATTTTCTTCAGAAAAATCATTCCTTTTAATTTTTAATTTTTAACGAGATCGTTTGTTCATAACTTTTGATACCTAGGTGTGAAGTAAATGTTTACTATTTTTTGCACATTTACATAAACTAGCCTTTTCTCTCAAACTGACTTGCGGCAATGGGCTTTTAACTATTTCCATTTCTTTAAAAAACCATGTCTGGCAGAATCGCATATGCAATCTCGACGTAAACTGAAAAAAAAAAAAAAATACTGACACAGTACTTGGTAGGATGCTACTGTAGGTCCTGTGGGAGGAAGGTATGAAGGGCAGAACATACGAGTGTCCAGATCTAGACGATGATGAGCACCAACAAGGACGACGTCCCTAACAATTCCAGAATGCCAAATTCTGACGCTCGTGTAACCTACTTCTGTCATCCTCAATCTGGGTCTCCCGAGCTGACCAAATACCCCAAAAAGGGGCACCAGTTTGCCATCCAAGCGATCTTGGCTGATAGACAATAATATTATAGTGCTCGGATTCCTTGCTCAGGTAGATAAGTGTATCCTTAACCAGAGTTGTTCCCCCTCCCCCACATAGTTTAGAAGAATGAATGTGGAAGTGAATGCGAGTGTGTTTAATAATGAAATACAATGTTGAAATAACCTAAGCTTCAACGGAAATAACACCATCAGTTGTTTCTGAAGTCAAAGCCCTGGATATTGCAAAAGAAACAATTTAAAACAGAAGAACAATGGCAGCTTAGAGGTGCTAAAATGTAATTGAATACTCTAACAGTCAGTAGCTAATTCATGCGCTAGTAGTATCTTAGTAGGCATTTTAAATCCCAACAATTTTTACACATGCTTGTTATCAAAGTGAACACACAAGTACATGTGTAGTTGGTACTAATACTGCACCATGCGACTAAGAGTAATGTGCGCTCTCTCTATCGACGCTTAGCTTAGTAACCATTAGTAAATTCTAACTATGATTCTTTAACGAAATTCTTGTGTTAGAACATTGTTTGCACAGTAAGATGAAAGTGATATTAATCTCATACAAGAACACTTGAGTGCAGTTCTTTTAAACTCTGATTTATAAAATGACATGCGCCATCTCGCTCAGTTAGATGTGCAGTAAGAAAGCACTGCTATGAACATGCTCATTTCACTAGGTTCAACAGGTAGGCTACAGTAACACTCGCTAAGAGGATCCTGCGAACCTCAATCTAGCCTCTCTTCACACATTTTATAAAACAAATATTTGTTCAGAAAATGAATAATATAGAGGAATCAGGGAGACGAGAGAACACTTGGAGATGGAGATAACATATTTTTTCGACTCTCACCAGATGCTAATTCGATTTGGTTAAGGATTGCAATTATCCTTTGGCAACTGCAGTGCAAATATGGGGAGGAAGTTCTTTTTTATGTCAGCGACAAAAGAAAACTGGGGTTAGGGAGTGATTATTCCTTCCATTTGTTTGAATTTTCGGCTTCTGGATGAACATCTGTGCCGTGTCAACTGATTGATTATGGTTTGGGTTTAGCGATTTTCTAACCTGCTGGTTTTACATTATATAAAATGAAATGATACTGAGCGGATTAACCAGATATACTTATCTTTAGAGTGAGAACATAAATGGCCTGAGTTAGGGCAGTCACCTTATTTTACCAAATTTTGAAATATTCAGCTAGTATAATTGAGTCTCTTATATGACGAACGTAATTGTTTTAGAATGCCATTATAAATTAAAGAGATGAAAATCTTCAGCAGCAATAATAATTCCCATTGTTGTGGGAAATTCGAAATGTCATTAAATATATTATAAATGCCGTTTGTGAGGCAGGCCTAATTTAATAATGTGGAATTTGCTTTATATTATGTTATATTATATACCAGGTGAGTCACCTGCCCCTTATTTTGCAGTTTTATGTAATCCGCATGTTATACTCTAACATGAAAACATCGGCCCCTAAGCTAGGTTCTACCCAAGTATTCGACATGGATGCATTTGTCTTCAGTTATCTCTGAAGTTACTAGCTGGCTCAGTTGGAGCGAGTGCACGAATCGTAAGTAATGCATGTGCTGTAAAGGTGGTTCAAATCCACTGCATGTACTAATTTTTTTACTGCGTAATATTTACACATAACGTTGGTTGAACAATTATGTGTAAAACTATTATTGTTTGAATTCATAATTGTTTCATTTCAACTTTATGGTATTGTTTGTATATAAGGATATCTCTCCCGGTATAGATTTTGAGTTGCTTGCACTTTGGCTGTTGCTTCTCCGTAGATCAAAGGCATAATCTTCAAATCTTATATCTTCTACGTGGAGTATTCTGAAGTCGCCTTTAGCACATGTCATAGAATAATGATTTTATTTTGAACAATAGCTGTAGAAACTTTAACTTTGTTTGTATCCTGTCTACAGCAGCGCTATTAAACTTTATTATATTAAAAATAAGTAAAACAAAATATATTTGCTAACTGTACGCCACTGTCAAAACTTCTCAGAACCTGAAGTAGCACTAAAATGACCCGGTATAACTTTATACATATATTTGTTGACAAAACATTTGCTCCTTGGATTAGTAGTGCTTAGCAACCTTCTTAGCTCATACGGAACAATAATGTGCCACTGGTGATTCATTTAATCAAAGTATGTTGGGAATGGAAATTTGCAAAGGAAACGTTCTAGGTTTAGGATGCCCCCGCGGCTTTTACCAGTTATGAAGACTTGCGCAGCGAGGACGGTCCTTACAAGTTTTGAACAGCAGAGCTACCACTCAGGAATTCGTGCCCTGAGCTCGGTTACCTTTATCGGTATTTGGTATTTGGAGTACTCTTGTCACATGACAAGTTGAAATCAAGTCACAGTTTAATGTAAAAATCTTCGCTATTACTCATACGACTGCAATTTAACATCAGTGATCCTCCATATATTTTGTTATTTAGAAATGGAAAGAGTGAGGCTCAAGTTCGCCAGTACATCGAACTACTTGGGATGAGACCCTGACCGTTTTCTCCAGATGGAGGTTTCAGATAAGAAATAACAAATGCTTTGTGAGAAGCGGGTGAGGGTCATCATGAGCTCAGGAAGAACAGACTTCCTTCCCTACATGTGTTGTGTAATCATTGCGTTGTTTATAAACACTGGCACATCGACGTTTAAACTTCACCTTTATGTAAAGCACGTATAAACACACATTCATAGTATGGTTAACGAATCTAAAATTAGCCATTTTTCTGAAATAAAAATGACCCGAAATGTTGACAAGCTTTAGAACATTTTGCATTCTAAAGTACTGACGTAATTACGAGTATTAAATCGGTGGATTGCATATTATAGCATTGAATTTTATATAATAGTAGTCTATATTTTCTCCAAATCCAACTTTTAGTCCTTAATTGAATTCATTTCAAATTGTAATTTAACGTGCCTTTTATTTTCTTAGTTGATACAATTGGCTAAGTACTCATTGCCCACAATTAAAGTTATTTCAAATGAAACGAATGCAGCAATGACGCTAACAAACGCAGAATTCTTTGGCGAATGAATTTATTAAAACATTACATTTTCAGGGTTATATCTACTGATAATCAGGCCTAGAAATTTATAAGCATTAAAGCCAGGACAAAAGAAAATAAAGTTAAATTGCTACTGGACTTTAGGCAGGGACCTTGCAGGCAACAAACAAAACTCTCTCCGTCCCTCGTATAGTTTCTTGGCGTTTACAGACACCATTCTCCAGACCGTGTTTACCTGTCAGTCACCCTTGGGCGCAATACATTTTGTGTATTGATATAAGAGTTTAGAAAACTTGAAATTGCTGCCTAGGAATTCCTATGTCTGTTGATAAGTTTCGATTTTAACCACATTTATGAATAATTTACTTTAAATTTATTGCCGCTATATGGGAATCAGAGCATTTAAACAACATGATTTTACTACCGGATTGGGAGGATGAACAAAATAGCCTACGAATACCTACGTATAAAGATGCAATACTCGTAACTATACCCCTGCAATGCTGCTAAAATGAGCAACTCAGATGTGCCAGATCTAAATACAGATGACAGAGGTATGTAAAGGGAGCGTTTTGAAGTTTTAGGAGCAAAAGCGTTTTCAAACTGAGTTATTTTTATACCTATAAACAGTCTACATTTTATAACTCTTAGCTACTTTTGAAGTACTTCATTCGTTCAGTGCAACGCAACGGCAAGTCGAATTTTACCACACTCTGCATTATAAAATAAAGTAGGTGTAGAACAACAAATATTTCTTATTTTAAAAATTCATTGGCACTTTTCATACCTCTGGTTCATGTGTGGTTCTCTGACTCAAATGTTATTTTGGACTTCCCTATTACCTCCATCTTAAACTACATAATACATGGTAAATGTTTCGGAAATTTTGATTTTGTCAAAAATGGCTGTAACAATAGGTATTCATTTATGAATTTTCTCACTATAGCCTATGGAGTCCTCTTTACTCCTGATTACTTTTGTATAACTGGTAAACCGTAAGAGGTAGACCAAAGCTTACTGTACAAAATGTAGAGCTCGTTAAAACACACAATTTATGTCCAAATGCATTTTTTGGGAGTGAACCATTTCGGAGTTATTCCCTGTTATTTATGCGAGTTTTGCAATACTTACACTTTTCTCAAATGGAAGGTAATTTTTCACTTTATCTCTTGGCCGTGCAAAGAGAACGGAATTGCAAAGTCTCCATATAGTGACCAGCTTTAAAATATTTGACTATCGCTCAAAGACCTACTGTATTCCCATATTTCCTTTGCACACACAAGAAAATTAGCAGTAAGATAACTTGTACAAATATTAACATGAGAAAGATAGGGGAATAAGAGTTTGTAAGAATAGTTAGTACAAGAGTAGAAAAAGTCATGCGAATGCAGCACATCACATTTTTACATATAGCATTCCTTATGCTCAAGCACCAAATATAAAATGTAATATTTTAAAGTAGTTATCCTGTCTTTAGAATAATAAAGTTCAATATTTTAAAATACAAATTAAATGGCAATTAAGGTATATTATAAAATAAGAATTAAATTTTATTAGTAATCATGGATGCAGAGACACTGAATCAAGACGACTGGGTGCTCTAATTATGAAGCTGGACATTATTTCTTTTCAGAATTAATGAATCCTTTTGGAGAGATTGTTATTGAAGCAACAACTTCAACTGAGGTTGGAACCCTGCCTTTCGAGTTTCTAGGTTAATAGAAACACCTCAGAGAGAGACATGTAAATATACCAGGTCCTAGATCAAGTAGTCTATAAACCCGCAGTTTAGAGACAACCTACAAATTTCAGTTATGGCTCCCATTCAAGATAAACAATTATCTGGGTTTATGCTGTAGAACAGAGGGCCATCACCTCGTTGTTCTGTGGTGCATACTAACGAGCTCAATTGCTCAGCTGGCTGATGCAGGGATGTGAAAGGAGGAACTACGCAACAGAAAAACCCGTAAATTAACGCGAAAATAATCCGAGCAAGTTTCAAATGGACTAACAGTGGGAAACTAAAAAAAGTGCCTACGAACGGGGTGTTTTGCTGGCCACATCCTCGGCGCTCGTTTCTATCTGCCGCTATCGTAGAAAGGCGCGGTGAAACCATCATTTCTAAAACTAATTTTAAAGCCTTTACTTATTACTTTATGAAAGGAGATGTTGAAATTGGTCACCGTGATGTCCATACATGTTTGACTCTCTTTAGGAAACTATCCATCACTCGCCGTAATCCACGTTGAGAAATGCTAGCAATTTCCCGGTGGATATTTTGTTTTAATTCCTCCAGGGCGTGTGCGTTTGTCTTGTAAACTTTATCTTGAAAGTTACCCCCAGAGATACATAAAAATCGCAGGCGGTTAGGTCGGAGGGCCACAAATGTCTAGTATTAATTCTGTCCTGAAATACATTTTCAGTTGTCATCTAAAGATTGGTCGTATGACCTGATGCAGTCTTGTTGAAAAAAGGCAAAATCACGTTCCCTGTCTGTTAATTCTCTAAATTGTGTTCATGTCTGTAAGGTCGTCAACTGGTCACTCGAAAAAAATTGTCCCTATAACTCAAACTAATATTGTTCATGAAGTAACCCTTCATGATGCAATATTTGGTGTATGGTGCACCGTTTGTGGAGAAAGGTTTCTCAGAGTTCCAACAAGCGAAACACCGCACAGCCCGTTCGGAGATTTCTTGCTCTCCCGGTATAACCAATAATATCCAATATGAAAATTCACCCCGTATTTACAAATAGACATAAGTGAATCAAATACCATGAGCATCTGGCGTCAGCATTTAAAATGGCGTGGTACGGCCAAATGGAATGATTATTTATAGACGGTGAAAAATGTCGTATCGCGTTCATGTATTGTTCAGGAGATGGTTTTACAAGGAGAAAGAGATGCAAAAATATTTTTCTGGATGCATGCAACGTAAGCATTAATTTTTAATTCCAAATGTGTGCGTTACGTAGGACTCTGCGTTACTCTATGTGAATGTTTCAATTAAATAACATGAATACAAAGTCATGCTTACTTTTCGTCGTGGGGACCAAGTGTAGGTGCTTAAGCGGAACTGCATAAACCGTTAGCTTTTCCATTCCTTAAACTTTTCTTTCTTTAGCCTTTGCTGGCCAATCTTTTATTTCTCTTATCTTCCTGATACACCAAGTTGCAAAAATAAATGCATTTGTTCTTGATTTGTTTTGCTTTTTTTCTCTTTCCTTTTACTTCTTTTTCTTGTTTTCGTTTTTCTTATGTTTCCATTAAATCTTTTTTGTTAGTTTATCGAGTATTTTGTTACGTAAATAAAAGAAATGTGATAGCCAGTATATCTAAGGAATAACATGAAGCGATGTCAACGTTTTCATGCAAGGGCGGGCTATAGTACATAGGTACGTGCTGATTAATGAATTACAAAGGTAATGCGTAACCTAGAACTCGAAGCACCCACCTGCTGGCTACTGGGTACTTGGTACTTTTGCATACCTTGGATCATTAATTCTCTCAATTTCTGTAATTTATACCTATTCCATTATAGAGCTTTTTACTTTCTGTATTACGTACTAACTTTAGTAAGTTAAATATTGTATTGCACCAAAGAAGGTAGATTTCACGGGGAACAAGAAAGGAGGAAAAGGGGATTTTTAAGAAAAAAATAGCAATATGTACGCATTTGTGGTGTTTTTTTTTTTTTTTTTTTTTTTTTTTTTTTTTTTTTTTTTTTTTGAGCGCGCGCACACCTTTCAAATGTGCAACTGAAAACGAAATCTCAGAAAAGTGCCAAGCCTGGTATTTACGTTCAGTATCTCCCACGGATATGACCTGAACATTTTCAAGAAAATTCCTCCACCCCAATCTACCTTTCACGGGAATACTTTTCGTTATTTTGGATTTGATGAAAAATGGCTGAGGATATTTTGATTAGAATATGTTTAAAGAATTTCCATGACAAAATTCATATCTCAAAGTTTCTAGGGATAACCACTGGTCTTATAGTCCTCTTTATAATGACTTGTCCACGGCTTTTCAACCGCAAGAGTGATACCGAAATTATAGATACTTAATGAAGTTCATCATTTAAAAAATTAAGCATTATAAAATAACAATAATAATAGTAATATACATTTTTATTGTTTTAAGAGATAATACTTTCCCTATAATTTTCAACTTTTAGCTTTTATATTTTATATTCGTTATGTTTTGTTAACTATTTTGTTACTTTTGTATTAGTATTCTTTGTCATTTTGGTAGCCTGTAACTGTGGCAGGAAGATGTTAAAATGAGATAGAGAAAACGAATAAAAGTGAGTAGCCTCACGGGTTTGAACAACGAAGTAATTTTCAACGGTTTTTCATAGCTGGCGTCTTTTAGAAAACATACTCTGACTTCTAGTTGGTCTGTCGAAGTCTGCAAACGTAAAATTGTTTTCACGTCGAAGTACGCGAAAACCAACGGACATAATCATCATAAATTTTATTTGTGTGTGAATTACAGGTCTGTATGGGCTCGGGCGTAATTTGAAACATGTTTGTGGGGCTCGGGCTGGGCCCGGACTTGCAAACTAAGAGATACAAAATAATTTATTACATTTTTTGGTGACCGATGCCGAAATTCTGAGTATAGCACAATTATCGCAGCATTTCTGTACTGGGAATTCTATATGATTATACTGCTGAAGTGTTTCAAATAATATCAATAATAAAAACAAAATTACACAATCGGGCCGGACTGAATGTCGGCCCGTACAAGCCTCTAATGTGAATAGTGTTAATTGGTTGGTGAATGGTATAATACACGTACATTGGTCGGCATCGTCTCAAGTGAAAGGAGTGAAAAATTGATAACTTATTAAAAGATGTTATACTCAGAATTTGTATCATCCGTTCAAAGCCGCTTGCGCATACCCAAGAGAGAGAGAGAGAGAGAGAGAGAGAGAGAGAGAGAGAGACAGACAGACAGACAGACAGAAAGACACACAGACACAGAGAGAGAGAGATCTTATAGGTTTTATTGCTAGCAAATGGGCTGATTCAAAGGAACTTCTAGACATTCGGCGCCATGGAGTGTTGTCGTTTCAAACAATTGACAACGTTTGACCAACAACAATGTGTAATCCTGCTTCAAAGTTCACATCAACATGAAGCAAGTAAAATAAAGCTTCAAGAGATGGGCAAAAGCTTGCGGAACAAAATGTAGATAATTTTTCAAATCAAAAGTTTCCGATATTTTTCTTTTGGTTTAAATTGTCAAGCACTTTTTCCTACTGCTAAGTCGCTGCTGATCATGTAACGAGAATGGAGTTTCAAAGCAAACTCATAGTAACCTGCTTTTTAAAATATTTGAATATCGCATAAGCCTTGTATAGGTTTGTACCTAAAACGAAATGTATAATAATAATAATAATAATAATAATAATAATAATAATAATAATAATAATAATAATAATAATAATAATAATAATAATAATAATAATAATAATAATAATAATAATAATAATAATAATAATAATAATAAATAATAATAAATAATAATAAATAATAATAATAAATAATAATAAATAATAATAATAAATAATAATAATAAATAATAATAATAAATAATAATAATAAATAATAATAAATAATAATAATAATAAATAATAATAATAAATAATAATAATAAATAATAATAATAAATAATAATAATAAATAATAATAATAAATAATAATAATAAATAATAATAATAAATAATAATAATAAATAATAATAATAAATAATAATAATAAATAATAATAATAAATAATAATAATAAATAATAATAAATAATTAATAATAATTAATAATTAATAATAATTAATAATTAATAATAATAATTAATAATTAATAATAATTAATAATTAATAATAATAATTAATAATTACTAATAATAATTAATAATTACTAATAATAATTAATAATTACTAATAATAATTAATAATAATAATAACAACAACAATAATAACAACAACAACAATAATAATAACAAGAACAATAATAATAACAATAATAATAACAACAACAATAATAATAACAACAACAACAATAACAACAATAACAACAACAATAACAACAATAACAATAATAACAATAATAACAACAATAATAACAACAATAATAATAACAATAATAACAACAATAATAATAACAACAATAATAACAACAATAATAACAACAATAACAACAACAACAATAATAATAATTTGTAGCAATATTTCTGTAAATGTCTATCTCGACTAAAATGAAGCGGGTGGAAGAATAGGTTGTTGAACACTGAACAGAGAAAGTTACATACGATGTTTCACCTTTTAAAACATTTATTTAGAATGCTTGTTGCTATAGATAATATTACAGAACTTAGAAGGGGGATAAGTTATGCCCATTTGCAATGTAACAGAAGGCAATAGTTAAACGTTTTTGGAATGAGCATAACTTAAGTCTATTTTCATACGTGGCGGGATGTATGTGACTAGTTAAAGCGTGCAAGTGTACAGCTAATCCGATAGAGGAGGTTGCAAATGCCACAAAATCGAAGCAACTGGTCTGTATACAGGTATGTAATAGCAGCTTATTGACATTTATTCCGAAATACTAAATCCGCTTGAAATATTCTCTACGGGTAGTTTGATGTTGATAATGATAACCTTATATTTCTAGTTAATGTAGACGTAAGCATAATCAAGATACTTCCGAGAACGGTACCTACAAACGCTAGGCATTAAACGTTTAATCAATTTCTCTGCGGTTAGTATGCGTTTTCTATTCTACTCACAACATTGTTCTTAAGTTTCTTGTTAACCGGAGTGCGGAAGTACTGCTATTTAAGGAAATGGTTTAATTAAATGACGTAGACAAACAGCTGTTTTTCCATTTACTTCCGATCTGAAGAAACGAAACCTACAAGTAGTCAGAACTGGGCGTTTCTTACCAATAATTATTGGCAGAAGGACGAGGGCAATGCTCTAATTATTATAATCATGGGCCTAAAATCTTTCTGACCTTGCCTGAACACTTTATGGCGTTTTCGGTCTTTTCGCCCTTGAGTTCCAAGACCTTGTGCGACATTGCAAATATCCATAATTAGTAAGGCATTTTCCCTTTTCCTCTCAATTTTTTCAAATACTCCAAGAAATGGAGTTATACATGGTAATATCTTCCTTTACTTCGTTTCTCTAGCTATTTTAGCCTTTCATCTCTCTATCTTTTATGGTTTCCTTTTGAAATTTCTTTTTGACATCTAATTTTACAGTTCTAGATAGGTCAAAAAATGTATACCATTATTTATCTATTTTTAGTTTAATTTCTGCACGTGTTATTTTTTCACTTTGGAAAATAAAATGTGTGCATTATGCTTATTACTTTTAGGTTCCTTATGCAGCTTTCGGATGCCTTTCATTCTGGTGAAAACGTCGCCAATACCTGTAATAAAGTAAAGGATACTAAAAATAGAAATGTTAACTGCCTTACCCTATATGGCAGGTTTTATGTTAGAACTTCAATCAAAAGGGGGAAGATGAGGCAGGGTAACAATTAAAATCTATTTCATCCCGAAAAGTCTTAAGAGCTGAAGTATACATTTAGAATGGAAATGTGTAATTAGGAGAAAAATACAACTTTTGGAAGTTAGTCATTTTTAACTGAAATATGTAAAATGTTTAGCTACATTTAAAAGAATAAGTAAGAAAACAAAATCACTTTGGCAGCAAAAACATCCAAGAACATATATATTAACATATATTATATATTTATATATTTCTAGATAAATAAATAAATCAAAGTGACAAAACAAAAGATGATGGCAGTGAAAATAAAAGGGCTTTTACAACCTTCTGGTTGAATACCAGAGATGGTACCGAGAGAATTTTAACATAGAAAAATCATGTGGAAATTATGTGAATATGATGAACAGTGGTTGAATAAATTGTTCTGTGAATATGTTTCTAAATATTTAAAATATGCCTAATCTCAGGTAGCTCATATTATTATAAATAAATAGCTAATATTAATGCAGTCAGAGCAATAATAAAGGAAGGCTTTTAAGAAGCAATATCGTTCGCAACATTGTGTGAAATTGCTTCTAAACTAACAGTGGAAAACAGTGGGTCATAACGAACAAAGTTATACAATGGACGTACTGGCACTAGTAGATATTTATAATAAATCAACACTTTTGGTTTCTCGTATGGCTAGTTTTATTAATACCGGTATGATGCACTTTCATCATATAAAGAACGATTTCAAGCAACAAGGTAACTAAACTATGTGAAATGTGACAACAGACTAACAAGAATGCCTACTCATGTTAATTAGAAAATGGATAAACTATATTTAAGATAAAGAATAAACGTTTCGAAAGCTACGTTTTTAGTAAAATGAACCAATATGAAGCTTTATAATTAGGAAAACGTACCCAAACACATTTATAAGCTAAACAGAATAAAAACAACAAATACTTTTCACGGGAATTGTGTTTTATATTGGATATATATTTATATTGAATACTCGCAAGCTGGAAACATCTACTTGATGTAAGTCTCTTATTTTCAAAGGCTTCTTCGTCCTGCAATGTTGCACTTACTGCACTTGTATCATCACACCATAATACCAATATATCATTGATTATAGAGTTATAAAACATGTTTTTATTACAGCTATGTTTATTGCACCGTGTAGACCAAACAAAATGGCGTATTTTATATAAGGATATATTAGTCGAATATAATTTTTCTTCTTGTGAACGATTATTTTGAAGATAAACTAATGTGGATTATCTGCCCTTTCAGAATAGTTTTCAGAGATACGCTTTACAGCAGCACAGCCAAGCGTATGCATGCATGCTTATGACCGTCTAGTTTATATACAGCATCTGTTGAAGCACGTATCTATATTACGCTTTTTGTCTAATGTCTGGCTTCTTTTCTAATTACTTTCCCCATCCGCAGAACTTCCGGCACAGGGACACGGCTGTGGCAGTGTTACCAACAAGGTACAAGAATGCTGCTGAGTAATTGTCTATACAAAGGCGAAACTGTTCCTAATGTGCTCCTTGGTCACGTAAAATCGCTTTGCTTCCGGTAGAAAACGCAAATGGGAACTGTAATCATACACACTCACTCACTCACTCGCTCATTCACGTGCATTATAACCTTCGCGTAACAGTAATTTCTTGAAGCATTTGGCCTTCCTTGCGACTTCCATCAGCTTTCTGTTATCGTTTATCTTCATTGAAACCTTCCCTACTTTGTCACACCAGGAAAGAGCAGTTCCGATACTGTGCACTTGGTAAATCAGCTCTCCTTGTGTTTTCGTGTATATGGAACCCACAAATCATAGTCTAGAGTGAAAACTTCACTCCTTTTCCATTAGAGAAAATAGATCTTATGCAGCGAACTTTTAACTCATTCAATTGTCCGTTTGCCTAAAGAGCGGTGACTTCCTCTCCTCACTTTTATACAAACCAGTCTTAAATGCGCTTATTCTTATAATTATACCATGCTAATTAAGATAAACATTTGTATAAATGGTTTTAAAACATTATTTTCTTATAGATGCAATGAAAGTAGGGGAGTGCAGCAGGCCTAAGCGATAGTCAAATCCTTTAAGAGCTGGCCATTATCTGATGGCTTCGACATCATCTTCGTTGCATTGACAGGTCATAAAAACCGAATGACATTTTCCTATTTGATAAAAGTATAGATAATTCAAAATTCAAACCAATAACAAGTAATGTCTAGAAAATAGCCATCTCACCAAAAAAAGTATTTGAAATAAATTGTGCTCTTTAACCGCCATACATTTTTGTGTAGTAAGACTTTGTCTATCGCTTATGGTTTTCCACTTATGCAAAAGTCATTCAGAATTATGGATACTAATACAATATTTAAAGTTTATTAAGCATTTAAATGAATCTAACACAACATAAGGGAACTGGGTATTAGAAAATGAGCATAGTGGACCTAGAATAAAAAAAATATCAACTGGCTTTGAAGTATTGCCGTCTCTTGTAGTTGTCTCACAAAGAATCCGCTTAAATGCAAATGTCGATTGTATTTTGTTGTAAACAATATACTTAGACGACTAGATACAACAGACGTCTTGGAGAAAAAGCAAAATAAGCAATAGAAACTGCAAGTTCTTGGGCAACTGTTCCAGCCGAGGTGCTCGCCAGTGAGCAGCGGTGTACTCGCCCCCTTGCGTGAGTAAGCCTGCAACATTCACAAAAGCTGTGCTCTGGGGTAAGCTGCCGTCACGGCGCAGAGGATACTGGCGGAGACCTGCAAAGGAAAATAAGTGAGGTTGTTATGACCTTCACCCAGTGACGTATTGGCTATCACCCTCCTCGTCACTCTTCCTATAGCCGTCCTCCGCGCAACGCTGCTGCGTACGCGCGTGTTCTCATACTCAAACTCGTGTCCCAGGGCGCGTAAGTCCACCATACAGGTAAAATAATCAGATGAAGATTTGTATATCTGTTTCTTTAATTGGCATATTTTTTATGAAATACTGTGTTTGCCCCGAAATCATCAAGAAAATTTCCAATTAATTTTTATTCTAGTTCTTCAAAAGTATAGGTATAGTGAAATTTTATGTACGAAAACTTTTAATAACCTTATTAATATTTGTCATATCCCCTGTATGTTGTAAACAATCTCATTGCCAACATACAGGGTATTAGGTGTACGGGTGCGGAGATTTCGCATGAAGGTAGATTCACATAAGACGAATAAGAGTCCGAAAAAATTCATCTATCGTGAAAGCTAAGTAAGATGTTTTAACATTATTGTATACTTTACACACACTAGCAACAGAGTAGGGCTGAAAAGGATATTTTGCTTACTAATATGGCTACTGCTGTCAAGTATGCGTTCACACCTACAACAGGGGATTATTCACGAGACCTGAGCAGTGTCAGCATTCCTGACCTTCCGCATTGCGTGCTTGTCAAACGTATGCCTACAAGTTTATTCCAACATACGTGCTGAAATCCAATTAATATCATTCTGTAGTTAAACGACTCCTTTTGGCAAAAATGGAGGGGAGACAAAAAAACTCATATTTTGAAGCTCTACTTCTCTATGTTAATTGCAAAAGTAAGTGACAAAGGAGTAGTTATATATTAGTAATCAAACATTCAACTAATTTTATTTTTTAGTTATAAACTGCAGCCTGGGCGCAAGAGGAGAGGTAGCGATTCAACTTGCTTTACTTCCCCACATTCTCTTGCTGAGTGACGAAGGTTGTTTTGATACAGTGCAATGGTGGTTTCGTTCCACCTGCGCAGTAGTAATTTCTACGCTATTAACAATTTTGTTTATATTTAACATATTTTCCATACAATAATCATTACAATCACCTACTATGGTTAGGGAAATTACATAATCTTGAGGTTTATAACGTTCCTTTATCTGTGCGGAATATTCTTAGACTGCCGTATGATCAACATACTACATTGTTTCCCTTTCACAATAAATAAATCAGTATAATTCCATTGCTATTTAGCCTTAAAATATTTTTAAAATATTTAATTAATATGAATTGTTGCTTTTAAACTCAATATTATGTTCAAACTTTAAAGCACGAAATACAATAGCTAATATTGAACAAACTAGTAAGAAAATAAACTCCTAAAAATAGAATCGCATCGCTCCTTCTATATATTTACAAATACGAGCATTCAGAAATTACCTTTTGAAATTGTAAATAAATACCTGTAAGATTACCAAAGTTTGATTTATGGTTCCTGATCAAAGTGGCGCTTGATATTGTAACGCTTTATATTGGCAAATTGAAATCCGCATTTTAAACAGCAAACGTTTCTGCTTTTGTAATTTGCAACAAATTCTTTCTACCACTCGTCATAAAACAGACATCCCGAGGAAGCCATACTCGCCACTGAATAGGCATGTTGAAAGCCGAACAGCACTGAAAGGGAGGGATGGTAGGTGGAGGAGCGCATTTCAGTGGAGTGGTCCTTTCGAGTCGATTTTGCCCATGCCTACGGTAGAGGAAGTTATGTTTCAGCTTAACGTCAAGAAATCCTCGTTAAAGTTTACGCACTTGTACCCCTTATATACTAAATGTAACAATACTCAGATCACAAATTCTACCTGTAATTAGCAACTAGGAGTATTACTTTTCCCGATTTTGATACATGATTAAACTAAGTCCAAAATGTGAGACTGAAGAGACAGTTAGGCCCCTACTTCGTTGAATACTGGTAAGTCGTAAACCTTCAAGATAGGTATCGTCAAATAAGCAAAACATACCTTGCGTGATAGGATCCCGGGTTGAAGATTAAGTCAACTGTGAATTATTAATGTTCGGAGTGACATACATCATTAAGCACTCGTTCCCTAATTTGATGGCAAAATTCCAATGTGATTCCAAAATAATCTATTTAATACAATAACTTTCAAGATTTCAAACAATGTAACACACATTTAATTCATCTTTACCATGCAAGCGTTTCTTCCTCAAAAAGTTTTGCATAGGTAGCGCATCTAATTAAACAAATGAGAGTCTACTTCCGCCTGAGTTCTTCCGCATATTTTGGTAGGAGTTCGTTGTTTTAGCATGCCATGGTGCATTTATTACATTCCTTCCGCAATCCTTAAGTAATTTTCTAATTACGAGGCATGTTATGTGCTGTTAACCATACAACTTAAACCTAAAATAAACTCAAAATGCACAATGGCAACTATATTCATAACATACCGCGACTGCACACATATTAGTCAGACATCTCCTATTTGTTGCAAGACAATCTGGTGCATCTAGGTCTTTGGACGAATGACTGAACAATACTGTGTAAATTTAGCGTTGATGGACACTGACGTTTGTTGTAAACTTCTCTAGTTAATTGGTGTGTCACTTCCATCCTGTTAATCCTTGATGTGGAATACTTCTTTCTCACAGTTGTGAAGTACTATCCTCTCATCTAACTATCCTCTCATCTACGTACTTGAACCTCTCTGTTCCCTTGATGTTTCTTCTGCACAGCTTGATGTTTGTTATAAACTCGGTGTTCTCAAAGGTGATCTAACGGCACGCCTTTGCTGCCTGTAGCTTGCGCTCAATTTACCTCCATCCTTCATAGCTGAAAACTTTTAGTTTGGGATTGGTAATCTTTCACGTCGACCAAGTTTGTGCAACCAAGGAAGCTTTGGAGGACGCCGGATTTGATTGGAATTTCCTCCATACCACATGCTTCGGTTATCCCGCTGGTACTTGGCTGGGTGGCTGATTGTAGTGGTTCCTCACTAAGCGACATGTACGTCACGGCCCTACACCCGATTATTATTAATGCGTTATTATTTATTATCATCATTATTATTCCTACTAAAGACAATTTTTCTTACTTGAGAATAATTCCATATTGTTCTTCTCACAATCATCTTTGCCTGTACGGCAAGAGCAGATATAAATGTTCCCTTTGCATGGAACACTTTTCGAAACAAGCGATTTGCTCAACTATCGACTTTGATAAGCATATCACAGTTTAAGCTATTTTCATGACAAATAAAGACTATATCTTGAATTTTTTAGAAAAGCCTCTGAAGTCCTCTTTATTCTGAGCCGCTTTTCTACAATTGGTAAACCTTAAGAGATGGATAAAATGTTAAACTCAAAAACGTAGATCTCGTTGCAGCCGTAATGACCTAGTTGTCGACGGGCCCTTAAATACCATACATTGGATCCAGCATACAATTTTTTTAAATACATTTTTTGTGGCGTTAACCATTTGCGAGATATTGTTTGTTTATTTGTATTTTGAGATACTTTATGCTTCTCTCATTTGTAAATTTCTATTCTCCTTCCCTCCCTCCCACCCTTCCTTCCCTCCCTCCCCTTCCCTCCCACCCCCTCCTTCCCTCCCTTCTGGGTACATCTGTTGTAAGATTAGTAAAGCAAGCACGGCGTTTGTTTTCCTCGCATGGATTCATTAGTAAAAATGAAATAATTGTGTTGCACTCTCATGACTCTACTCTTGTACAACTATCCTTACAAAGGCTTGTTGTATTTCATGTTAATCACGATAAACATTTGTGGAAAACGTTTTATTAGATATTTTCTTATAGGTATAATGAGAATAGGGGAATACAGTAGGCTTAAGCGACAGTCAATCTTTTAAGAGCTGATCCCTCTGTGACATATTTGAAATTCCATTCTGTTTGCATGACCAGGAGAAATAAAAGTGAATAGCGACTTCCCATTTGAGAAAAGTGTATGTGTAAACTCACATCAATAACAAAATATCTCTGAAATGATTAACCGCAAGGTATTTGACATAGACTGTGTGAGTTAACCATGTCTAGATTCTCCATTTAGTAAAATGTTGTCTATCGCTTACGATTTATCATTATAAAAACCATTCAGAATTAAGGGCACTTCGGTGCTAATGCCATAAAATCCAAGACATAAATTTCATGTGTCATATTCAACAGATGTTAATTTAATCAAAATCGCTAGACATTTTTGAGAAAATTAAAATTTTCGAATAATTCTCCAAGAAAAGCATAGCCTTGGTGTAGGATTTTTCTTTAACTCTTCTTGGAATATTTAAATACACATTTCGTATCTAACCGAATGTTTGTTCTTTAGTTATGCTTTTATATATTCTGGAAACGATTTCGTCTAACTCTAGATTAATAACAATCTTATTTGAAAAGACTATAAAACCGCTCATAATTAGTACTGTAGTAGTATCACAGGCATAAAAAGCTGCCGACGGGAGTGAGATTCGAACTCGGCAACTCTTCGCTTGAAGCCCTTCGCCCTAACCGCTCGTACACAAGTACACTTTGTGAATGTGTAGGTTAAACCAGGGACCTAACAGATACTCTCTTTTCTTGATCTTCATCTTCAGCTCCTCTCCTGCTCCCCTCCTGCATTTTCTCACCCCCCCCCCTCCAAAACGTTTATCTCTATATAGTATTAGACTTCAATTCATAATACAGAATTCAACTTCACTACCTTCAACTTTACAAAGGTTCAGTAAGTTTTGGTGCCCCTATACATTAAAATGTATTATATATCTACCTACGAGAAGAAAAGGCGGAAGTATAATGTGAAACTTCATTACATGATAACTAAAATGAGGTAATGGTGTTACGTTATAATTGTGGAAGTACACAGTCATTTGCTTTTGCGCCAATTTGGTTGCTTTCCACCAAGTGCCGATAGATGGTTCAGGACATGTGCATAATTCCATAAATAAATATAGTCCTGCAAGTTCAGAAGTTCATGTCACGTGATAACTAGCGTGCTCTGAATTTCTAGCATACGTTTACCAGAAATTGATGACGTCAATCAGTATTAGAACAAAGTGATCCACTTTCATATAGACCACTAAACGTGGTTCATCAGCCACAAACTCGTTAATAATTACGAAAATCATTAGGTGTTGAATAATTAACGCTGGTGTAATAAACCCATGTTTGCGTAACTATTAGCAGCAATGACTTTCACATCTTGTTAGATATGCTTCACGAGAATCAGAACTGAAAATCCATTAATTATTCTTCCCTAGAGAAAGATATGATGAAGCTGATATTAATAAATCCTTGTTTAGGATGTGTGTATGTGTATGTGTGTGTGTGTGTGTGTGTGTGTGAGAGAGAGAGAGAGAGAGACAGAGACTGAACTGTTCCTAAACGGCTGAACCGATTTTAATGAATTTTTGTGTGTGTGATAAACGTGATTCGAGAATGGTTTAGATTCACAATGTGACGCGATAGAAAATGTTCCTTTTAATCAATTTATTTACATGTTATTCATCTTTGGATGGTTTAGGTTCACCATAAAATTCGTAAGCAGCGCTGCGATCACGTTTTAGAATTTCCGGTAGTTGCTGCTGCCTAGTGGCCTATCCATCCGCTTCTGCTTTAATTGTGCACCTTGTAATGTATGTAGTACCATATATGCTGTGTTTTGTCTTCATTAATATATTGCCATATAGTGCGCATCTATTGCGAATCTTGCTTATACCTTTCTAAGGTGTTATTCTTGGTATTTAGTTTAATAATCATTATAATTAACACACTTTGTCTTTGTAAACGTTCAGGGAAGGAAATTTGTATTCATTATTATAATTAAATAAAGGTGGCTAACGAAACTTTTCCTGCGTGTGATTTAACTTCTTTAATTAAGTTTTTACTGATGCTAATTCCTAAGAAATGACCGCCTCCGTAGCGCTTACTCTGGCGCGGAGGACACGGGTTCGATCCCCGGTACCAGCTTGAGGATTTTCCCCCTCAGGGTGCACTCAGCCTCGTTAGGACCGGGGGGGGGGGGACCAATTGAGGAGCTACTTGATGTAGAAGTAGCTGCCTAAAGTTGTGAAGGCCGCATAACGGGCCGGGAGGGCTAGGGGCGCCGACCACGTCCCACCCTCCAGTACTGCACCCCACCAATGACACCTGTAGTGGGTAGAGGTGTGAGATGCAGCACTGTGGGTTTTGTTTAGTTCAATTCCTAAGAAATTGCTGTTCACTTATGCTTTATACTCTTATTATTTGCTATTAGTTTATATTTCACAACACAAAAAAGGAAAGAAAGTAATTTTCCATTTAACATAAAGTGAGAATTCGGATATTTCAGCTCTTGCTATACAGGTCTCTGGAATAAGCTGTAGTCATTTTCAAACTAAAAGTGGAGATCAAGCTCCAGGCAGCACGAAAAGGACATGGATTCTCACATTAGTATGCGCATCTCTCTGATCAAGTTCTTGCATTTACTTTTCCATTTTCTTGTGTCGAAGAACACAAGACTAGAGGGCAGAAGAACACAATACGACGCCTTTGTCTGCTACCTTTCTCTGCTCTCACATTGTTTCTTTCTCATTGCTTTTAGCGTCACCTGCATCAACACAACTCGGGCATCTCTTTTCCCAAGCGAACTAAGGGAGTGCATCCCGTTCATGAAAATACTTTCGTCTGATGGTCCGCAGGGATACAGCACGGTATCAATGTCACGGTAGCAATCTCCCTGGAGTATTCCTGGTCAGCATTATAGGATCAGCAGCAGTAAGGCGTGTCTAACTCCCAATTGATCCATGTACAGTAAACAGTAACGTTAATTAACTGCATCATTCGTCACAGATACTCGGACAATTCAAACAAAATACGATCACATACACAACCACCAAGTCTATTAGCACCAGAGGCAAATTTGCTTTGTGAGTGTTGCATAGTTGCAAATTACTCCATTAGCAGATGCTTTCTCTTACCTACAACTTGCACCGCTGTTTTTAGGTTACTAATGAGCCTTAATCAAGTCCTCACTGCAAAGGACTGCAGCATGTTAAGTTACCTGTATGTAAGGAGAATCGAAAGCTCAGTATGGAAAAAGCTACTGAAACATTCAAGTATAAAAGCAATAGCTAAATGTTTAGCTCGCATAGCTATTGACCGAACTTTAAAAGTTACGATTTTTAATATGATACGCTTGTAACGAATAATATAAAATAATTGCATCAAAAATAATCCAGAAACATATTTATTACAAAAGAATTGGGATCTTTTATTCAGTACAATCTTGAAATTAAGTACATTGGGCCGTAACGAACTTTGTCAGGTTTGTACTTGCAGGACGTGCACCACGCTTCGGCCGAAATCCTTGAAGATTCACTGCACGACAGCCAAGCTAAACCCAGTAGTTGCTTACATGGCATCAGTCTATCATACACGCCTGTGGTTGTATGTTATACTCCATGCAGGTAAAATGCAGAAGATGCTTAAAAACATAACGATAGGCAAGTAACATTTAGTTTATATTTACTCTAACAGTACACTATAAGATAATGTTTTCTATTTAATAATTCTAATAGCACACGGATCACATTAAAATAAAAACAGCAAATATAATGATAAAACGTATTAAGCCACACGAATATTTAAACACTTTGTCATTTATAACTATTCTGGAAATTATCAGTGCAAAACATTAATCTACCTTATCATTAATTCATATGATCAGCAAAGCCTCTCGTTCAACTGACATTTATCAATAATTGAAGGACAGCAGGGTTGTATAAATATATGTAGTAAGACATCATTAAATATAGCATTATCCGAGTTACCATGTCTTTTGTAACAAGGCATAAACCTTTGCTCGTTGCAGTAGCCAACAAGCTCTAAGAATTGGGGTATAATGTGCAAAATTCTGGCAGTGGGAAGAAGTCTTCGATCCGAAAAGACAACACAGATATTTACGCGCTTCTATGCTCTGGAACATCCTACGTAAACACGATGTTCAGGGAAGAGAATAAACGCACGGACGGGAAGACGCCTAACACGCTAACAAACCGTTGCAGTTTGACAGCCTACCACCCAAAAAGAACTTAAATTACCAGGATAAATATTAGTTGCTCTCTCACATTGGCCGTGTGCAGGACAAAGATTGGCAAGGTAAAATCAGGCTGAAAAATTCCAGCTATGGCACTGAATTTTTCTATCTGCTTCTATGACAATTACTTACCATTGACTGACCTTAGAGTTTGTTAAACAACGAAGCCCAGGACTTAGAGTACCTACTATATTAAAGTATTAAAGTATTCTAAGTAGCCATTAGAATATATATATTAATTTGAGGATCTCCTTGTGGTTTACCGGGGAAAATGCGAGTCATCTAGAGCATTATTTAGTGTCGTGCCGGCATGTTGTCATGATACCTGAGTGGTTAGAGCAAACGGGTGGGAACTGGAAGATCCGTGGTTCAAATAACGGCTATGGCATTGAATTTTTCATTCTGATTATACCTTTCCAATTCACTATACATATAGCACTCTTTTTGGTAGTGTTTAACGTCCGCTTTTATTAACGGGAGAGTAATAAAGCTCCGAATGCGCTGCACGGTGTTTTGCCTGTCCGCATCCTTAGCGCTCGTTGACGTCAGTTGCTATCACAGAAATGCGAGGATGAAAACATGCATTTTTAAAACTACTGTAACAAATAAGAAAACGCCAATTATTGCTAACCACACTTTATTGCTTTCTGGTCAGTATTACAATTAGCGTAGTGCTAACATTACACTTAGATCACTTTTGTACAACTCAGAGCAACAGAACTGTCGAATCACAATAATGAACTGTTAGATTACAACTCGCACTGAACTGCCATGGCGTAACCACTCCATAATCTTGCTCGTTTAAAGTGGAACTTCGTGCAGGTAATCTCTTTAAACAAAGACTATCAGCGTTATGTTTTAAGCATCTCTAAACGTGAGCGTCTTTAACTTCATTTGTTCTTAACAGTTTAGCGATTGTCGTCTCAGGTCCGCCGAAAAGATGAAGGTTAATGTGAGTTAAAATGAGCCCGTGGTCCAAAGATCTGTTTAGACAATCTTAAACCGAGATTTAAGTTCGGGTCCTACGATTACTAGATGGATGTGTTACCCAATACACCAAAAGATGGAGAAGAATAAATGTTAAAAGTCTGTATGAAATAGGTTACGCGACGATCACTTGGTGCATCTTCTAAGGCAATGCACTTCTAGTTTGTCGACAAATACTGATAGACTTCTTAAACGTAAACAGTACCAAAGAAGTCACTAATGAAAAGATGTTTATAGCATAAGATTTGAAAGTCCTTCGTAAACCAAACGCAACGTTCATATAAACAACCCGCCACTGCAACACAATGAACGTACCATTGTTAAAGAATGGTATAGTCCGCGTACAGTGGAAGGAGGGAAATCCAACTTACCTTGTTTGCATACGTTGGACATCGCTAGTTTAGCGTATTTCATGTCGAAGAGAACTACTAATTTTTGTAATTGTTTACAAAATGGGCCGCTCGAGAAAACTAATGAAACAGTGCAATGGATGCAGTTTTTATTGTTGATTACGATTTTGAAAGTCGTATTGTGCGCTGAAGCTTCATTTTTTATTTATGAGCAAATTCCGTACCTATGATGCAGCAGCTTTTTTGGCTTATGCGGCGGATATTTAGCAAATAAATGTTTCTAAACGAGTATAATATACCTATGCTAAAATGATTGATCAATGTATTTACGTTGAAATTGTTGTTGCTGATTACTATTTTGAAAGTTTTATTTGGCGGTTTTCGTTTTGCCCGTGTTAGGTTAGGCTTAGTGTGTGTATATGAGTGAGGTAACAGGATCCTGTGTTATCGAAATATTTACAATTTGGGCAGTGTTTATGCAATAATTTCAACGTAAATGCATTAATCAATCATTCGACCATATATTATACTCGTTTATACACATTTATTTGCTAAATATCCGCCACATAAGCGAAATAAAACCACTGCATCGCACGCACGAAATTTGCTCATAGATCAAAAACGAAGCTTGAGCGCAAAATAAAACTTCCAAAATCGTAATCAGCAATAAAAACTGCATCCATTGCACTATATTTCATTCGTTTTCTCGAGCGGCCAATTTTGTAAACATTTGCCCTAATTTTGGTGAATCTACAGCCTTGTAAAATAGACCCAAAATTCTGTATGGATATACAGGACGTGGAAAAGGTGTTACACTCTCCTGGGTAAAGTACAATGATGCAATTAAATGCTTACACCTAAAGGTACTCGAGCAGCTCAGGAATTTGTCTCCTCCGAATATTTGTTATTATTTAAAATATCTGCTCAGTTGCAATCCTAAATATTCCACAATAAACAGTAACATTAACTTCACCGCATATAACGGTAAAGAAATGAAAGGAAAGAAAGATAAATAAACGTCAACTTTCCGCTTAGTGGTTTCGCGCATAACCATGACCAAATACTTCTGGCGATTGCTCAATGTACGTTTACAGATCGTTTTTCATTCTGTGAAACAGCATAAGAGCAAGATTAGGAACGTTTGGTTATAGTGCGCACAGGAATGTTACTATATCAGTCAAGCTACGAGTACAAGTGGCCTTTCATTGAGCTAAGTCCATACTGCGCAACCGCAGAACAGGTGGATGGATATTCCTGATGCAACCAACTCATCCACAGCCAAGGTTCTCTCCATTGCGTCATGGAGAGAGGTGAATGGACGATCTATTTTAAATTCGCGATTGGTCAAGATGAGAGCTTTTCGTGCCTAATGACAGATGGTGGTGGTAAAAGTATTTCAGATATTTCCGATATTTTGCGCAATGGTAGAGCATTACACTGGCGAGTTAGTAAGGAAGTTATCCTTGAAGATTATCTCTAAGTAGCTTGAAATATGCCACGTTTGTATATCATCATCATCATCATCATCATCATCATCATCATCATCATCATCATCAGTAACAACTTCCAGGACTAATCGTCCTCTCAGGAAGTTTATTGCTTCCGAGTTGTGCTCAAATGCCTACTAACCATAGATGTGTAATTTCATCTTCAGTAGTATAGGATCACAGCTATAATGACAACACGCGAAAATCGGTTATATAAATTCAATGTTCTTATTTACTTCCTAATGACAATCTCGACTTGCATTTACGAGAAGCGTGCAAATCTACTAATCTCCTCAAAAGCCCTCCACGCTACCAAACTTTGTTCACAGTCCTCTGGCAACGTCGAAAATTTCCTCACTTAGTATGAGAAGCACACATACTACTTTATAGTACATTTATCTAAATGTGTCAGTTTTACATGAAGTAATCTTATATAGTATGATGACAGTTATGCCTTTTCAAATAGAGACAGATAAAACAATGTATAAATGAGAAAGCTAAATGGAAATTTTCTTATGAAACTGAAACTGTTAGATTATTACTCAAACTTATTATGCATTATTTAATATAAATGAAACATGCACATGAATAATAAATATAATCCACTATTGAGTAAGCCAAAACTAAAAGATACTTCACTTTGACTTTTACAATCATACTCTAGTTGATTATATGCACTAATCACTGAAATTCTGTCATTTATACAATAATTCGTTGTGTAATTTTTAGAGCTAAGTGGTCTCGCGCAAACTAGGAACACTTTCATCGCATGCAAGCTGAAGAAGAATGACTTTCCTTGAGAATAGTGTTAACACGTGTACAGCAATAATGCCTCCTGAAAATACTGATGCTCCGTCCAACATACCTACTGTTATGTGCTAGGATAGCAAAAAATAGTGCATAGAGACCATGCATAATGGATCTTAACATACAATGAACATAACTATAAATGAATAAGAAATATATAAATATTAATATTAAATATTAATGAAAAAACGGAAGTAAGCGAAAAAGGTATAACAGCTAAATATAAACAGAAAACCTTCGGCGCCGTCAATTTTAACGTATATCTGTGAAAACTTAGAAGTAAGGGTTCAAATATATATTACCAGAGTTGAAAAGATCTTACGCATAATAAAGTAATGGATTGTAAAGAGAAATATGATTCCTAATTAATCTTAATATGTATAGAGCAAAGCTAATCAAACTCACGCCAGGAGAAGGTAAGTGTGAAGAAAGTAGAACAGGGACAGGCGTGTGGCAGATGTCTCGTACCTCTCACCATAATCAACTTGTATTTGGAGAATTAGGTGAAGAAATATTTCCACAAGAGGATTACCAATATAAGGAAGAAGGGATAAATGAAACGCACAAGACACACGATATAGCGTTGTTAACAGAGCAGGAATAGACACTCAGTAACGCATACTCGTAATGAAAACGGTGAGCCAGGAATTAGGATAAATACAAAAAAGACTATAATTACTGGAAGAAAATATAAGACAACCCAGATATGTATGTGGGTGGGTGAATGCTGCCCCTTTTTTTTTTTTTTTTTTTTTTTTTTTTTTTTTTTTTTTGACGCTTGAATGTATCAGAAACCATAATAAAGCCAATTTCAAAAGGCAAACAGGATTGAAATGGGAAGGAATTTATTTAAGCCCAGAGGAAAAGAGCTAAATAAGAGATTAATGTATTAATGCTTTGTTGAAATATGAAATTGTACAATGCAAACTTTTGAATTCGCCACAAAGAAAGGACAACCTACTGGCAGTGGGTGTGGAGAAGAATGGAGTATGTGCAATTGATAAGATAAATAATGGAGCAGTTTTACGGCTACACGTAGATCAAAATTGGCCACAATTCCTCAAATAATCAAACTGTTGTGTACGTGCCCTAAATTATGCAAGAACTTCTAGTCTCATTGTACGAAATTATCTAACACTGATGTATAGAATTAATGTTTTCGCGCGAATTTTTAAAACTGCCCTTACACTCAACCAAATGAGGCTTTGGAATTCCTCAGATTCAATTGTTACTTTCCCTACTACGTAAAGTAAGTAGAGGAAGTACTGTATTCCATCCAAAATTTCAATGTCGATATTTCACCGGAAATATACGTTTTGAGGTCCCTTGAATCCAAAAAGCCTTTTGAGAAAAAAGGTCCGTGTATCTGTCTGTTAGCCTGCCAGTTAAGTCAGTCAGTCAGTAAGTCTATCAGTCTGTCAGTCCATCGGTGTGCCTGTGGGCAGCGTAAGTCAAAAATGAAAATTCGGTTAAAAACCCTAGTTGGTATTTACGTGAAATGTCTTTCAAGCATGCGACACGAAGACGAACAAAAGTGCCGTAACCTAAACTACCCTTTACATGGAAAAGGTTTCGGAAATTTTGATTTTCTTGAAAATGGCTCTAACGATTTTGATTAAAATGACATGTTTAAGATATTTTTATGACAAATGAAATATTTAGTATTTTGAATTTTCTGGCTATAGCCCATGTAGTTCGGGTGACCTCGGATACGACGAGTGGTTGTGTGTGTGCGGGGCCGCAATAATGACGGCAAGGCGTGGAGGAGGTCCGGGGCTACAGGACAACTAGCGACTGTGTATATGATCGAACAGCGATGACACCAGAAACTTCTGGCTACTTCCTTGTTGAGTCATGCATATGTGCAATGCAATGAACTCGAGGGAGGTTACGTCACGCTGGCTCCAGTATAAATAGGACAGACAGTGAGCACTGTTTTTGGTTAGTGTCAGTTTTTAGAGTTGAGTATTAGAGTTGAGTGAATGATAGTTGTTTAAGTCGTCGTGCACAGTTAGTTTTAGTTACGAGAGTGAATCGGCCAGCCTGTCAGCGAGCATGTGTCTTCGAGTGACTGTATCGTAATAGTAAAGATATAGCAGACAGTGAAACTGGAGATACATTGAAAGACTGAGAAAGAGTATCGGAATAACAATAATTGTGAATTGTAATATTAGAGAAGACTACAAACTGTGTTAGCAACGAGAAGGAAATTGTGTATTTGTAGTAAGATTTAGAGGAAATAAAGTGTTAGAGGAGTAAACGGACTTCGCATTTCACCGATTTTGTTTCACTACACATGTAAAATAAGACTTGATCTTCATATTCTTAATAAAAGGACCTTTCATAGGTCGAGGTGCCCCGTCCAATCTCGTATACTGCGTGTCTCATATTCTTAACAAGGAAATTTCTCATAGTATTGGAAATATTAGGCTTAAATTTACTGACTGTTTCACCTTCATAATTTCCAAACAGGTATACCATATTTCCACTGTAATCCAGTCTCTCCAACTGTGCACTAGTGGTGCACAGTTTAATCCTTTTTAAGTAATGTATTGTCCTTTTTTGGATTATATGTTGGTACCTGGCTTGTTTGTTTTTATTTGCCCACATGGTGGTGTGTAGCCAACAACTCTCGGGAGCCCTCAATTTTTCTTGATTCTATTATTCGGTTTAAAAACCAATTCTCTCAGTCATATGTCAACAGGGAAAACATCATTGTTTCATGAAAGTTTAATTGGACTGTATGTTACGATTTATTTTTAGGCTGCTCGAACTGCTTTATAGATCTGCTGAAATCCACTGCGTTTAATATTTAATTCATGTCCTCTCATGCATTAAATAGTCGTTTCACTAAATACCTACAGCGTTTTACACAATTGATTTAGAACAAGTCTTCAAACAGCATTCAGGAGTACAAAATTTAAAGAGGTTAGTACTAAATCTCTGAAAAATATAGATGCAGTTTACGTAATAACTAACGGAGAGCATAGATTAAGGAGGTTTTAGTCTCTCAGTGTAGGAACTATGCATAATAGTCGAATTTGACTGGAAGTTCTGATTCTGTAGTCTACCTTTCTTACTTTAGGCACGACGGGTAGTAGTCCAGAGAATTCTGTAGACAGAAAAGTTTAAGAAAGACTGGATTAAACAGAAACAGTGAGTGCATGGGGTTTAAGGGCCCGTCAACAACGAGGCTATTTAGGCCCCAGAAAAAATATTACTCCACAGTAGCGCTTAAGCCTCACATTCGGTAGGTCCCAGGTTTGATTTCCGTCCTCCTCCCACTCTGATATGACTTTTCTCTTGGTTTTCTTGGTTGATAGGCCAATGATGGGGAGTTTCTCATCCACCACGATTTCATTTGCATCATTTTACCTTCATTCTTTATACTTCCAATGCTCTGAGTGTGCGTCTAGGTTCTTAGTGTGTGGCGGTGCCGAACAGATGGCATAACTGCTTATTCCAAAGAAAGAACATTCCCCGAGGGCACTAAAGGGTTGCCAGATTGATCGTTCATCGTCCTCTCTGGGTAGCTCTTGTATTTGTCTGTCTGCCTGCAACCACCTGGAGTACCTTCACTTCAACCGTTCCTCCTGGGGATGTTAACCCCAATAGATCCCACGTAGGTCGAGGTGTTCCCCTTCATTGGTACCTTATATCCTCTAAACAGAAGCTATTGAATTGAAAAATGTCGAAAATAGCAACATATGAAGCTAACCTAATGCTGAAGTCAGACGTACTACATTGTTTTAGACTGTCATCACTCAGCAAATGGATTTCCTTATCGCTTAAGATTACTATATCCCTCTTGTTTCTGCAACGAAGTGTGTGATAAAATAGTTTCTGAAAATGTTTATCCCCCATTAACGTGAATCAGACAGAAGAATAAGCTTTTGTAAAAATAGTGTGTAGAAAATATCACCTGAATGTAATATTTACATCATTCTTATGTATTTGTTTTTATTTTATTGAACATGGCGACTCACGCGTACTCACTATGATGATACATATGCTATAGAATAACTACAGAACATGCATTCGGTATCTACCCAACGTCAGTTCTTATACAGGTTGTTATTAAATAACCGGAACACGCATTCATAACTCTGGGAATATGGAGGAACCTCGTTTACAATTTCGATCTCAGGCCCGAATTATACCCGAGACCATTGAAGCTACAGCCAAGTGCTCTAGCAGTTAAGTCATGATTCAGTCAAAGCACTTAATACCGGGAGAGAATTCTAAAATCCTGAAGATGTACAACAGAGACAGATGTATGTTTGGCTGTGTAGCATTCCTTGAGTAGAACTCGCAGAATGATATGGGGTAAAAAGACATAAAACGTAGGGGGGCACCTGAGACGGTACTACTACTCGTGGTGGACGAAGCGGCGTCAGGGCGGGTTTTCTCCGGGTGCTCCGGTTTCCCCCGCCATCTCATTCCACCGGTGCTCCATCTTCATTCCATGTATCATCAGTGTCACCGCCTGCGGTGCCGTAGTAGTAAAAGCGGGCGTTAAACACTACAACAACAACAATGAGACGGTACTTATAGACTGGAAAGTCTCCAATTATAATTCTTTTAATTAATTAAGCATGAAACATAGTGAGTGTGATTAGATATAATTGAGTAAGATATAAATATAATTACATATACGCATCGAAAACATTTACAACTTTTATTGCATTTACAAGCATGAAAAGTATAAGATGTTACGCGCTCATGTTAAAATACTGTCCGGGACCTGAGTTTAAAAAGCTAGAAACTTTCACATTTTAGGAAATAAGGCAGTTTGGTTGTTTTTCCACCCGCGTATCTATTGCCATGTCTCAAAGAGTGTCTCTCTTTTGTCGCATTGTGCGATAAGGTACCGTAACCGAAAGAGTGAGACGGAATATCTTACTGGATATACTCGGGGAATTCCCTGATACAAGATGGCAGCTTAAAAGCGGGGATGGACAAGCCCCAATGAAAATTCGCGAGGTAAGTGTAAAAGGTTAAGGCGCGTAAAATTGTCTAGAAAGACCACCAATTGGAATTATATAAATTGCAGGGGCCCACGTGCTTAAAAGTACATGACATCGCAAAACTCAGGACAGTCTTCACACGGTCGTCATACTATCTTTAGCACTCTTCATTACAGTCTTCATACAACTTCGAACAATCCGACACGCGCTACAAATAAAAAAAGCCGTCGGCGCGAAATAAGCACCGCGAGTCAGTGCGCCAAGTGAACCAAATGTGATTATTGCTGCTTAGAAGTGCGTCGTATCTTAGTGCAGTTCGCGCATAGTGGAGTGAGCATAGTGCTAGAGGCGAAAAGAAGAACCGTGCAGAGATTGTTTCTTTTTAAGCCGCGTTGGTCGGTGCCGTCAATGGGAAGCAAACGACTGTTTCAACAAGGATGCTAACGTTCGACTTGTGAATAGAAATGTAAAATAAATTCAATAACATTCGGGAATGCTACTCCTGAATCAAACCACGCCAATTGTTTTAGCTGATTTTCACACCACCTGAGATCGTCGCTCCTTTTACCAAAGGAGCTATACGAACGAGCCAATGGTGACACTAGCCGAGGACAGCATCAAACCCAGGACAGAACGGCGACGAAGGAAGAAGCTACCCGGAGCTATCAAGGAGAGCAACGACCACTACAGTGAGGTACAAATCAGGTACTGCCTCACACCTCACGTACTGCAATCTACACGGTGGTCTATTGCGACTACCATCCCCGTATTCCGCTGTCAGGAAGATGGGATGAAGTGAAGAAACCACAGGGGGCTACCGCAGAAACTCGCGGAAATCCCTAATATGTCCTAGTCTAAAGACACCATTCATGCTGGAGCTGCCCAGAGCAGTCAGGCAGCCTTTTTGCTGTAACGCCTCACGACATGAAACCAAGTAGCACATCTGAAACATGAGAATGAAATGGAATGAAAGATAATTAAGGAAAAAGTCGTGGTAAATGAAGAACCACCCCAACATGCGCCTACCGATCAGGAAAAATCCACGAAAAAAACCGAGATCAGAGAGGGCGATCGATGAGAATCGAACCCGGGACCCAATGCAAGTCTTAATTACAGCACATTCAACTCGTTTGTTGCACAAAGTGTTAACTGTGTTACTCCTATGCGAGAGCTCGAGCTGTCCCCTTGAAGCAGGCTTGCAAGTGTGGATTGGTTTGTCATTCTCAGCGTGATTTCCAACCGGCACGTCCATGTCGTTTGTATGAGATGAACCGTTGTCGTACACTTCTCAAAATGAATACAAATTGTAATGCATACGAGAGTGCTGCCGTCCCGATGAGGCAGTTAATAACGCAATATAAGCTACCACTTTCCGTGCAGGTGAGTCTGCCGTAAAACTATAAATTAACAGCCTTGTGCGGTCCTCAGGGACTATATAGCCGAAAGTAATTAGAACCCCGCCCTTCTTAATCCCTGCATACCCTAGACCTTCATCGATTCTCTTTGCCCAAGTTTCATCCTTAAGTGCTACCATTAACCTTTCTGGATTACAGCAAGTTTATCCAAGTCGTTTTTTACAAGTTACCAACAGTGCATTCGAGATTACGAAGCTCATATCCTTAAATGTTTTCTATAATGACACAAACAAAAACATAAAAATTAAGATAATTTGTCTATAAACACAGCTTATAAATTGTCAATAATCATAAAAATAGACGATTATGAACGCCAAGTATTTCATCCATGTTTCCCTAACCGGAGAAAAAATGAAGATTGAAATGTCTGCAGTCCCATTCACTCACCTCTGCCAATTCAAAAAATAATTATAATTATGACAGGATTATAATTTATGTCAAGTATACAAAACTGCACAGAAATGTGCCGATGCGACTAGTTCTCTAGAGTACTCTCTTATCTAACCTTGACAAAAACTGTAGCATAATTTGGTTCCAAATGAACCTCTATACAAACCAGTCTCTTGATGAAGTGAAATGTGACACACAAACATGAAATTAACAACGAAATCCGATTTTAGGTGAAAAGTTAGAGTGGAAATGTGATGTAAACTTTAATCTCACTGTTGGAAGACGTTTCTAGGTAAGGCCTGCCAAGCCCATGTCATTTTAGGAAGGGAACTATTCAAAAACTTAAGAGATCTAGGCAATGTGGTCGTCCCCTTAGCATGGAATAGCGCTGCTGCTTACCAAGTGGGAGGTCCGGGATCGATTTGTGGTACTAACGTGGGGGGGGGGGGGGACTTTCTCCCTTTGGGAAACCTGGTCCGGGGGGCATGCTGCCTAGTTAGGTTCCTGAGGTGCCAGTTGAGATGCTTGATTGAGAAATAGAGGCCCCTCGTGGCGAAGACCGCGCAGGCGGCCGGGAGGTATCGGGGCGCTGATCACATTCCACCTCCGGTACTGCATTCCACTGCGGTGGGCAGAGGTGGGAACGCAGCGGTCGGGCGGCAGTCCTTGGCCCATAGAGGGATGTTGCGCCGCGGAGTTACTAAGAAATATATTCATCTCATAAATTTGTCTAAACTTTAAACTACACATATAAAAGAATATGCCACATCGATCATCTAAATTTGGTTAGAAAGAAGATGAGTTTGCCGCCACCACCATCGCCGCCTTTCATTCTGCTGCAATTCAAACGAGTTAAATTTTCTGCTGGATACTTCCTTTTATGTGATTTAAATCAGGTAACTCGTATTGTTCGGGGAATGAAAGAAATGGTTGAAATAATGCTCAAAAGATTCGAGTTTGATAGAGTTTAAACGTACCCATGAGTACCCTTGAGTATAAGGGTAAATTCCGGAAGAAGAAAAAAATCGGATGTGCTGCACTCACATGACTCTCTCTACTCTTGTAGAGAAACTTTTATTCCTATATCTTCTTCGTATTAGTTGAGATAAAAATTTGTAGAAAGTATGTTATTGTTCATTTCCTTGAAGGTGCAAGTAGAATATGGGAATACAGTTGGCTTTGGGCGATAGTCAAAACTTTTAAAGCTTTCAAATTCCATTCTCTTTGCATGAATAACATACAAAACAAAAAAATGAGTATCGATGTTCCATTTGACAAAACTCACAAAAATAACAAGCAATGTCTACGAAATGGTTCACTCTACAAAAAAAAAAAAAAAATATTTAGATATAAATTGTGTGTTTTAGCAATATCTACATTTTTTGTATAGTAAGATTTCCTCTATCTCTCACGGTTTACCAGTTATGCAAAAGTCATCCAGAGGAAATAGGACTTCACGGGCTATAGCGAGAAAATTCATGATATACATTTCATTTGCCATAAAAATATCTAAAGCATATGGCATTTTAATCAAAATCGTTGGAGTCATTTTCAAGAAAATCAGAATTTTCGAAAAATGTCCCATGCAAGGGGTAGTTTAGGGTGTAGGAATTTTCTTCAAAATCTTCATGTCGCATCCTTGAAAGACATTAAACTTAAATACCAACTTTGTTTTTAACCGACTTTTCGTTTTTAAGTTATGTTGTCCACAGACTGACAGACAAACTCAGACACAATCCCACGGACCTTTTTCTAAAAATGCTCATCCTTTCCACCCAGAATCTGATGTGTCATATCCCAATCAGTGTGATCCATGCGGAATGTTCTCGTATGTATGTAAATAAGCAATCAATGCTCTGGTGTCCACGAGAAGTAGGTAATCTTTCCTTGGAGCAAGCATCACGCCATTGTTCCTGCATGGGCATATGCCATGAAATCTAGAACTGCACCTGAAAGACGAGAAGGAAACGGAGTGAGAGGGAAATAATGGAATGGAAATCGTGGTAGATGAGAAATCACTCCAGCATGTACATAACAACCAAAGAAAACCAAGAAAAGCTGAAAATCAGAGTGAGCGGTCCACAGGAATCAAACCCAGGACCTCCCAATGCGGCTCTCACACGTAAGCGGACTCATCTTGCTCTGAATAATTAGTTAATAAGGCACTCACCAAAACTGAACAAAATAGTTTCCATCTCTTTAGATTCCTCCACGACTTGCGACATGAGTTAGCGAAAGTGAGGAAGGACCTAAAACGATAACATTAAAATGATAAACTGCCAGAATAAGTGCTTGATTGGTCCAAGCTCAAGGCATTTCTGTTTCACTTGATATATGAGTGAAACAGACTAATGAGTGATCTACTACAATTGTTTCTAGTATTTTCCTGGCAAGGTTTGCTTTTGGCTATATAGCTAACTTTAACTCAGTGGACCATACCGCAGCTCAAAGTTAAAGCTTGCATATTTTTATTTGAATGCAGAGCTGCCTGAAATTTAACTGTTCTTTCACTAGCGGTTAATAGGTTGAAGTCAATATCTGAAAATACGAATATCAAAATGAAAATATGAATATCAAAATAAAAATGAGCTGGAGAGTTCGGTGCCCTTTTGTAGGTTTCATTGGAGTAGCTCAACTAAGAGTGACGGGCTGGAAAATCTAAGATCCGTGCTGCGTGTTTCTGTTATGCAGCTGAATTTTGAAAGTTCCCTAGTTTCCACACATAGTTAAAAACGATTAGTACATTAAATTAATTCTGCTGTGTGGTTAGTTAGAAAGCAGGGTTTAGAAGTATTTGTAACATTGTTTCAAAGCTATGTCTGTCATCTCAAAATAATTACGGTCGTCTTGAAAACTATCCCGAATGTATGAATCTGATGAAAGGAGATCAATGTGCGTTCGCAGTTAACTTCACGGTAGCTCAGCGATAAAGCGTCGACAAGCAAAGCCCAGTGCTTATGCCATAACTGGTTCTATCGATTGTATTTATCTGATTGGTATTGTTTTTATAGTGTTTAACACTGCTTTTATTACACACGGCACCGCAAGTGGTGACACTGATGATACGTGAGATGAAGATGGAGCATCGGTGGAATGATGTGGCGGGGGAAACCGGAGAACCAGGAGGAAACCCGCCCTTGCGCCGTTTTGTCCACCACAATTCCCACATGCGGTCACCTGGGATTGAACCCGCGCCGCTTTGGTGAGAGGCGGATGATCTAACCATTAGGCCATTGTGCGGCCCTATTGTGTGTGTATGTGGGGGGGGGGGGGGGGGAGAAGAGAGAGAGAGAAAGTGCAGTTGAAAACGAAAATTTGCTGTATTCCAAGCTGGAATTTCACTTTAGCATATTTCAAGCACCTAACACGTAAGGTATCAAGAAAATCCACTCACCCCAAATTATCTTTTATATGGAACAGTTTGTTATTTTTTAGTTTATCAAGCATTACTTGAATAAGTTTTAGTAATATACATAGCCAATAAAAAGTACATTTTTTTATTTTCTTGGAATAGCCTTAAAATCTTCATTCAACATGAACCTTGTACCTATAATTTGGCAAACCATAAAGATAGACAAATTAGTATTTTATGGGTGTAAGGTTTTGACAAAGTTTGTATTATATATAAGGCAACATTAATTTCCAAGCACAGTAGACAATAGTCGGCAGTGAAGCGAAAGTTACGTGATGAGAATTTCAAAGAAAGGGCAAGAGGAAGATAGAAGACAGAACCGTTATGTCGTTTGCTGCTCATCAATGCTGCCGCCTGTACCGTACGGTTATGCAAGAGGCCGTGGGCTTCCAGAAGCTCAAGTCCTTCAACATTCTTTATCCGATGTTGCCATATTTAATTCAATTGATTTCAACTACTAGGTCAGTAGGGATATCCGTTACTGAAACAAAGACAAGCTGCAGAGCGAGGCCCAAATTGCAATCTTGGTATTAATTCATTTTTGAAAGGTCAAGGAAAGATTTGTGTCCAGATATTTATGCATATTTCTCACAAGTTCCGCTGTACGTAAGATAGTAAAGACTAACATATTTTATCTTTAATTCCGTATTGTTTCATCGCATGAGCTATGAACTTTGATATCACAAACATGGGCGTCGCAAAGGGGAGGGGGGGGCAATAGGGCCCGCAGCCCCCCCCCCCCCTCCTGGAAAATAAATAATGTAATGTGCAATCAATACTATTAGACTGATGTTTTAATTTTTATGTACATAAAGAACAGCTTTTATTTATCAAAATTAATATGCTTACCCGCAACAAATACTATAACTCATCTTTCACAGTTTTTGGCAACAGAATAATGAATTAATATTGTTTAATTGCAAACTTCCAACCTGTGGCCATCCCCTGAAAAAAGCCTGTCGACACTCATGATCACAAATGTACAAAATGTTACCCACAATATGTATTAATTCCCAATTATTTATGCTTTTTTTTTTCAAATATTTTAAATCTCCAAACACCGCATTGTCTTAATATTTCTCCGTTACTTACGTACTTAAGAGATGGATCAAATACAATTTTGTACCCAAACTTTGACTTCGAAATGTCAACGAAAATATAGCTTTTCTGCTTCCCTGGATGATTAATCGTTTTTGTTGCTATCGTCTGCACTTCTCTATTCACTCTTCTATAAACTATTTTTTTAATTTACAAGTACACATGAGCTCAGTACCTTATAAGAACGATATAGTAGGTAAACTGATACACCGATTTAGAAGAGCATGATATAATCTGATTGGCTTAGAAACTCCATTCTCTTTGTATGACAAATTCTGTGCCTTACATTTTTTGTTCATACGATTTCACCTTATTTCTTACGGTTTACCAGTTATACAAAAGTCAGTCAGAATGAGAACTTCATATGTTATTCCCAGAAAATTAAGTTGTACCTACGCTTCATTTGCCATGTTTTAAATATGTGGTATGGTAAATAAAATCTTTGGAGCCATTTTTTTAAAAAATCAAAATGAACTAAAATTATTCAATGTAAAGGTTAGCTTGTCCCTGAGCTACTTGATTGAAAAGTAGCGACTCTTGGTCGAGAAGACCTCATAATCGGCCGGCAGTGATCGGTGTGCTGACCACATCTCACCTCCAGTACTGCACCCCACTCATGACGCCTGTGGTGGGCGGAGGTAGGGAACGCAGAAGCCACGGGGTTGCGGATTAAAGGGTAGTGTGGGTAAGAGATTTTCTTTAAGACCTTTATGTATTTTCTTGAAAGATGCTGAACTTCAACTCCAAGTTTAGTATTAACCAACTTTTCGTTTTGAGTTATGCTGTTCACAGAGACGAACAACAGAAAGACATGGCAATAATGGAACTTTTTATAAATATGCTTTTGTTTTTATTGATGGAGTCTCAAAACATGTATTTCCAGTGAAATCTCGATATCGTAGTTTGGGGTGGAATGCAATACGAATTCTGTTTACTATAAATAAACGAAAGCATTTTTAGAGGCAGTTCGTCGTGTAGAGTACACGCCCATTAGAAGATCGACTCAGAAACTAAACGCTAATTAAAAATAGAATTTTGTGTTCACATGACGCATATTTCAAGAATACAATACCAGCAGTAACTGAGATAGTGTTGGAGATTTACAGGAATATGACTGAGATGAGAGAAGTTGCGCATGTGTTGGGACATCTGGTCACAGTAGCATTGTGGTAGCACTGGAAAAAGTCGAAGAATCGTGACAGATTTTTCAAATTTACCCTCCAACCTCAGGCGACCACACATAGGAAAAGATTAATGTAACCATTGCGGTGGAACTATTTCGAGAACGGAACCCTTCCAGATACAAATAAGTCAAATTATACAGTTTGAAAGTAACTACTTGTGCACTCAATCATTTTTGTTAAACATTCCCAAAAAATGAGCAGACTCTAGAAGCGTACATTTGCCCATGTTCCACTCGGCTCCACGCTTACTTCACACTGGAATATCTGCACGCGAATTTTTAACTACATTCTGTCATCGGTCATGCCATTTCTGAGTATCAAATGTATGCTGGTAGTGGAACTTATATATATATATATATATATATATATATATATATATATATATATATATACAGAGAGAGAGATTCTAATCCTAAGATAAGCACCATACGAAATTAATAAATGCTTAAATAAAAAGTATATATAAATACACATTTTAATAGCATGAATACCTTATAGTAAATATAGCTTATAGGTTGAAAATTATACTTATTTATGAAACAATATACAGAGAGTATCTTGTTTAACTTTTATTTCTTTTATGTCTGTTTTGCGATTTTAATTTTAGGTATCCTCAAAATGAACGCAATGGCAATTAATCCAGTACTGTGAATGCAGTTTCAGTAAAAGATTCCTATGTTTTCACTACCTCCCCCCCCCCTTCCACTTTGGGGTGTCGGTACACGCTGCTTCCCAGTTCCAAAATTGGGCTCTGTCGCATTTATTTATATACTACATGCAAAATACCACATGAAGGGCACAAAAACATGGATAAGCTTTTCACTGTATTCAAAAGCATGGAACCAAATAGTTACATTGTAATCCCTTCTTATTCCTGCATGCATTAGCTAAGCTGTAAATACCAACATTAACTGATTGAACGGAACGAATGTAATCTTACTGAGAAGAACCCGAGCCAGGTTATCTAGATAGATCTCCCACCATAATGTAGGTATGCAAACATCAATGGAAAATAAAACAAAAGAGGTAATAAGTGGACATTCAATTGCTGTCAGAGGATAGTATATGGAGATTACACTGATCACAATTTTATTAGTAAATTAGAACCACAACACTTCAATTAATAAGAACTAAAAACCAGAATGGTAAGATTTAAAATTATTTATTCTAACATGCAAGAAGATTTGGAAAAGTAGTAAATATGGAAAACAAAGGAAAGGCTACATAAGTGGAATGAATAAATACAATTTGTTACCGAGGATAGAAGATACTAACGCACTTTACGAGTTTGCTTTCAAAAGCTGATAGTTATGATGTTCCAAGAAATCAAATTTTGCTCTAGTAAAGGGGGCAATAAGAAGTTTGGGGTATTAATAAAGTGTACCATGACAAATATCGAAAATTTAATAGAATATTTACGTAAACAAAGAAAAATATATACCAAATATAACTTTCACACATTGAAGGATAAATTAACCATTGACAATGAATAAATAGGTACCGCCTATAAGTCATGATATAAAGCATGTAAGCACGAATCAAATAGATTTTGAGTCAGAAGAAATTATTAGAATGTTTAAAGATTAAAGCTCTCCAAAGAGCGACACATTTATATGTGGTATTAATGAGATTTTCACAGGAATAAATTGAACTAATCTTATTTTTTTTAATATATCGAAATGTACTTATAGAATACCAAAGAATGGAACTGTAAACTAATAAATTCTACATTAAAAATGCCAAATTGAAGTGATTGTTGAATCTGTAGATATTAGTCCTCTTTTAAATATTTGCTATTCATCCAACGTTTTGTGTAAATATTATTGGTAGACCTTAACATGTTAAGTATTCCTCCTTTTCTCTCTCGTAAACTTATAAGAATGTTCAGCCACTGTGTACAGGATGTTTCCAAACGAAAAATCAAGATGTGAACGTTGTTGTTCAAATCTCGTGTGATACAAAAATACAGTTTTCAACGCCAGTAGAGATAATAAAGTGCCTCGTGGTCAGCGTGGTATAGGCAGATATGCAGGAACCAAGCCGCGTGCCTGGGCCGCGCTATCGGAAGTAACGCAAGTAGGTTGGAGACCACCGAGTCGCGTGTGTTAGCTGTGTTTATATAAACAACGATTGATGCACACGGGTTAGCTAACATTCAGGAGTTCCTTTGTGTTTTACGAAATCTTGGTGAAGAACCGCTTCCTTTAGTTATTAGTTTAGTCTTTCAATTGCGTTATAACAGACAATAAATGAAAATAAAATGAATGTTTGGGAAAATAAGTTGGGACACATGTGCAGCTAATACTATCTTTAAATACAGTTTTGCATTAGTGATCATTAAATGGACGCCAGTAATTAATGAAGACAACAGCGGTAAGAATGCTATCAGAAAAGGATACAGATAAAGTTAAACAAAAATAAATCCTTTCTGCAGTGAGACGATAAGTTAGTCTTCAACTCGTAATACTTCTACTAAATGAAACGTATACACATTTAAATGGAACCTCCTGTTGATATTTGAGTAGTTTGCTGGGAGTTTACTACTAAGATAATAACAAAACGCTGCGAAGGTAAATCAGTAACATGGTTTATGTAACAAACTTCATAATTTATTAACGAAACTAAATAATATTCTTAGAGGTGGGCGAGGAATTTCACTTAATATTTACATCAATAACAACTTGAAGTATGTGTTCTAACCATCGATCTCCGGTTTTTAAACAAAGACGATTAGCTAGGATAAAATACATGTGTTTCATATCCTAGAACATTCTCGAAACTGTACCAGTAATAAGTAGTCTTTTGCTCTTTACCACTTTACCTGAAAGCTAGGACAGGTTTGCATGACACAGGCTTTCCAAGAATATCCTCTGAGGCGTGACTGAGCATCACACATTAATACTTCCTGTGCTATCTAATCCCAAAATGATCTGATTTTTCAATTTTATGACTAACAAACAAAAAACGAAACATAAGCATTAAGTAATGTGTAGCATAGCTCTGAAAAGTGAGTATAAGATAGTCATTGGTTTCTCTATGCATTAGATATTTATACTTCGTAATATTTTAAAACACAACATTTTCGGCCCTTTCAATGTTTATGTCTTACGTGTGTTTTCTTGTGGCTATATAAAAACTCCCAATTTTCGATAGGGTAGAAAGGATTAATAAAGTTGAAATACAACTGGTGATTTGGTTCATTATTCAACTACCTTATGGCTAATGCCACGATTTAAGGACTAGGGAAGTTAAATCAACCGTTTCGAAGGCATTTCAGCCTTCCTTCTAAGTATATGCCACCGGTTGTGCTATTTTGACTTGTTTTATTTGATAAATTAATAAGCTTTAAATAAATTATGACAAATTAGAAAAGCAATACCAAGTTGCAAAGGATGTGAAGAAAGGGACACTGAAAGCAACTCTTGAATACCGCTTGCCTGTAGAACAGACAGCAATGTGACAGAAGCTTACATCGGTGTTCAATCTATTCAGCGTTGCTTTTGTAGATGGATGGCAACTCAAATTTATGAATAAACAAACATTTCATCAATAAATATAATGAATAACTTATTTTAGCTTCAGCAGATACCAATTTGTTGGTATGTCACTCTAGGTACGTTTTAGAACATAAATGTAGCTAAACATAGCTCAGGAATTCATGCGGTAAAACACTTCGCATTCCGGTAGTCGCGAGTTCTAGCCCTGCCAAGGACGTCTGGTTCCGATACGTTGATTAAACAGCAGGTATGGATTTGAAGCGTTTGTGGAAAAAACATCACATATCAAGAATGTAAAGGATATCCAAACTTGGGAAATAAAAAATTGTCAATGTTACTATATATATATATATATATATATATATATATATATATATATATATATAGTATATGTGTATGTGCATGTGTGTGTCATTCAGGAAGAAATTTTACTAAGGAAAACCGTCTTAAAAAATATAAGATCTGTAAAAATAAGACAAACTTAGGCACTAGTATACTCTGTTCAGGAACGTATCGAAAATTTCAAACGAGAAACTAAATGTTTAGAAAAAAAAGTATTATTAAAACAAAACTTGGGCTGTTCATATATCAACATTTTAAGGTCCTTATTAGTGGTATTCACTGAAAGCATTGAGGCCTTACTTGTTTGAAAGGCATTTATCTCCTAGATGTTCAAACATATTAAGTATATGAATCTTTGCTATTTAAGATATAAAAGCGGAATTAAAATTTTGGCGGAATGCGTTGCCAAATAATTTACAAACAATTTATATATTAGTTAAAGTTTGTGAACATATATCTTGAAATCTCCCAAGAGCATTCAACAACTATACATTATGTGACACGCCAACTCTCTCAGAAAATTCTAACGTCGTGTTGCACTATGCTATTGCCCCCATCGACTGTTAAAATATGTTTACATAAGCATTAAAAACACCGATGCCCCATCTTATGCGAAAGAGGGGAAGGTGAATTAGTGTCCAGTTACTGTTCGTTGAGCTACGACACATTCATGAGAATCGAAAACAAACCACTCTAATGCTTGCTTACGTGAGTAAATGAAGAGGAAACGCTTAATGCACAAAACGAAGGAGATGGGGTAGAGCGATACGGTGACGTCATTAACTCATAAGAGAAAAGGTTGGGCATCACTGATTACAGCAAAGGAAACATTAGAATACCAGTTATGTCAAGCCGCCCAGCTGAGCACTTCAATCGGGGCTCTTCATGTCTTCAGAATGATTGTCGTTCAGCCCAGTGCTGTAAATCTACAAGATCGTCTCGTTTAAATCATTCATCATCTGGTCTAAATATAGCAAACTTAAACAAAAATAAAAAACAGCAGAAACAAATAACACTCCAAACAAAAGATGTAGATGAAAGTCAGACTGTTTACAGCATAGCTTCCCCCCCCCCCCCCCGACTGGAGGAAAAGTCTATTTATGGACTTCCACTGTGTTGGAGGGCACAGTAGTGTGTGTCAGCTTCGCCACTCTGGCACTACTCGACTAAAAAACCTCCAGCGGATGGGAATTTCGTGGGATTGTGAGAGAATCTGGATAAGGCTTGTGCGGTCCTGCGTTATTCTGAGTATATTTTAGTGGCTGCCGCCCGGTGGGGTAAGGTAAGGTCCTAGGTTGCAGGCATGACAAAATACCCTAACTTCAGCACTAGAGTGTTCAAGGCTGATGATGGTAAGGATAGGTAAAGGAGAATTCGTCGTCCTCCCTGATGCGCAAGGATTTGATCCAGAAAGCGCCGGGCTCTGGAGGTATCACGAAGTACCGCGGCTGACGTGATTATTATGGTGGTGGTGATGGTGCCGCCTGAGCTTCAGGTGACTGCAAGCGGGTGGTGATGCTGTCAACGTTTGCTAACAGTTCGACGGTGGTGCTCTCCTGTCAGAGATGTTCTGCGTTGAGTGCCGCTTGCAGGTCCTGGAGCTTGACAACGATGGATGAAGTGATTTCTTCCAGGGCAGCTAAGTGGGCACCGATGTTCAGAAGCTCAGCATGAAGATCCTGAATGGTGTCCCGCGTCGCTGCTCCTTAATCTTGATGGCTTTTGTACAGTTGATAAGTCGTAAGAGATAGACCAAATCTTACTGTACCAAAAATTTAGATCTCATCAAACACAGAAGATACTTTCAAATGCATTCTTCTGTGGAGTGAATCATCTCAGAGATATTCCTTGTAATTTGTGTGAGTTTTGAAATATTTAACTTTTCTCAAATAGAAGGTTGTTATTCACTTTTTTATCTATTGGCCGTGCAAAGAGAACGGCATTTTAAAGCTTTAAAGGATTTGACTATCACTCAAAGTCTACTGTTCTCCCATATTCCCTTGCACCTACAACAAAATTACCAATAAGATCATTTCTGCAAATGGTTATGTCGGTTAACGTGAAGTAGATAGAAAATAAGTGTTTGTAAGAATAGATTATAGGGTGAGTAGGAAAAGTCGTGAGTGCAGCAGATCAGAACTTTTACAGTTGATACTGCTGTGATTTGGTGCCAGTGAATGAAAGTAAACTTAACCCTACAATCCTGGAGGAGCGATCAACTAGTCCAAAAGGCGCTGGTGTAGTAAACAGCTGAATGGATTTCGTCACAGTGGGTGCCGCGTTCAACTAACGCCATTTCCTCGTGTTGTACGAGACATGCTGCGAGAGGGACAGGTCGGGGTGACTCAAGGAGAACCAGTCGTGGGGCGGGACACTCAAGTGATGTGACGCCATACCTGTCCACATTCATGCATAACCGGACTTCTGATTAAACCAGAAAATATCCACAACCAATACTTGGCCGACTTTTCTGTACGCATCCAGAAAAGTTTCGCCAATTTGTGACGCGACAGGCCACGTGGAAGTGACGTTTCTACACTGTCTGCAATCGCTGAGCCTGAGGAACTTTGTGAAGAACCACCACCAGACTCTCTCATTTGAAAGACAACATAAGCATATTCCTGTGACTAAGGTTTCATTAACAATTTACTATTACATCATAAAAAAGTCTTAAATATCGTTCCGAACTATTTTTCCCTTGTGAATTCCCAGTAAGTTTTTATTAACATACTGAATATGAGTTAGCTTCGCTTGAGTTAGTAAAATAAAGAATGGAGAAAAGAATTCACAAAAAATTTCACGTTACTTTCTCTAACCACTATAATTTATTTATATATTTCTTCCAGGAATCCTTCTAACAAAATGATATTTCTCTATTTGTATCATATTAGCTAACAAATATTTTCAGACAGATTTTCATTATACTTTTTTGTAGAAAAAGGATACAGGAAGCTCAAGCAATAGTGAGTGTTTAAATAGCAGCTCTCGTATACTGGGTTTGAAACTCCATACTCTTCCCATGGCATGTCGAGAAGCAATTCGATGACAGCAATTCAAAGAATTACAAGAAAAATTCGAATTATACGTCAACGAACATCTCAGAATTGGATGATACAACAATGCAATTTTTAAATTACTTTTGGTTTAAAATATCTCCGTGTTATTTGTGTAATAGGTTTTTCTGTATGGCTTACTATGTTGTTCCCGAAATAAGATCAAACAAACTAAACAAAAGAGGAGCCACTATATAATAGACGCGAATGCTCTAATTGGCGCCAGACCCAAAACTCATACTTAGCGCAGAAAATAATTTCCCATTTTTAATGTATGTCATTATCTTTAAAATGTGCTAATGACTATGTTTACTGATTTCACTGCAGTATGCTACGTTTCACTGTTTTTGGAACTATATACTCGTACAAATGAGTTAAAAGCTGAGCAATTATAACAAATGCATTTGCTGTGCACGTGGTGTGCGGAGTAATAAGAAAATGTGTTTCTTAAATGGGATTCAGTATGGTTAAAGGTAACACAAATGGCATTCCGAATGAATGCGACCGGACAGGGGAGACAGTTTCAGTCAGTTGAGTGTTGAGTCAGTTTATTGAGTTTGTAGTCAGTCACTTTAGCCAATTAGTGAGTAGTCCCCTTACCCCGGTGGTAGCGCTGCTGCTTACAAAGCGGGAGACTCGGATTCGATTCCCGGTACCGACATGAGGATTTTTTCCCGTTGGGAGACGTGATTTGGGATGCACTCAGCCTCGTTTGGTCCCCAAGCGGCCAACTGAGGAGCTACTTGATTAAGAAGTAGCGGCCCCTGATCGCGAAGACCGCATAACCGGCCGGGAGGGTCCGGAGCGCTGACCATGTCCCCTTCTCCAGTTCTCCGCCCCTCTCATGACGTCTGTAGTGGGCAGAGGTGGCGGACGCAGTGGCCGGGCGGTGGGCCTTGGCCCACTAAGGGCTGTTGCACTGTGGTTTAGTTTTTAATTTTAGCAAGTGGAATTGTTAGCGCGAGCTGAGTACATCGAGCAGTGTTTTTTGTCAAGATTACAACAGAATAACACTAAATTGGAAGCTCACGTGTTGTGAATCGGGATTCAGTTAAGGAAAATTAAGTGAAAAAAACTAACTGGAATTATCATTTGTCACAATATTTTATCATGTAAATATCTGAAATAGCAACATAAATGGTCCCAAATCGTTTGAATCGGTTGAAAAATAAAACATGACAAGGAGATTCGCAAACAGTTTTAGAGGCAGCAACCGGAGTCTTTTGAAGTGTACTTTTGCCATGATCTGAGAAGAAAATTTCCATTGGCGTCATTATCTGACGAGGGACCTGGCAATGGAATAGGACACTGCCACGACCAATCTATCGCCGGTGTTAGTTATTGAATGCAAAGTCTGTCGGCGCCCTATCATGTTTAAATCACATACGCTTAGGGCCGAAAATCTTCCAGCAGCTATGGGAGGATATTTCAAAGAACAAAATGCAATTATTCGGTATCTGTTGCTACCCAGTATTATGGGTTTCATAAATCAAAATACTCAGTAAATTCCCTTAAATGACATTAAAATGTTGTCGATAAAATTTATATTCATTCTATAAAATGTAAGATCCGTAATGGCTGTGGTGCTACGATCATCCTGTCACAGTCTACTTCATAAACTTTTACTTTTTCGTGTATTTTCAAAATTCAACATTCCTTAAATAATCTCACACTTTTAATTTAAACTTTCAAAATTCAGGACTTGCTACATGCTGCAGTGCCAAAACCATTATTTTGATAGTTCTCTATATTTCTCAAGAGAGGTGCTAAGTTTAAAATAGTAACTAGACAGTTATTTTTGAAAAAAATACTAATATTTTAACAACGTGAACTCCAAAGAGACGTAATTGGGGAAGAAAAATTAGTCCTGATCTATATTCAATGACTGGTTAAGTTTGTTGAAAATTATTTAAATCTATGATGGCAGTGCTAGTTTTCCAACGAATACAACTCCGGCAAATGTAATGTCCGCTATACCGGGTCAATTTAACGAGAACTAGCACTTTGGAATGTAAGTGTTGTTTCACTTTAATATGCGGATTTCATGAAAAAACCAATTGTTACTTGTGAGAATATGCTTTAATGAACATCATAAAGAAATGCATAATAGCACTGCAATTACAAACATACGATGTCAGTATAATGTCATTATAATACAAAACAAAGCCAAAGCTTATGCCGTCATGTCGGACCATCATGCAAATAATCCTTTATAATTTACCCATTTCCTCCATATGATTGATATAGGTGTCCGAACTGTTTTCTATTGGAAAAGATTGTGCTACAGTGAGCACAAACGGCTGGAACTTCGTATTTATAAGCAAATCCACTTTCTAGTACATTCGGAAAAAACATATGAATTGCTCAAAATATAAACAGAAGTGAATAAAAAACTCATTCATTTGCACGCGTGATTTGCACTTCCGACCTTCAACAGGGATTTCAAATATTTTAACCATTGTGCTAGTACAGCACGTTAATAAGGGACACCATCGCAATCAGGGGGCTGGTGAATGCTGTGCTAGCACCTGCATTTCGCATATTCTGTAAAATGCAGGTTTGCCTAGTTACCAATCCGCAGGATGAGAAGACCACCCGGTATATACAGGAAGTTACGGTATAAGAACAGATGTTTGTATTGGTAAATGGATAGGTAATGAACACTATTACATCAATATTTAATTCATTTGCAGACGAATAAGATTAGTTAATAAGAGTTGTATGTTTTTAAATTGGTTAGTAGATCAAGTACGAGTAGTCTAATGACCCCACACTATCTACACAGCAGGTCAAGTACTGCAGGTGTGAACAGGTGGAAGCAAACCGAATGCTCTATGCTGACAGACGTTATCAAATAAATAATGGGATATATTTGTTGGAAAACTGTTAGATGTAGACAAAAACAACTAGTATACTGAGTTGGATACATATTAAGGTATGAGTTATCAAATGATCTGCACTTACAACCCTAATATCCTGCATAAATGCATATAACGCAGCCTACACAGTCAAGAAAAGACTTCAAACTACCAGACTGATATTGTCCCCTTTATTCAGGATTTAGTTAGGCCCACATTATTCAGCATTAAGATCTAATTATAAAGGATAATTATTACATCATCGATTGTGAACCAAGGCAAGTGTGTAAATTATTTTCTCGCTCTCTATATCCGGTTCAGTCGAGCACCACAACGTGTTCTCTCGTTAAGTAATGGATGTTTTTATAAGTGTGCACCGCAAACCTACAATTACTGTGTTTGATTTTGCAACATCCGGTGAATATACATTACACTTGAAGCCACTCCTTAGAGCAGTAACATCATTTCTGAAACAGCATGCTGTAGATAGAACTGAGATTATAACAGTTTCCACTGTCACGTCCCAATGGGATTTCCGCCGGTCTAAACTACCTCAAGGTTTTCTGCGTGATCAGAATCCAAGCAAGCAAGCAACCAACCACTGACTGCAGACGTTACAACAGCCATCTTTCGGAACATTCGTGGAAAATAGAGTGACGTTACTGCTTTCTTTCAAAGAAGGTAGTTGAGCTAGAAAAGAAAATGTTATCTCTAAATCTCATCCTACCCTTGTGGAGATTTCACAAAGCTTTTGTAAGTATTAGAAGAAATGTAAGAATTACGATGTTCAACTTACTGAACCATAATACAATATTTATTTCAATCATTCGTTATAAGTAGTATAAAAATATACTTCTTGCGATTTAAACATGCATAATTCTCTGCTTCCGTTTGGGATTTATTTTGACTACCTTATATTTTAGTCCTTTCTCTTTCTCCTATTCCAATCCATTTGGCCCTTATCTTCCTAGATATTCACTCATACTCCCAATTCTTTCCCAGCCACTGATTGTCAACATTTCCATTGTTATAATATTGTTTTCCATTTTATTCTGTTTTCGATGCCGATGTCTGTATCATAAACCCTATTTCTCCACACAAAGCATGTTTCCATGCTCCTATTCCTAAAAGCTAAGATAGAATGCCCCTGTTTGCATCCACACAAATCCCTCTCGCTCTTGTTTATCATAGCTATCAACAAAGTTTTCCCTTCGCCAGTCTATTATCTTGTACAATCTCAAAGAACTTATTCTCAATTCTTGACCATCTCTCTTGTTCCTTTATAGTTTTAACCTTCTTACTTTCATCCAGAATCAACTCTTCTCTGTCGTATATCCCCCACTCCAGTCACTCCCAAGGTTTCCTTCAATTATAGTTATTGTTTAGTTATTGTTATTAATAAAAGTACTACTTTTTCTTTATCTGATTAGCCTCCCCTTATGTAGGACTTACACCCTCTAAAATTACAAGCCAGTGCCTAGGGTCAGTCGGGGAGCAGAGGGACCTATGAACTGGACAGAATGAAGTCTGGAAATGGGTGATCAGTCAAGCATCAGGTATAAGAGTGAGGAATAGGATGATATCAAATGCAGGCGAAATCGATTAATGGAAAGCTGATTATGGAGCAATTGGTGGAATGAGTAGTGGGGAAAATGGGAGAATCCAGAGAAAACCCGCCCAGTCGCCGCTTCGTCCACCACGAATACCACGTGTGGGTCCCTGGGATCGAACCCAAGCCACCTAGGTTGTAGGCAAACGATATAACAGCTCGGCCGCGGCACCGCGTAATAGTAAATACTATAAGTATTGCGATATGCAACAATATCCCGGACTTGAATATTTCAAATATTTAATAGGTAATTTCTTAAACAGTCTAACAGAATGATGAATATACAGTTTATCAAGTTCGAAATATTTTTGGTAAAAGCGTATCAATAAATGAGACAAAGGCTATTTCGACAGTATATATCCAGTACATTAAACGAACAGAATTAACTAGGCAAGAAGCAAATCAAGCAAAACTGCAAGATGCTGGAAGTACCGTAGGTAATTAAGCTTTTGACTGCACTCGTACTTTTAAACTAAATAAATCAATGCTAAGCTTCCTCGGCTTGAAAATAGTAGAGGTTTAAGTTATAATTTTAACAAAAACACACATTTGCCCCTTGTCTATTTCTTTTCCAAAGTTCACATCGAATTCACGCATATTGCAACCAACATCTACGTAAATAATGAGTTACTTAGAATTATAGGAGCCCCTTTCTCTTTCGAAATACTCTGATTTGGTTGCATAACAGGAAGCGCTGTCCCTTTACCATCAACCATGTATTTGGTAGGATGTAAGCTCGCAATACAGCAGATGTTATCAAGGGCGGTATTTACAGAGTGCTTAATAGAATACCAGAATCTATGCTGGGCTATGTTTGCAGATTGTGTCTCTCCAACTGATCACTGCTGTGGTGTGACCCTTAAAATACATACCATGGTGATTATATCATGGGCTTACTTCGCAGCAATTTTACACTTTGGTGATGACTGTTCTACTTCACAGCTAATAACCAAAGCATATAATAGCAAATAATCAAACCCTCATAATGTTGCTAATTTGTTCACACGTGTACATTTGTGTGCAAAATAGTGAAGGTTGGGGCGATTTAAGTAACTGATGACGTGTGTACATACCTCTCCACACTCAAAACATCACCCTGCTATCCTCCCCTGCCTCTTTTTACTGTCTCTACTGGTAAGTAGGGGAAGTATTGTATTCCACCCAAAAATTCAATGTCAAGATTTCAACGGAAATATATGTTTTGAGACCCCTGAAACAAAAAGTTGGTATTTAAGTTTAATGTCTTTCAAGGATGCAACACGAAGGTTTTGAAGAAAATAACCGCACCCTAAACTACCCTTTACATCGAAAATTTTTATTTTCTTGAAAATGGTTCTAACGATTTTGATTAAAATGTCATATGTTTGAGATATTTTTATGACAAATGAAATGTATATCTTGAATTTTCTGGCTATAGCCCCTGTAGCTGTATTTACTCAGCGACTTTTGCATAGCTGGTAAACCATTAGAGGGACAAAATTTTACTATACAAAAACGTAGATCTTGCTAAAATACACAATTTATGTCCCAATAAATTTTCTTGTAGAGTGAACCATTTCAGATATATTCCTTGTTATGTTTTGAGTTTCGGAAAACTTAAAACTTTCGTGAAATGGAAAATCGTTGTTCATTTTTATAGGTACGTTAAGTGTACAAAGAGAACGGAATCTCAAAGCTTTAAAAGATTTGACTATCGCACAAAGCCTACTGTATTGTAATATTCCCCTTACACCTACAAGGAAATAAGCAATAAGTTGTACAAATAGCGTATCTTAACTAACAGGAAGAACATATAGGAATAAGAGTTTGTAAGAATGGTTAGTACAAGAGTAGAGAAAGGCATGTAAGTGCAACACATCAGATTTTTTGATAACCTTTCCAGCAATGTCACACAACTCAGTACTCCTGGCACCGCCACATTCTTATTCATTACTAACTTTAGATTTCGCTTCTGTGTCTATTTCAGAGAAGCATTAGACGTAAATATTCCTATTTTGGAAATTTAAAATCAGACCAAATTTCAATGGAATAACTGGGATTTGAACCGTAGATCTTCAGCTTATCGTGTAGCTACTCTAAACAATTGAAAAGTTTCAACTTTAGCTTAAACTCGGCTTCCGGCTTGGGTGAATGAACAGTTAATTAGCATTGCTGTTCCGCATTCTAACGCTACAAGGAAATAATGTATCACTAATTCATCCATCCATCCCTCCATCTTGAATCTCAATAAGATATATTATATTACGTTCACTTCACAAAATGCAATATAAGACAACATTTATATTAATGTTTATTTCCTGCAATTCGTTTCAAGCAGGGGTAGAACAAGTGATGAGGGCTGGAAGTAGTCAGATATTGAGTTAGATTTGAAAACTCACCGAAGAAACATTATAATTGACGTCTATGGGAATGGTCTGGTTTTTACTTTCTTTACTGGTAAGTAGAGGAAGTATTATATTCCACCCGAAAATTTGAAGATTCGAAAATTCGAGATTTCACCAGAAATATGTTCCGAGACCCCCTGAATCCAACAAAAAGCATGTTCAGAGAAAGGGGTGTGTGTGTGTGGGGGGGGGGGGATGCGTGCGTGTGTCAGTCAGTCTCAAAAACGAAAAGTCGGTTAAAAACCAAAGTTGCTATTTAAGTTTAATGTCTTTCAACGATGCGACACGAAGATTTTGAAGAAAATTGCTCCACCCTAAACTACCCTTTACATGGGAAATGTTTCGAAAATTTATTTTCTTGAAAATGGCTAACGATTTTGATTAAAATTACATATGTCAAAGATACTGTTATGACAAATGAAATGCATATTTTTAATTTTCTGGCTATAGCCTATGTAGTCCTGTTTACTGTGGACGTCTTTTGAATAACTCGTAAACCGTAAGAGATAGACAAAAATCCCACTGTACAAAAAATGTAGATCCCACTAAAACACGCAATGTATGTCCAAATAAATTTTTTTGTAGGTTGAACCATTTCGGGGACATTCAATCAGTGTCACCATTTGTGTCAGTTTCGGAAAAGAAACTTTCGTCAAATGCAATATCGTTGTTCATTTTTACTTTCTCTACTATGTAAAGTAGAGAAAGTGTTGTATTCCACCGAAAACTTAGATGTCGAGAACTTAACGGAAAAATGTTTTGAGACCACTGAATAATAATTTTAAAAAAACCCACACATTTTTAGAAAAAGGTGTCGGCCTGACCGCCGGTGCAACCGTCCCCGTCCGTCCTTGGACAGTATAACACGGTTAAAAACCAAAGTTGGCATTATGTTTAATGTCTTTTAAGCATGCGTAAGCCTGCAACATACAGTACAGCTCTGCTTTGGGGTAAGCTGCCGTCACGGCGCGGTGGGTACTGGCGGAGACCTGCAACGGGGAATGAGAGGGGTGGCTGTGACCTTCGCCCAGTGACATATTGGCTATCATCCTTCGCCGCCACTTCCTCTACAGCCGTGCTCCGCGCAACGCTACTGCGTACTCGCGCGTACTCATACTTAAACTTGAGGATTTGGAACAGCCTGCCCCCCCCCCCCCCCCCAGCAAACTGTTCTCACCATCGTTTTACTGGTCTCCCTATTGACCTCCTTCCTATTGGATGACTGTTTTTGTCTATTTTTAGCTCTTTTCTAATTTTTCATTTCTTTTATGTAACGCTATGTCAAGCAGCGTATCTAAGGAATTTCATTTCACTTGCTTCTATTCGTTTCCCCAGACTTTTTGTTAAGCCAAGATTCATAGTCATATAACAAAGTTGGAACTGTCATCACTTAATAAAATCTAAGTAATGTTTCCTTTCTCACTTTTCTTCCCAGTCTTTCGCGTATTGTGCCACAGAAATAAAATTTTTATTTTTTCCTGAATTTTACACTTTTTATGTTACGAACAGCTACATATTTAAATATGTTAAGCTGTTCCACTATTTTGTTACCTAACACCAACTTGACTTATTGGTTGAGGTCCAATAAATACCTTTGTTTTTGTGTTTTCAATCGATATTTGTATGTTAAAGTCTAATGAACTTTGACTTAACTTGAAGACTGCCTGTTGTAAAGCATGTTCATTCTCACCAATGACCTTTGCTCACTAATGAGCAAAGTGATGGCACTTTCAAATTTGAACTTTTGAGGAGGTTACAATTTATTTTCACTGGTGTCATCACCTCTACTCAAATGTTCCGTATCGCCTTGCAGTGAGGTGTTCGACGTTATCATCAATAGCATCATTATCAGAGTTACGACAGTATCCCTTTCTAACCGATGACAATTTTGTATTATACTCGATACCATCTTCAAGAAGAGTGTGTCGTAACTTCATCTCACCAATACATTAACAAGTTTGATTTCCAATCGCCGGCCCGTCTCTCGCTTTACTACATATATTAAAACCTCACAAAATCCAAGTCACATACGCACTGCACCGTCTCTATTGGTATCGACTGGTGTAGCGGCAGGCAAAGTTCGAATTCTGCATGTCATACTCAGACGCCTATAATGGAAGAGAGGTTTGCAGTTAAACGAACATCACCAGTGTAATAGAGACCTTTAAATGATCCCTCGCGGCATTGTGATGCAAATAAGTTTGTTCAATTTTGGAGACATCCCACTTTACGCGTTGATTCGTAACAAGTGTTAAGCATGAGTGCACTACTACACACCTGAAAAAATACAGCAATCTAAGCAATGGAAGCTCAAGATTCTCCACCATCAAAGAAAGCGAAGTCCAAAGCGACGTGGGATGCAAAGGCTGTGCTGATATTTGACTGGGAAATCTATCAACAGAGGTGACATGATAACCTTCTAGACCAATTTGAAATTAAAATATGCGATAAACTACAGGGTTTGACAAAAAAGGAAAGCCATCTTCCAACGATGCAATGTCATTTACAAGAAAATTAAACCTTTTCAAGTGTGTAATGCACTGTAGTTTCAGTACTCCATTAAATTCTAATTGGATGTTTCAATGCTGTATTAATGTATCAAAATATTCACTCACAGAGTAAATATGTATAAATAACAAATGCAATTACTCAAGCTTTCCACTGGCAACTATTCCGTGCATATAATTATAATTATCTGTTACTACGATTACCAAAATCTACAAAACAGATCGATTTCACGACCTTTAAAGTCTACTTGCCAATTAAATCAATAAGAAAATTAATGGCACAAGATGCTGCACTACTCAGGCGGTAAGTTAAAAAGTTACTCAAACAATGGCACAGATAGTCAATTACTCTACTAAAGCAATTTGTCTGCAGACATTGAGCAAGTATATCAAAAGCCTGTACAAAAAGTTGTGACGTGTTACATCTATAACACTTTCTCTACCCATTATTCAAACTGTTCTTTCAAAAGTTCTATAATCCCATGTACTTCATGTTCATGGAGATGAACATTTATATACATTTTTTTACTACGCATTTCCTTGTACGTACAGTGGGAACAAGGGGATACAATAGGCTTTAAGCAATAGTAAGCTCTTAAGAGCTGGTAGTTATGTGATGGTTTTGAAATTCCAATTCACTTTGTGTAACAAATTCAGAAAAGGTGAAGTTTTTGATAATTCAAGCTAATAAAAGCAATGCTTCCGAAAGTATTAAATCAAAAAAAGGGTGTGACAGATTGTCGTTTTGACGAGATCCACTTTTGTGTAGCAACATTTTGTTATGCAAAAGTCATTCAGAATGAAGAGGTTTTCAAAGGCTATTCCCAGGAAATTCAGCATATACGAGAGCATTTCATTTATCAAGAAAATTTCTTAGTTGTGATATTTTAATAAAAATCGCTAAAGCTATTTTTGTGAGTCAGAATTTTAAGAATATATGTTCCATTTAAAGGGTAGTTTAAGTAGAGGGAGTTTGTTGAAAATCTCGGTGTCGCATCCTTGGAGGATGCTGAATTTGAATACTGTGTTTAATATTTAACTGTTCTTCGCTTTTGAGTTAAGCTATTCACAAGCCCACAACACGCACACACAGACGTTTTTCCGAAAATTCTTTTTGGGGTTTAGGTAGTCACAAAAATTACCTCGGGTGAAACCTCTACATCGAATTCTTGGGTGAAGTACAATATTTGCCCTACTTAGTATGCATAGTGAAGAAAGTAAAAAAGATACGACGACAAAAGTGCGAGCTAAAAGCGTCATCACATAAAGAAACAAAAAGAATGTCTGGTTATCGATCAAAAGTAGACGCAAAATACTTCCCCTGTGCATTGTATATACTTGAAACAATGCGATACATTATCGTGCGTTTTGGAGGAAAAATAAAGAATAGGTGCATGAAGCGTCTGGGCATCCAGCATGGTTATGCACTAGATTATGAATATGTAGGATAGAAATGTTACTGATCAAGTGAAAAATTACCACAGCTACTACGTTGCCAAAAACTTGAATCGTAAACAAATGCAAACAAGGTAGAATATTGCACTTCGGTTTCCCCAAGAATGATCTGCTTTAAGGAAATATGTACAAGTGGAGTGTTGCACTTCAGTTCCCTAGTTTGATCCGCCTCAAGCAATTTATAAATACATTTGGAGTGTTGCACTTCAGTTTAGCACAGTTTGATCCGCTTCGCTGGAGCTGCTTCTGCTCCACGTTTTCTGGAAGTAGCAAGCTGATTCACCAGTAAATCTAGGTAGTTCTGCAAATGAATTCGCCTGCAAAGGGATTCAACTTCTGCGTAGGATGATAGCTGTAGGATGTTTGTGTATAGAAGGCAGCGCCCATTTATGTGCTCTCAATTGCCCACGTCTTCTGAAGGAATTAAACTCCACGAAAATGTACCAACATATTTATGCCATCTCGCAAAAGGATAATCTAATAGAAGGCTAACAATGTAAGTCAATCTTTAACGATTGCCAATCATGGTACGCAGAATATTGCATTCCAACTCAAAACTGGGTGTGGAGATTTTACTAACAATACATTTCAGTTTCCCGGAACCTAAGAGCAATTAAGTTAGGGACGGATTCGTGTATGTGTGTGAGAGAGAGGGAGAGGGGGAGAGAGTGGGGGTAGGGGAGAGACCAGCATTACTAAACAAAATCTGATGTGTTGCACTCACATGACTTTCTCTACTCTTGTACTAACCATTCTTACAAACTCTTATACTTCTATCTTCATTTGTACAAGTTATCTGTTGCTTATTTCCTTGTAGGTGCAAGGGGAATATTAGAATACAGTAGGCTTTAGCGATAGTCAAATCTTTCCGTTCTCTTTGCACACTTAACAGATAAAAAAATGAACAACGATGTTCCATTTCACGAAAATTTTTCCGAAACTCACACACATAACAAGGAATATCTCCGAAATGGTTCACCCTACGAGAAAATTTATTCGGACATAAATTGTGTATTTTAGCAAGATCTACATTTTTGTGCAGTATGATTTGGTCTATCTCTAACCATAACTTACCAGTTATGCAAAAGTCATCCTGAGTAAATACGACTACAGGGACTATAGCCTATACAGGAAATTCAAGATACACATATCATTTGTCATAAAAATATCTCAAACATATGAAATTTTAATCAAAAATCGTTAGAGTCATTTTCAAGAAAATCAAAATTTTCGAAAAATGTTCCGTGTAAAGGGTAGTTTAGGGTGAGGCTATTTCTTCAAAATCTTTGTGTCTCATCCTTGAAAGACACTAAACTTAAATACTAACTTTGGTTTTTAATCTACTTTTCGTTTTTGAGTTATGCTGTCCACAGACAGACAGACACACACTTTCACTGAGCACACCAAAAATATGTGTCCCAGCTCGCGCACTGAACTATTTACACTTCACTTTGTACACTATTTATAGTTTTCCGGTGTTTTCCTGCGCGGACAGGTTGTAGCTCCTTGGTGGTTCCCGAGGCGCTGGCCTCTTGGTGTATGTGCGGCCTGGGGCCTCTATTGCATGGGCGCACATTAGTCAGCGAGCCGTCTAGAACAATTTTAATTCTTGCGTGCTTCGGCTCGCCTTTGCCATTGTTGGCGATCACGTAATTGTCGTGGTTTCTAATGCGCGTCCATGTTGCCTTGGCTCTTTTTGTTATTGCCTCTGGGATGGATGGGATCTGGGGTTCGAGGTGGAGGGTTTGGTTAGAGGTTCGGTGTGGAACAGAGAGGATTTTTCTAAGGGAGAGGTTTTGGAGGATTTAAATTTGTTTGAGGGCGGTTTTGGAGGCATTGGCCCAGGCTACACATGCGTACAGGACCGCCGAAAAAATAAATGACCTGTAGAATCAGATTGGATTTGAGTTTCAGCTGTTTGCTGCGGAAGATGGAACGCATAACTATGCAGTCTCTCGTTGCATCGCTTATAACCCATTTAGAGGGACAATTACATGGTTTAAAAAATTCACTATCTTCATATCCTCTTGAATCACATACACTGAGATTATTGTTATCGATGTCGTCACCCCTACTGGTACTTTCACCCGTATCTCTACAGTGCGCAAACGTACTTGTTTTCGCTAATTCTTTATTAGAATGTGTATTAACAGCAGTACCATCATCGTCTTCGAGATTTTTCTGTTTAGAAATGTTATATAAATAAAATAAGGTTTTACACTTTCCAATGAACACCCTTTTTTCCTTGCTTTACTTTAGGATTTGTTATATATTATGAGCCACTTCACTTTTCACACGATTCAGGTGTAAGTTGCGATTTACGAAACGAGTACAGAGCTGTACTTAGAATTTATTATATTCTCTGTACTTGCAACCGCTCGCAAGTCCATTGAATACTAAAAACCTAAAATATAGTCTTTAACGGCTCCAAACGTATTCAAACATTCATTGTTGAAACAAAACTGATTTCTGAAAGGCAGGCTGTGATTTATTTTTAAGCTATTGTACAGGCCTATATTAAGAGTGTAATTGAGTTTTATTAATAGCCATAAACAATAAGCACACATCCTATTTTATTTTCAACAAGGCATTGTTGTTTATGCAAGCAGTTAAACGTAATAGTTACTTCCCCACCCCTTCTAAAAGTTTTGCAATAAAATTACGTAGTCTTTCCTTTTACGCGACAATGCCATAAAACAACTATATTAGTGTTTCATAGGCTGTACAAGATCAAACTTCAGAAAAGTTTTGCCAACATTTTTCAAAACTAAATTTTACAGTAAAAAGAGGAAACAGAAATACTGAGGAAATGTCCCCTATACACAAACAAACACCTTTAAGTGTGCAAAGTACTGATTCCATAGCTACAAACCCATATAACATTCAAAATGGAAAAGTAAAACTTTAATAATCGCCATTTCAGTCACTGTCAGGTACAATACGGGAAGCGTTAACTGCCTTTTCAAATGCAAATGCAAATGGTAGAACCAACTACACCAGATCAGACACAAGGTGTGCCTGACTTGACTAATGAATACAACTGACACTTGCCTAGAAAATACCCTATACTCTATACTCTCTTATTTATAAATAAAGTGACACATTTCTGCCTGCACAAAACCGGAATATAAATCACGCGAAGATCCATATCAACTCCAAACTTCTAGAAGGCACTTTTAAAGGATCACGGGAATACACTGCACCTGGGATTACATTCCCTTCATGTTCCTGACCACAACTTTCACAAGTGTTTCTGTATGCTCACTAAAAGGTTCTGTGTAACATCACATTCCAATAAAATTTCCCAACATAACACAACAGCCTGCTTCAGACCGGTTCTTGGAATTATTTACGAGCTATTTAATAAATCACATCCTAAAAATGTCACACTCTTTTACACACCAACACCACTCCGAGCACAATGTACTAGTTCAGCACTAGAGTTCGTTTCTCAGACAAGAAAAGCAGGAATTTTCACCCAACCTCTTTTTCTGTAAATATTAATAGTTGATTACCTAGGAGCAGAGTTAATAAGACAGTTGGTCGGCAAAGGGTAACAAAAGCTTACACAAGCACAAAATCTATATCGGAAATCAACATACTCATTTTATCAATTCTATACGGTTAAAGATTACTTACATTACTCACAAAGAAATACACTTGCAAAAAAAGCAGTATATTAAATTTCAGTGGCCTATGTCTATTTCTTTCAGGTATATACATTTTTTGTTCTTCACTTAATAGGCTTTGTGAATTATAAATTATTCATGAATCAAGTCGTTCATAAGATCTTACTCAACGGTTTATTCATTCCATGATAATAAATCTGATAACCAAATTAGAGATTCTTTAGGAACCCTGGGACTGATAAATAACCGAAAAAGTATTAAATTGACAATTTTTATGTTCCCCAAACCTCCTGTCATCGTTTGGCAGTGCAATTGTTTTTACTCTGTCATTTTTAAAGGTATAGTACAGACTTTGAATTTCATATGCCTACATTTAAACGCCATTTTTCTGCTTAAATTTTCGGCAGTATTTGAACAGAATATGGGCAACAAAGGGCTCAAAAACAACCTAATTCAGCGGAAGGATGTGATTAAGCTATGAATCTGAGGATAGAGACTAGTAGACAAAAGAGAGAAGGTAATCTGATGCATGAGTGTAGAAAAATTGGTTTTTCTCTGGTTTAATCTGCACTATGTGCATTAAATTTTGAGCTATGCTCCTAGAATTTTTTTCAGAATGTACTCCATGTAGATATGTGACTTCAATTTCAATCTATGAAAATCCGAAAAGCTATTTAACTTTAAAAATAGAAAATATACTAAAAATGTTACAAAAATATTTTCAGTGACCTTCAAAGCAAAGGAATTGATTACTTTAAAACTTATTTTTTATTTCTGCCAGAGATTAATGATATTTGTTTGGCAATCAGAGGTTATAAAATAATAAAACTCGTGATATTTTAGTTTTTGATTCACGAAATATTTTGAATATTGATGTATTTTCGCATTGAGAACAAATTGAATAATTAATTCCCTCAAAACTATAAAACATTGTGCTAGAAATTTCTGTGGTAGTTTACTACATAAACACCCTTAAGTGTGCAAAGTATTGATTTCATACTTATACATAGAACATTCAAAATTCAGTCCCAGGGCCCCTTAGTATTCTAATAAAGGATTCAAGGTACGAAACTGTTCATGTACATCACTTTTACAATTTTGGGAATGTTTTAACATCTTCATAACGGACATGTCACTCTTTATAGTAAACAGTCCTGAAGTTTTACGCAGAATTACAAATTAGTATCAAAAATTATGATCTGTGGCTCATTTTAACTAATAAAACCTGCTGAGAAGAAGGCTTCGAGAAAAAGTACCTACATTTGGAATTGGAATGTGTACTACAATATGATGGTCAAGGGAATTGTAATGTCCACACAGAGCTTAGTAAATCAAAGTTGCCAAAGGAATGTACAAAGTATAAACATAATAAAGATAACGAAAAAAGCGATGCGCAATTCTTTCAGTATTTTCAAGATTTGAAAATAAGGAATCGATCGATAACATTGTGCTCAACGCAGTATCAATTGCTTCTCACTGTGCTCATTGCTAGTGCGCATAAAACGATGCTTGATAGAGAAATAATAAACAGAAATGAACTAATGAACTACTTGAAAACGGGTTTTCTCAATATTTAGCAATTATTTTTTATGTTTCATTTATATGCCGCTTTTAATATCGAAGGTCATATCGGAGGCTTTTGACCTCTTGCAACAATTTCTCAATGGCAATGATTTGATCTTCGGGTTTCTATCACACTCTCATTCATACTTCCAGACCCCAACGAGGATGGGGTATAATCCTAATTTAAGAAAAATTCCCACCCTTCCAGACGGAATTGAACCCGGGACCCCTTGCACGGCAGGCAGGTCCTCTACTGACTGAGTTATGGGGCCAGCCTTTTACCAATTGTTACTGAATTGGAGTACAAACACGGACATAATTATAAAGTATTTCTTTCCTGAACTGGAATACTGCAGGCTAATGCGTGACAAAAACAGACAAAAGACATTAAAATGAAAAGATTGTAACACGAGAAATGTGCCGCTTTCTTTGCTTGTCTTTTCTTTTTCATAATATAATGCTGGAGAAGGAATTTATATTATTTCGCAAGTGTCCACCGTTAGATTACACGCACAATTCTTAATTGAAACCATTTCCCCATGTGTAATCCCGCATTTCAGATGCTACTCGTTCCAAAGTTTTGAAAAACGTTTACCTTATATTAAAGCACCCTTAAAACATGTATATACCACATACTGCCCCTTTCCAAAGCTTCAGAGGAACAATTCGAATAGAAGGAAGTATACAAAGTATACAATGTTCAAAGTCCTCAATTTTTTCTCTTTTTTATTTATATGCAACCTTTAACACTTTAGGTCATACGTTTAATCATTAGTTTTCTTAAAATTACTTTTGGCGTTCTAACATTAAATCACAAATGCATTCGAACTTTCAGACTTGAGGGAGAACAAATAATAACCTGGCTAAAGAAAACTGCCGACTTCCAAACGAACATTGAATGTGAGTTCTCTGAATATGGAGGATAATCCAATCACCAGACCATCCTACATCTCTTCCTCCCCACCAGACTATAAAAATGATCTCCTATGACGTGCTTCAGAGCCATTAGAATACATTGTTATTTAAAGATATATCCAGATGCTTGACTTGCATTTTAACATGACGCTATTGTAAATGCATGTTAATTTACATTGTTCAAGAATAGAACCAATGCTTAAATTATTTTGGAGCAGTTGTATATATTTTATGTGGAGTCGTATATCATAAAATTTAATACAGTTAAATTTATTTCAGAGACTTAAATGAGCGTGAAATCTGTGTTAAATTATTTGACTTCTAGTAATATACAAATGCTCCTGAGATACACTCGTAGACTTACAATTTGTATTTCGCTATTTCTCAAAGCAATCCTAATATACGTTGGCCTTTTCTTCCTTAAAGTTCAGATTGGTTATATTAACTGGAATAAACTGCAACAATGTGTAAATGGGTATCACTTTATGTATGAATGTTTGCAAATATTTCATCTGCAATATAATGCATGATCTTATAAATGTCAAAATGAAGTAAAATGAAGAACACTAAAAGCTCTTCACGAAATGAACCACAAGACAGAAATCCTGTAGTCGACCAGCTGGACCAGTTTTGCGTCATTCTCGCATCTTGTAATCCAGCTTTTTCTGTGAGCAATAAAGTTATCTTATTTGTTGATAGAAATAGGCCTATGATGAAAACTTTTCGACACAAAAATGTGAAACCTACCTCATATTTTACTTGTTTAAATGTTCATGGATGTCGTAATGAAGTAGCTGAAGAAAAGTAAACACCTTATTTAAAGTAGTACAAGATCATTTTGCAATGAACTTTATAATTTATGTGCTTGAATTTTAGAGAAATTACCTCGAAGTGACACCTGATATGATATTTTGTCTGTGCTAATGATCAAACAGATAAGATTTCCGTTACTTTCTGCGAAACATAGATTTATTTCCACTTTTATGATACAACAACACATTGTGAAAGTTCTTACTTCTATCGCTACCTTAAGTTACTTGTTGTTTAGACTATAAGTGACAAAACATTTCTGAAAGGGAAGAAAAGTCTTGATGGAGGAATTTGTCCAAATCAATAGGCGAGGTAAAAATACGAAAATTGTTCAACTACCTTACACATATATTAATAAGGGTATTGTTTTAGAATTACATATGATTCAAATGCAGTGTGAAATAAAATACTAATGTTTTTAACAAAATAAACTCTTGATTAATTAAAAACTTAATTTCTGTAGTACGACAAAACTACGCTGCTGTAATCCGTGGTCCATGTACACAACTTGCCACGTGCTTCTGTTTACATCAGCTTCCCTTCTGAGGCTGGCGGGAGTATAGACTGCTTTCGTTTCCTGTAAAAATTTATAAAAAACAAGGAACCTTCTGGAGGAAAACATATTGATTGAGCTTAATTGTAATTAAAACAATTTGCGTTGCTGCTTACAGTGTTTTAGAAGTTAAAAAAATAAACACAAGTATTTTTCATTTTTCACCTTCACGGGTCGAAATGGAAGTCTGTATGTTATCTATGACTGTTTTTTAAATTTTTAGCTTATACAAAAAGGGTTGGGGAATGGCTTGTAACAGTCAACATTAGTTGAAGTTTCGTTGTGATGTATTGGTCGTGTTAAAATAGAATAGGTCCTAATCTCTATTTCTGAATATTGCATTAGATTTAGTAGGCAACTTTTAGACCATTCTGTTCTTACCATACATAGTGGTTCAAATTGCATGCATTGCAGGATAAAATAATTACATGACAGAGATACTCAAGAGCATTTTGCAAAAATATTGCTGTACTTCAAATTATAAATCATTAAGTACCTATACAATTTGAACTTCAATTGTACGGCGGCAAAAATATCAACGAGTTATCTAAAACTGCGAGTAGTTGATTCAGCATTAATAATAATACTAAACTTGGTTAATTTATTGCTGGTATAATATTATGTAATAGATTCGAGAGTTAAATTGTCACACCTTTAAATCATGGGGTAGAACATCGTTATGGAAGTATAACTCTCATAAGCTGACAACATATGGATTGTCCATTTTTAATAGTGTAGGTATTATGTATACCAACTCCAACACAGTTAATTCAACTTTATGTACCTGTATTTATTGTTATGTCCGTCGTCGTCATTATCATTATTATTGTAGGTACATTTATTGCAGGAGCTAATTTATGTATTAAATGCAAGTATAGAAAATGGTGCAGTAAATTAGTGCGGAGGGGGATTTCGTCACGGATGTACATTAAACTTGTGGGAGGAAGGGGTGAAGCGACCATGCGGATGGCTGGATCGTCCAGGTATCAGATCCCGTCATCAGTGGGACAACTCACACAAGTCACCCTCTCCAATGAGAGGGAGCCACCAGACGCCAGGATAGGTACGTTGCTCGAAGGAAATTCCACCGTCAAGCCATGCCTTCCATTCGCCTAATGACCGACCATGCTAGATAACAAGAAAATAACATGTGAGAAACGGGATATAGGAAAATTGGCGGCATCACATAAGCCGCCTCAAGCATTATCCACGGGCCTTGGGGAAATGCGAAATTAACCAACATCAGAGGGCCGGGAATTCAACCTAAGAACTCCCAAATTCGAGCTTACACGTTGCCGCTGTACCACCTCCCTCGGTAATTAGTTCTTAGTAATGATAGGGATTGTGTTGCGATTATTCTGGTTAGCATCAAATTGACGAAAACAGAGCGGAGCGAATACCAGGTTATTCTTGACGGGTTAAACGCTGTCTTATGCATGGTCATTGCCGTGTTTATTTACCACTGTGTCAGTGTTGAGTTTGATATTGCCTACTGTTTACAACAAACACTATAATTATTTAAACTGTGCATTTCAGAAAATAACATTCGCAAAATCATGCCTTGCTCACCCCCGTGGTGTGGGGATAGCGTGTCTGCCTCGCATTCAAGAGCTGTCGGGTTCAAATCTCAATTAGGGTAAGTAACTCGGATAACGTTTCTCTCTCTTTTTTTCGGGTTTCTCTTATTTCATTCATAGTCCGATATGAACTAGTCGGTTAAAGGACCTTAAAGCTAATGTATTTAATGATAACATCAATAATAATACTGTAACAAATTAAAAAACACCGGTTGCACACTTTATTGCCTTCCAGACAGCGTAGTGCTAATGTTACACTTAGATCACTTTTGTACAAATTCAGAGCACAGAACAACTATCGAATCGAATCCCAGTAAAGAACTGTTAGATTACACTCGCACAGAACTCCTACACAGGCACTGTCCACTGAACGCTTCGTATACGTTTTTCCTCACTCCAACACTTCACCACAAGCACGACTGGAACAACAGCTTCTACTCCTTCACTTCTACTACTGCTACTACTTCTCTGCCACTACTTTACTGCTCCCCTCGGACACGAGCAGATCCCTTATATAGTTCTTTAGATAATGGAAATGTTCTGGAAGTAGAATGATCGGGAGAGGTTCTGAGAGAACAGTCCAGACACCGCACTAGTGAACAATAGATATTGTTTCTGGAGGCCCTATTGTCGCGCTTGTGGCCGGGTCTTTCGGACTGGTAAACGCCTTCGGCCCGTTCTTGTTGACGGGCGGAGATCAGGCCCCGACCGGTATTTCTTACCAGCCGCGTCCGGGCTGACGGTCGGCGCGACAATACTAATAATGTCCACTTTATAATCTAAAACCAAAGAAACTTGTCAAAGACATACAATATAAATAAAACACATATTTATATTAAAGTCACAATTCTTAGTCACCTTACCGTGTGCATGGGGCTGTTTCGCTCAGTACTGATGGCTGCCCTCTCGGTCTGGGCGAACACACTCACGGCATAACTGACACTCCTACACACGATGCGGGGCTAAGAATTGTGGCTTTAAATATTATGAATGTATCTTGATATACAGGGTGAGTGTTCTCAACCTGCGGATTGAGAAGTCAGGTAGTCCCGGCGTTTTACAGGCTATGCCGTATGCACTGTCCAAGGCATATTTCAGCCGAAATTACTGTTTCGCACCGCGGTGCATGATGTGTCATGCTCTCGTGGCGCAACAGTGAGCGCGTTGGCCTTCAGTGGTGAAGGTGCCAGGTTCAAATACTGCCATGTTTATGTTTAGTAAATTGAACGAGAAATAATAGTTTGGCATGGGAGCGTCGTTTCAGTTATTTAGTTTAATTAGGTATGTGAATTTCAGGAAAATACAAATTGTTAGAATATGCTTTAATGAACATTATCAACAAATTCTTAAGATTGTAGTTATAACTTACAAACATAAGGCACCATTACATAGTACTGTAGCTATTTAAAGCTATTCTTTCATACACAAGAAAGCCAATAAATTGTTCTGAGAATTTACAAAGTGCAGTACGTACACACAAACTACATAACGGCTGGAACTTCATATTTATAGTGATTCGAAAAAAACATTATTTGCCTGAGCGTTCTGAAAACAAACAGAAATGAATAAAAACCTCATTTTTTCGCAGGCGTCATTTGAACTTCAGACCTTCACCATGACTTTCCAGCATGACAGCCATTATGCCACTATAGCACGTTAACAAGGAGCACCACCATAGCCCTAATCAGCGAGCTGGTGAATGAGGTGTCGGCACCTGCATTTCGCATCGGCTGTAAAATACAGGCTTGTCTATTTATAAATGATATTTTATGTCTAAAAGTTTTAATCTGGAGAATAAAGTCACTACACTGCGGAAATAGAGACACATGCAGTTCAAGCATCCCGCGAAAATTATGTTATGCCACCAGAACTACGATGTCAGGCACGCACAAATCCAATCAGGTCCGCAGGCCATTTATTAATTTACTTGACATAAAAGAAAAGTAGGCCAAAAGCGTGTCCTGTTCGCATGATCACGTGGTAGCCAATTCTGCACAACGCCTTTGTGTGGCGAACTCCCTTGCATTCCTAGCAAGGCATTTTCGATTACACGTTCTTTCCCATGGCCACCAGAACATACATAGAGAAAGTTACGGCATCGTTTATATAAAATGTTATTTTCAAATATTCCAGTGATTTCTAGCACTACCGAAGAACACCATAGAATATTGAGTGAATGGTGGGTTAACCGAACTTCCACGTGCAGCAACAAGAGACACTTCTTCCAGATTATTCATGAACATACCCAATAATTGCAACGTCAACGTTTAGAAGTATATTCAAAGAGAAACAATTAGTATGTTCCTTTTTGCTGCAGACCATAAACCACTATTATACTACCAACTTTCAACCAAAACCAAAACCTGAAATAGGGGCCTGCTCGTGTGTCTTCTCATTTTAACGCACCTTAGTAGTTAGTGTACTTCAACAAATAGTAGCATTCTCTTTTATATATATATATATATATATATATATATATATATATATATATATATATATATATATATTCGCAAATAAGTATCCAATTAAACGACTGTCCAAATTATTTTCTTGGTAACATACTATATGTGATAACAGGTTAATTTTCTATCCCTTGATCTTGGTATATTAGACTACTTGCTTTTCGCAAATCATTGTAATAAATAGTACCTGTACTTTACGTCTTATTTTCACCAAAATACATGCCATCGAAGAAACTCTTCAAATGAAGAAAAAGTATGAAAGTGACTTGTCGGAAAGTCAGGATTAAAAAGTAGATACCAGTTAAATTAATTTACAGTAAACCATCCACCATGCTGCCATTGTTTCTTGTTGATACGTTTTTCGATGAAGATGAAGGAAGTGCAAGCGAGCTTTAATTGCAAGAGGCATCGTTCTACTATGAAGAAATGTAAAACTTGCTGCTCCATTATGAGAAATGTCGTAATTGTGTTGGAAAGTAGGTTTAGAATTACTCAATGTATGGTTCTTTCATACTGGAGTGTGCAGCTTAAGACTGGAAAGCTGAAATAGACTTGAAACATTCAAACACACTGCCGGGGCGCCAAATTCGAATATTTGGTTCTCTCTGTTGATCTCTAACCTTGATTTTTCTCATCTGATTCTAGTGTCCAACTCAACCTTCAAATCGATCGCAGTTTCTACGGAACATCGTTCCTTAAAGGCGACTTGCCATACCAAAATATAGGCTTCAGTTTTACTTTCCCTACTACGTACTTATTCGTACAGTAAGTAGAGAAAGTATTGCATTCCATGAAAAAAGTCGATACCAAGATTTCATAGGAAATATATCTTTTGAGACACTCTGAATCCAAAGAAAAAACCATTAAAAAATATAGCCCCATGTGTAAGCGTGCAAGTCTGTCTGTCTTTGTCTAAACAACATAACTCAAGCGAAAACACGGTTAAATATAGAACTTTGTATGTATGTTCGGCATATTCCAAGGATGCGATGTGAACATTTTCGAAACGAATTCCCCATCCCAAACTAACTTTTGCATGGAAAAAATGTTTCATTTGGTCAAAAGGATCAAACTGTTGTGATTGACATACCACATGTTTAAGATATGTTTATGACAAATGAGATGTATACTTTGAATTTTCTGGAAATAAGCTGTGAAGTCCTGTTCATTCTGAATGACTTACAGTTACTGATAAATTCTAAGAAATAACAAGATCTTACTGTGCAAAAAATATTATTTCCTTAAAACACACAGTTTATCTAAATAACTTTTTGTGGAGCTATTTCCAAGATAACCCTTGTTATTGGTTTGAATTTTCAAATCACATAGTGACCAGCTCATAAAAGAGCCTACTATACGCAATTTAAAGCCCTATCTCCCTATTCCCATATGTTTACAAGGAAACGCGCAATAAGACATCTAAAATATTTATCTTGATTAAACTGAAGTATATGAATAAATGTTTGTAAGAAGAGTTTGTACAGTAGTAGAGAAAGTCAGAAGAGTTCAACGCATCAGATTTTTTAAATTATTTCATTTGCAAGCCCTCTTTAATTTCTTTGGTCATAGAGGGAGGTTTGGTTTAAGAAACAACAGTTGGTATTTTTGTTCGCTGCACTGTAGCGTTTCTTGACGTCGGCTTTATCAGTCCTTAACTATTAAACAGCTCGCATTCACTCCCATATATTCCAAGATGCGGAATTATTCTAGTTAGACAATTCCCCCACCTCAGCTGATAATCAAACGCAGGACATCTGAGTTGAGAAGCCAGATTGCTGATCACTCGACCGGAAAGGGACAGACTTAATTTACTTATACTTATTGTGTAGGCTAAAGTTGGAAATGTCAATCAGATTTGAAAATTACAAACCAGGTAGTAAAGTTGTCGAGAGCAAATTTATAATTTCAACCTAAGCCCTGAAAGTTCGCCGGTACGAAGAAATACGAAAAAATAACTGTGCATTCAGTTATTTCGTCACATTAGCTTAGCGATAGGTATATATCGGCATAGTAAGCTAAATATCATTGGAGTCTCAGCAGTAGATCAATTTTTTAATTAATTTGCTTCAAAGCACCAAAATATAGAAATAGTGAAATGAACGTAAAAACCATTTATAAGAATATATTCTCAGAATAACGATGTAGTGTTTTGAAAGGTTTACTTGTTCTAAAATGTGTCTAGTAAATTTCGTAAAGTTTATATCTTATGTTTTCCGAAGTATAAGTTGATATTCTGTAATGTTTACTTTAGAGTTAAAAGCTGATATAAAAAGTAGACTTGCTGAACAAAATGATTTGGACAGTGTCATGGACATTCTTACATAACATGAACTACTTGGCCTTAAACTTGAGTCAGCCCGAAGCGTTACTTGTTTGTGAATCACTGAAGCTTAACTTCTTTCAGAGTTTGCTTTGTAGTCAGCTAACATCACTTCAGTTTGGGATCTGGAGACCTTTAGGTCGTTAAACATGCCTATTTAGTTACTCTTGAATTTTGTATCCATACCATACTAGTGAGTATTCTAAACATTTCCCGCTAAAAAAACAGAAAAGTCTTATTCAAATCGACTGAAAATACGCGAATATAATGATTAAGGTTCTTACTTAAGTCTCAATTAAAAAAAAAATCTTACGGAAATAAGTACTTTAATTTTTATAGTGAATTTCCAGTTACTTAAGTAAACGTTTAATTTTAAAGACGACGTTTTCATTACACTGATATGCCTCATTTCACTTTTAGAAAACTTATTTGGTGAATCTTGTTATTTCTCAGTAGTTGCGCTGTGTACGAGATTTAATAATGATTCAATTTTTGGGATATATGTTTGAATACAATGAGAAATGTCCAGTAAAAAGGCTAGAAATTAAAAGCTAACTAAAATGTTAACAAATGTGTTCGTAAGTATGTACATGTGCTTACAGTTTGCGGCGCAGCTGATTGTCCTTAAAACAAAAGTGATGAAAACATCACAATCGCATTTAGAAACAGAATGTTGTACCATAGGTCAGCCTATACCTCCCCTACTTCATCTATCCACTGTGAGAGGAATAAAGTCAAGAGATACACAACAGGGTACATTGCATATAATTATGAGGCATTGCAAAGATTAAAAGGATGATATGTTTTCTTTCATTTTCGTGAATTACAATATATCTAGGTTCTTTGTACGTTCCATGAACAATATCTCTATATAAAAGGGTAGCTTTTGAGTTCGCCAGCATGAAGTTATTTAAATGCTATTTTTCTTTACAAAAAGCATTTGATGAGTTCGCCTATTATCTTCTCGCTGTAAGCATGCATATGAATTCTGTTCCCTCAAGTCATGCAAAAGGGTTTAAAAGGACATATGTTACAACGAGAGCTCTTAAGCTTGCATCTGTCTATGGTAATCAATCAGAAAGCAGGAATGTCATCCCTCTCTCAGATAGGTACTTCATAATCTTTACCCCCAACTAACAAACTGAAGGTCCAGCTACAATGCAACCATCATTGAGTTTGTAAAATTGCGTGCATGAGGGACTCTTATTATGGAACAAAGGCTGACAAGTTGAACTTCGGTCGGTTTGACCGGCCTGGGTGATAACAGGTAAGAGTATAGAATTACCTGGTACAGAAGGTTATTATATTGTAATTATCTAATAGATTAATTTGCTATAAACGTAATACTGTCTACTCTCCAGTTCATAGTCTTAGGGGACTGAAGGGGAGAGGAGAGATATTCCCCGATAGTGTAACTCGAGTTTTGTAAACTTGGTAGATAATGTTGCTGCTAGGTGGTTACCAATGCTATTCCCTCTATGTTTGCTCACTAGTAAGCTAATTTCTCTCAATTTCAGTTAACAATTGGATGAGTCACTGCTATAGTGTTACCTTGGAAGTAAAGAAAAAAGGAGTGTAGAAGTAGATAAATCCCCACCTAGGAGTGATGTGAAATCTGCTATGATGATGTGGTTGCAGAACAAAGGGTTTCAGAGGAATGTTCCATGTGTAAAACAGACATTTATAGGAAGATTGAAACAAACGAAGGATCCTAAAGCGAACACATTTTGGCTTTCATTGGAACACTGTTGTTTGCTAGTCCCCGTACACGGATGATCTCAATCCCATAGAACTAGCTTGGGTCAAGATAAAACGAACATAGAGAAATATAACAGGTGACTTATACTTACGGGAATTGTGCGATATAACGCTCGAGGATGTATCACTTGAAACAGGCTGGCAGGATTTTTGAAAACACATAGAAAAGATAGAAAATGATCAGTGTAAGAAAAACGGAGTAGCTGAAAATATAGTTTACGTTTTATAAGCTAAATATGTTGCATGAACTAAAAATAACTTTTAAGTTCCGCTATTTGGAGTGACTTCTTTGCCTTGATCTAGCATGAATTGGGACTACTATCGAAAGCGCATTGATATCTGCAGCCCCAGATATCAATGTTTACCTGGAATTGTTTACTGACCTACTCACCTGCTGCATTCCTCCCAGGGACCATGAGCTAGTGAACAATCTGTAGGAGACCTGGCACAACTAAAAGATACCTTTAAAAGATAGGTGCTATGTGTTATTTGTCTCCGCTTTATTTGTAGGACAGTTCTTGTGGAATAGTGCAGGACTAAGTTGACATGCACTATATCTCGAAACCAAGGCTAATGGATGTGTTTTATTTAGTTTCATCTCTTACTTTTATTGATATCAACTGTAGCTTTTTAAACATCCGTATCTTGAAGTTTGGCGATAAAACTCAGGGACTTCTCGTTCTCAAACCTTTTTAGCCTCTCACTTCTTCCCGCAATTCTGTCCAATTCACAATTTCAACATTTTTTCCTTCTCAATTTACCAGAATAACATGTTTATAAATACAGTAATCTACAGACCAACGCTCGAGTATGTAACATCACCGCAGACTGTACCCATCGCTTAGTTTATCTTCTCATTGTGTGTAACTTTGTGCAGATGTGCGATGTATGTTCGTATGCTTCACAAAACGTTTTACGACTGCAGTCTAGCTGTTGCCTATTCAGACAACTACTGGTCACGACTGCCTTGTCTCACAATCGTAAACTAACTCCATTGTCTGCTGCAAACACCACTGAAGAGGAAATGCAATGCTGACTCACCGATCCAAATAATTACGCGGCAAATGCTTTCTGTTGATTGTTACGCTAAGGTATTAAAGAAAGCGTACCAAATTATTTTCTTCTATAGGTACAGATATTTAGAACACCAGCAATCGATAAATTAAAGATATGAAGTATACAAATGATTGTATTAACTATTTATAATATGAGTTCTATGTTGAGCAAGATGGACATTCTGCTCATTACGCAAGAATTGTGCAAGACTATTATGCAAAGGATGTTTAAAATAAGTGAACAATTGAGGTAATCAGATGAATGACCAAGAAATTTGGATTTTTCCCTTGAATGTCGTTCTTAGGTTCTTAAATATAATTATTTTGCAAAACGGACACTGTCTATTGATTTCATTATTAATTTCATTAGATAGAGATCCCCAGACGTTGATAAGAGTAAAGAACTGAGTAACAAAACATACCCCAGTGTAAAATACAGTATTCTCACTATGCCATCCTCATATCTATATCACGTTAAATTAGGTTTCTTGCGTAGTTCATATTTTAATATTTTACCACTCTATGCCTACTGTAAGTATACCTACTTCAGTCCAAACTGCATATTTTTTCTAAATTTCCGATTTAAATATACCCCAAGGTTAGGTCAATTCAGATCGATTACATCTACAAATAGGACCAAAAGCTAAAAATCTTATGTACTGCACTCACATGACTTCGCCTACTGACTCTGGTAAAAACAACGTCAAAGAAAATCCTCGGCGGATTTTGTATCGTTTTCTGGGGTCTTTTGAGGTGTAAGATTCACTACTAACCTGGGTGCCTATCAAGTTTACCCTTAGATTTTAACCCTTTTAAAGGCGTGTCCTGTACTAGCCGATAAGGTACGGCTACCAATCATATGTGGTCTGTATGACAAACTGAATGCACTCATTCTACCTCTTTCTCTTTTAGCCAATATGGTCGACAGTGTAAACATATGTTTGATTTCTACGCCGTTGCTGTAGTCATTTGTGTAAATATTCAGCAAAAGGAGCAGCGCAATCTTGCACCGTGGCCTAAGACAACCAATGAAATGGCCTCCGCTTCGTATAACGATTCAACATAGACGCGAGCTGTAGCGAGAACTTCTTCGACGCTTTTTGTACAAACTATTTCTTACAAATGCTTATTCTTCTACCTGTTTCAGGTTAGTTGAGATAGACATTCGTAGAAATTACCTTATCACACATTTCTTTGTAGTTTCAATGGGAATAAGGCAACAAGTAGGCTTAAGTCACACTCAAATATTTTACAAGCGAGTCTTCATGTGGCGGCTTTGAAATGTTCTTTTCATGTTCTTTGCGTGGCCAGAAGAAAAAAATTAATAACGGCTTCCAATTAGACAAAAGCAAGTTTTTTTTTTTTTAATTGAAACCAATTAAAGGAATCATCTTGGAATGGTTTACTGCGCAATATATATTATGTTTTTAACGAGATCTGCTTTTTGTCTGCTATCTAAAACATTTTTGAGAAAACCAAACTTTTCCAAAAAGAAAAAGAAAAAAGAAAAAGAAATTTCCTTACAAAGGTTTATTTATCTTTGGTAAGATTGTAATCATTATATTTATTATAATATTATAATAATATTTATTTATAAATCTTAAAGATTTATTTATCTTTGCGTCACATTTTCAGAAGATACGATCTCTCTGTCTATCTCTATCTCTTTCACACACCACACAAAGGCAAGCGCGGACGTTTTTCGATTTTTTTAGGAGGAGGGAATTCAGTGGTCGCAAAACATACGGGCATTGCCGGTAGAATACAATGTCCTGGTGTAATACAATACTTTTCCTTCTTTATATAGTAGAGGAATTAAAACGGAAATTTGGAACAACAGCGACCCGACCCACAAGGTCAAAGTCACTCCATTTTATGGTTTTAAGATGATATCAGAGAGTTCATTACTAGAATTGACATTAAAAGACATTATGCCTTTAGGTGAAGAGGGAAAGATTATATGCGATTATAAAGATAAAAATGCAATAGTGGTCAATTATTCATCAGAAGAAATACTGGATAATATGTATGTCTACATCTACCACTGTGAGAGCTTTCAAGTATTTTGCTAGGTATCACATATGCTATTTTGATCCATACGACGGCGTTACGCAATTAATGTAATATTAAGTTCATAATTAATACCACTATCATCGTGTAGCTTCATTGTATTTTCGTTTAGGTACATCTTGGACAATGAAAGTTTGGTTCAGAAAGAACCGTTAATTTATATAGATTTTGTTAGAAATAACGTTCAGGAAGATTTTCATAGTTACGTTAGGCCATTGTCCTCTACAAAATAAAATCCTCAAAATGAGCGCAATAAACGTGTTTTCATGCTTAATTGCCGTACGAGATATTCTCATCCGACTCGTTCTATGATTACGTGTAAGTAGCTGTATGTATGTGCTTGGCATAGTTTGGTACATGTAATACCTATGAGAGCACATATTGGGCAAATAAAATAAAACTCACAATAGCAGACCACTTAACAGTGTTTAGAAAGTTTCCAAGCAGTGATGTAGCGCTGCTCAAGAGGATTACATAGTAGCCAAACAAAGATGAACACCTCTACTTGAGGGAGAAAACGGTGTTAGGGAAGTACACTTCATATTTCCATAATTATTCTGTTTTCGCACCAGAGTGCTTATTACACAGATGGCAAACGATACGACACTGAATTTTGACTCGTTTTCTGCGCATGAAGTCACACGGAATACAAGCTCTCCCATTTCTCGCTTTATTTACATACATATCTGCGACACAGCGGCTCTCTTTCTCATTCTGTTTGTAAGCACATTTTCAGCTGTACAAAGTGTGCGCATTTATTTCAAAATTAAATATATTGAGAAGAGAGCAGGATTCTGTGTATCCCCAAGATTATATAGCGGAAATAATACCGCATTAGCGAGTACGGTAGTAACAAATATTTCTGTGTGGAAGTTTTTTATTAACATGTGTATAGTGAGGCAGAAACTCATTTGACACTGGTAGTGATCACTCGCTCATCACGCCTTCAGTAAGATGACGCTGCGTGGTCAACGATTGTTTTCAAAATTACTGGACAGACTTGCTTGCTTCGAGTGGTTGAGTTCGGAGATGCGTACGTCAACGAGGAAAGTATGTAGGAAAATGGGGTAAAAGTTCTGCAATCAATGGTCGGCACCTCTTAAAATCTACGACGATGAGTCTATTAAATAATAAACAAATGACAACGTGAAGTACTGTGTTGCATTCTTTATAATTTCCTACGTATACCCTGAGCATAAAACGATTCATGTTACTCCCAGAGCAGCCAAGGTGTTGATGCGAAAGGAAGTCAAGTAACTACATTTAGTGCCTACAACGAGAAATTCCAAAGCAGCATCAAATTGGTAACAACGTGGCACCTCTTCACGTCCGGCATCATATTGGCAACCACGTGGTGAGATCATCATCTTTGTCCATCCACCATCTTGGCTTCGTGGCTTCTTCCCTCCTCATTTCTGCATCAAATTGACGTCTACAACATGTGGCTTCCCTTCTTTATTCTTCAGCATCAAATTGGCGCTCCAACGTGGCGCATTCTTCCACCTTCATCCTTTACTTTCGCATCAACAGCTGGACTTCTGCTTGATAAAGGTCCTTGATTAACATGTCACAGTTTCATTGGGAGAAGTTTCATACTATGTTCAATCCTGTTTCCTAACATAATTATGTGACATATCTGCGTTTTAATACGACCTTTTGTTCCGGTGAGCATAATGTAAGCTTTGAAGTCTTTATTGAGTCTGTGGAGGCATTTCACCGCAAGAGTAACAGCGAAGTATTTTTAAGACTACAATCTCCAAGTCATCTGAACTTTGTAATAATTACTTTGGAATTGTCTTCTCACTTTTACATGTTTCACTTTTACATTTCTGGGGAAAGAAGACTAAAATATGTTATAACAATGAATTTGTTACGTATATTTCAAATCAAATTATAGAGTGGTAATCATCTTGTAATTGTTTTAGAATAAGAAGTAAAATTATCACCGTGATAACGCTTTAAAGCAGGCTGTTGCAAATCCGCGAGTTTGAGTATGAGTACACGAGTACGCAGCAGCGTTGCGCGGGGCACGACGAAGTGAAATAGAGGGAGTGGCGGCGAAGGAGATAGCCAATACGTCATAGCAATCCTAATCATTCCTCGTTGTAGGTCTTCGCGTATTCGCCGCGCCGTGACGAGTACGCCACTGCTCACTGGCAAGCAGCTCGGCTGGAACACATTGCCTTACAGTAACAACTCTATAAAATAACAGACCTTTTCTAACAGTAACTGAAATTAATATACTTATCGCAGAAACATTTACTACAAAAGTCAATGTTTATTGTTTTGTTTTCTACCGCTGTTTGACTTTGGAAAGACATCCTCTTCACATTCTCTTTTAGTTGTGTTATTTTCGCACACAAACTGGAGAAATTTGATAGAAATTAACCTGAAAAAGATAACTGGAGATTTCCAAATATACTTAGATAAATAATTTCAGTACTAATTAGGTCAATTTTAAATATTTTGAAGCTTCTATACAGTGAATGAACCTCAATTAATTTATCACTCGGGAAATCTGTGTTCAAAAGACCACCAATAATTAAGAGCACATTGACAATGCACTGCGAAGCAGAATAAGTGAGTTCTGGCACAGTTCTCATATTCTCCAAATATGAGAGTGCTCCAGCCCTATGTTTTACACAAAACATCCTCATAATTATTTCAATATATACTTACGATTTTGTTTAACTACATTTGTAACTCAATTCATTTGTAACCTACGTTTGGAACCTTGGGAAACGTTTGAGAAATAAATATGTAAAAGGAAGATTACATGTTAACAATATCGGGGTCAATGTCTGCCCTGTATAGACAGCGTTGATGTATGATAGGAAATCTATGGATAATGTTCCCCTATGACAGAATTCCTCTAAACTGTTTATTTTTTTCTAGGTTTTGGTTTAGTTATATTCTGAAATCCATAGCAGGCAAATATGTCGTGATATTCCTTTTAATTCATTTCAAAATCTCAATGATTGTGGCTTATACTGTGTTGAAATTTACGGCTTCAGAAGAACAAATGCAGGAAAAACGTTTGAATTTTGCAACACCGAAGTATTATGATTACCGTATTTCAAGAATATGTGATAGAAGAGTTTGGGGATAGAGCTCTTACATTACGTAGAAAGACAAATTAGCATAAAAATAAGCACGAGATCTGTCACCAAAATTTGACGTATTACATGCACCGACACCAAGGTTGGCAGCAAGGCAATCGACCACATGTCGGCTTTCTGCAGTTGGTAATTACCAAATAGAAGTAATCAAATCGGTTGACTAACGGGATCTCCAAGAATGGACAAGTAGCCTTACTATTCCACTTCACTTAAAAGGAAGCAAATGTCGCATGTCCTTTCATATTTCATGTTCAAGTGTATTTACTCATTTTACACAAACATGTAGATAAATTGGAACATGGTGAACTACTGGTCATTTACTCAATTATTTGTTTACTTATTACTCGTTACCCGTTTTTATGTAAACTAGCAACATTTAAAGCTGTGCCTTACGCATTTTTATCCCCTAGGAAAATATTTTAAACAAACATCACTTAGTATTTAGCAGGTTCATGGTATGCATGACAAACCAAAGAAAAACTTTGAGAACCTAGAGATTCAATAAACATGCAACGTTATAGCAATCCAGACAATCTGAAATATTGTGGTTAAAGTAAAACCTAAGGATGCTGCTGTGGAGCTTTTTTGTAGTGTTTAACGCCCGCTTTTACTGCTACGGCACCGCAGGCGGTGACACTGATGATACATCGAATGAAGATGGAGCACTGGTGAAATGAGATGGCGGGGGAAACCGAAGAACCCGGAGGAAACCCGCCCCAGCGCCGCTTTGTCCATCACGAATCCCACATGCGGTTACTATGGTGGTCGACCTCTGCCATTATTACTCTTGGTCATTTCATGTTAACTATAGGCCACCTGCTGTTGTGAGGTCCACACTCGTTCTCTAGTTCATTACTAAGTTCTGCATAATTTTATAGTAATAGTTCATCATTGATATACTCTTCGTATGCCTAGGGAGAATGTTATAAAATTGTACAAGCTGGTGAAGTTGCATATTCCATGTTTTAACATTTGATCACAAGAGTCCTTCCCATCTGCATTCAAATGTTGAGCTTGTCCGTCAAGAAGCCCTCAAAGACATGTGCGTGTATCTGCTTTCCTCAAAACGACTATTAGTTGCGTGGTGCAAGGTCTGGGCAATAATAATGTTACATATAGCCCAGTTTTGAAATGAAGCTGTGCAGGTATGCTAAATGTTAACATGGTGTATCTGTAGCACGTGTTCATATAAACTTTCAAATATGTCATATATACTCACCAGTAATCCTGTAATGGAGGTATTTCATGTAGGTGAATTATACGCCAGCATTTGAAGAATCATTAACTTTTTCTTGACGGCGACAACAGATTCAATGCTGAAGAGGCAGGTAACATACGAAGTGAGTTAATCCATAGCATTGGATTAAATTTCTCAATAGCCTGCAATATAGCTCCCGACCAGAGACCAGAACAAGGGTTTGCAATCTGAATACATACATTACTACAAGCACTATCAATATACGGGCATACACCATGAAAGGTAATAAAAGACGAGATTTCTTAGGAAGAGGTGTTAATACTGAACATATTTACAAGCGATCGATATCAATGTGTGTGCAGCATTAATCATGACAAGCGCTCACAAGTTTATATCAACAGAGGAGACTACTTCCTGGAGGATGAAGGTGATGGATTATTGACATGGGTTTTTGGTGCTGTCAAAAGCCCTATCTGGCCAATTTTACCCCATTTGGTTATCACCTTCTCGAGATTTGAAGAAATCCCTGCGAAGACTTCACCTCACCGTGTTTGAAAACTAGAAAGCAATATTCCAGAAACAGTTATAAGCAGGCAGCGAAAAGGTTGACTATATTTGGGCCTAAATTTGGGACTATATTTTGGGCCTAAAAAGGAGGAGGAGACTGAATGGGAGCCTCTAAAAGTCCGGCGTAAGAGGCAGAGGTTATGCGCATTATTTCAAGCATATCGTGGTTCAAATGCATGGGTGGGTATTAGTGAAAGATTGGACAACCCTACATATTACGGAAGAAAGGATCATTTGTATAAAATTAAAGGTAGAAGGCACAGAACCGACGTAGGAAAGTTCTCCTTTGTTAATAGAACCATTGAGGAATGGAATGAATTACCTGTAGCAGTCTTTCAGGGCTGTCCTTTATCTTGAAGAAATTTTCGAAAAATATCGTAAATCAAGTAAATGCTGTGTAATTTACTATAAAGATTACGCAAGTGTATTTTTGACATTTATTGAACTGATGGTGAATACTAATGCTAAATTTAATTTGGTTATAATTAATTAATGAGTGTTAATTAGTATTTAGTGCATTTCATCTTATATTTTTATTATTGTTCTTTATTGTATTATGATTGTATTACTATTGTTTGTGCACTTTGTTTGTAACCTTAATTTGTACATTTAACTCTGCCACCGGGTAATACCCATTCGCAGAAAATATATACATACATACATATTATAGCTAGGGATTTGTTTCCTGCGCACACGAGTTGCCATGGTCAGTGCAGAGGGAGCGGCAAGCCAAAACAAACCGATATGAATGCAGTACTCGACGGTCTACCCCATTATTCACGCTTCGAAATGTTTCAATGCTCAAGTTGGTAATTTCGTGGCTAACTTATTTCTATGGATATTTTGTTTATCCATAGAAACAATTTATATGTATCATTAATTGAGGAATAATAAATACACACTTTTTACACTTAAAACTATATATGCATATTTCCAAATAGAACAATTCCATTTTATGCGACAGATTTACACCACTAATTTATATCTATGTTGTCCATAACAGAAATATTAGATATTTATTGTGAAATACAGTGTTCGTTGACTTAAGTGTCTTAATGGTCCATTTCTTCTTCACAATTACTTTCATGTTACACAATTAGCATTACAGTGTACCTACTATAATATATATTCTAAATATCTCAAAAGTAAATCTCTACATAAACAGTATCTGTATTGCACCGCTCGAGGTCACGTGATGCAACGGAGGCAAAGCTTACATACTTGATGTGCAATTCACGTACCTACTTTATTTTCAGGTGGACTGCTTGCCCTCCAACATATCCTTGATTGCACACTATTTGCAGTATCAACGATTTTTGTGTAGAGCTGCAACGGGGCAGGATTCACTCTCATATTGTAAACAACACTGTGGTACTCTAGAGCGCAGTTAACTTGAAGCCATCCGTCTCTCTCCCATCGGTGTTCAAGTTTCGCTGCTTCATTATGACACATTCTGAAGGAGTAATTTTTGGATGTATGGGGGTTGCGGCAGCGCAGGTGTATATAACTTATTTGGACTATAGTGAGGAGATGGAACCTTCTAAGCTCCAACTTATGTACTTGTGGAAAAAGGTTTAAAGCAATATTATAAATCCCTAGTGCAAACTGTGCTTTCGAAATCGCACAGGTGAAGTCGTGTTTCATCATCATTAATGAAGTATTAAGAGTGGGGTTTTCCCTATCTACTACATGCAATTACTGTATATAATCTTTCACGCGCATGCCAACGCAGTTTTAATGTTTACTTTCTCTGCTAACTACTAGCAGTTAGTAGAGGAAGCATTGTATTGTACCCAAAACTTCGATGTCGATGTATCACAGGAAATACATGTTTTGAGACTCCCTAAATCCAAAATATTCAGTTTTAGAGAAAAGGTGTATGTATGTGTGTGCGTCTGTCTCTGTCCGTGTGTCAAGTTTAACTAAAAAACAAAAACTTGGTTAAATACCAAAGTCGGCATTTAAGTTCCTCTTCTAACAATGTGATTATGAAAATTATCCCTCAATTCTGCATTACCCTATACTCAGATTATTTATTTAGCCTCCAACGATTTTAATTAAACTAGTACATTTTTAAGATATATTCGAGATAAATAAAATGTATATTTTGAATTTCCTGGGAAAAGGCCCGAAGTCCTTTTCATTCAGAATGACTTTTAGTAACCCTTAAGAAATAGACAAAGTCTCACTCCACATAAAATGTCGGATATATCTTTTGTGGAGTTAAAGGTTAACCGCTTCCGAGATTTTCTTTATTATTTATTTAAATGTTCCAATACTTGTGCTTCTTTCAGATCGGAAGTCGTTATTAGATTCTCTTCTTTTCTACTTTCTCTACTTCCTTTTACTACACGTATAGTAAGTAGGGGAATTATTGTATGCGACTCAAAATTTTTATATCGATATTCACTGGAAGTGTGTTCTGAAGCCCCCTGAATCCATGAAGAATCATTGACAGAAAAAGATCAGTGTGTGTGTGTGTGTGCGTGTGCGTGTGTGCGTGTGCGTGTGCGTGTGTGCGTGTGCGTGTGTGCGCGCGTGTATGTGTGTGTGTCAGTATGTGGACAGCATAACTCAAAAACGAAAAGTAGGTTAAAAACCAAAGTTGGTATTTAAGTTTAATGTCTCTCAATAATGGGACACAAAATTTTTGAAGAAAACGGCCTCACCCTAAACTACCCTTTAGATGGAAAATTTTTCGAAAATTTTGATTTCCTTGAAAATGGCTCTAACGATTTTGATTAAAATGTCATATGTTTGAGATATTTTTATGAGAAATGAAATGTGTATTTTTAATTTTATGGTTATAGTCCCTGTAGTCGTATTTACTCTGGACAACTTTTGCATAACTGGTAAACCGTTGGAGATAGACTAAATCATACTATACAAAAAATGTAGATCTTGCTTAAATGCACAATTTCTGTCTGAATAAATTTTCTTGTAGGGTGAACCATTTCGGAGATATTCCTTGCTATGTGTGTGAGTTTCGGAAAACTTAAAACTTTCGTGAAATGGAACATCGTTGTTCATTACATCGTTGTTCATTTTTTTATATGTTAAGTGTGCAAAGACAACAGAATCTCAAAGCTTTAAAACATTTGACTATCGCACAGAGCCTAATGTATTCTAATATTCCCCTTGCACCTACAAGGAAATAAGCAATAAGATAATTGTTGCGCCTTCCTTGAAGATTGTGTTTGAGATTTTCAATTTCAATTACAATATCAGTTGCATTAGCTGTAGTTTTCTCCATAGCCAAGATTGTTTTATTAAACAAGATAGATTTGTACAAATGTTCATCTTAACACGAAGAACATATAGGAATAAGAGTTTGTAAGAATGGTTAGCACATAAGTAGAGAAAGTCATGTGAGTGTACCACATCAAATTTTTTTCCGCAAAGTCACTCGTCGATTGTTTCTACTGAACGATACAGAATGAATGTATTCTAGTTTCTTTTGATTGGACCTCCTACATAGCAAATGCTCTATATCTGGGAATTCCTCTCTTTGTGTCTTAAATACAGAAATGAAGGTTATCATAGATAACAGGACAAAGTAGTTCCACTCATATAAATAAAGGGTTCTGCATTTTCTAACTAGAAAGTTTCTCTCTGCAGCATAGTTATATGCAGACAAAAACACAACCTTAGAGTTGCCTTTTTGTGCGTTTTTAATCACAGAAATAACAAACGAGGTTTATGCGATGCGCTTCCTTCACACAGAACCAACAGATGCGCTGATAATACAAGAAAAACACGTTTAGCGGACTGAGGAACAACAATTATCTTATGTATGTTTTCTGCCATCATTAAGCTGCGAACTGAGGGTGCAGTACTGACGACTCTAATTGCTGTAGAGAAGCTGTTTGCAGTCAGATATCTGCTGACTTGTTCCGGTTTAGTGGCCAGCCTTTTCCACGAGCTAGATTACTTCACTGTGGGAAATCCAAGAGACAAGTCAATTCACACACAGATGTGAGAAATGTTACAGTTTCGTGGCTTACTCAACAAGTGTCACGCGACTAATTATTGCTTTCCTTCATTCCACCATCTTCTGCAGAAGAGATTAAACGAAACCTGCGTACAATTCTAACACAATGAACAGAAATATACGTAGCGTCGTTATGAGATGCTATAGATGCTACCCAAAGTTTAAGGACACTAAATTTTGAAATTTTCTCCTTCAAGAACACAACATTGCACATTATTATAAATGTATAACATATTGCTTCAAGCATACATTGCAGATGATTTTATACCTTATTGGGCCTCCTTTAGGCTTCAAACACAGATAATTTACTCTTTTGGGACAACCTTTACATGATTCCTACATTCTTTCACGACAATATTATTCCACGATTTGGATAATGTCTCTTGAAGTTCTCAACCGTTTTTTGGTCTGAGGGTAGCTACAACAGTGAGATTTAATTTGTCAGACCCAAAATAAAACAGACGTAAACACCCTCTTGTTGTCTCTCTTTATTGTGGTGAGTATTTGTAAAGTGTATGTAGTCATTTAACAGACAATAGAAAGCTGGGAGGGTGATGTATGCTTCCCAGAAATTTAGACAGAGCAGCCAAAGATAAAGCCAAAACCAAACCGTACATTTAAACCTAATAGACTCTACTCCTGTACCTTCGTATCTCATATGGACATAATTGTCATAGTTCTATCCTTCCAGAACGATGCAAACTTTGGCCTACCACTTCGCTCCAGGTATGAGAATTTGTGGCTTTTCCTATAACTTTTTTATTGTCTGTGCCACACACGTCTTACTTCTCCTCAGTTGAATTGTAATACTTCGCTATAACCTGCCGAACAAATCACTTGCCATTTAATATCCTTCACGTGTTCTACCCATTTTTATTTCTTTTCGCACCGGAACAAAATGGAAGCTACAACACAACTGAATATCATGGCATCATAACAAGGCAACATAGCAGGATTCAGTGGTTCGATTTGCCCTATGCACGATACACTATAAACGGACACCACTCCGACTTAGCTGACTCATTCATCATGGGATTGAATCCATTGCCAATTAGTGCTAGTTTAACTTTCTTTCCAATTTGTTTTAAAGTTATAAACATAATATTATTGTTGATAAATAGTATATCATAACAATGTACTTATAAATATTCCCACACATCTCCAAGAAGAATTAAAAACGAGGCTTTTCAGTTTTTCTAAACCTGAAAAAATCACAACTCTTTAAAATGACATCCACATAATTATTTTTTTAAAAGGTACCCTTTAATAAGATAATTTTTTTCACGAAACTTAAGGCCGCTGGACAAAATTTAAGAAAAGAGTGCATTTCGGTGAAATATGTGTCAAACTTTTGATAGGTACTGTACATGAAACAGCCAGCCATACTTACACGTGGTCGTCCTCCGTGGTCTAAGGGTAGCACGTTAGTCTGGTTCACGGGTTCAAACCAGAGAGCGATAGATTTTTTCGGGCGTAAAAATCCTTTGGAAGGGAAGTAAAGACCTCAAGCCGGCTAAGGAGGCCGCTGAGCAAAATTAAGCAGTCTTTCACGTCCAATACAGCTTGAGATGCTGAAAACTGCAGCAGTTAAAGAGCGACCATGAAGAAAAACTTAACTTCAATTACACGTATCTATATCACCCACAGATTATGGGTTCGTGTAATGGATATCTAAAAAAATCTTATGGGTATACTCACATGATTATCTAGTTAAACTATTATTCTTCTATCTACTCATGTTAATAAGAGAAAAGTTTGTAGCAAGGGTTTCATTATATATTTCCTTATAGGTACAATGAAAATATAAGAATATGGTAGCTCAAAGATAGTCAAATCATTTAAGAGCTGGTCGCTACGTGATGACTTTGAAAGTCTTATATGCATGAAGATATACAAAAAGTATGCGGACTTCCTATTTGAGAAAAGCACAAGTATTTGAAACTTCTAACCAATAAAAAGAAATGCCTCCAAAAATGGTACTTTCCACAGAAAAAAACTGACAGTGTGCTTTAATGAAGTATTTATGAAGAAAGATTTTCTCTCTCTCTCTCTCTCTCTCTCTCTCTCTCTCTCTCTCTCTCTCTCTCTCTCTCTCTCTAGCGGTGCACCAGTTATGCAAAAATTATCCAGAATGAAGAGAACATCAGAGACTATACCCAGGAAAATTCAAGATATGCTTTTCATTTGCCCTAAAAAATATCTTAAACATGTAATATTTTAATTAAAATCGTTCGAGCCATTTCAGAAAATAAAAATTTTCGAAAGTGTTTCTATTATTACGTTGTGTTTATCCTGAAAGATGAATTTAAAACCAAAGCTTGGTATCCAACCAACTTTTCGGTTATTTTTTTTTTTTTTCTTTTTTCTGTTCACAGACACGAGATGCACATATGCACATAGACCTTCTAAATATGACTTTTTTTTAATTCAGGGGTCCTCATAATGTTCATTTAGTTGAAATCTTAATCTCGCATTTAAGGGCGAAATATAATCTTCTCTACCTGTCATGTACGTGGAAAAAAGTAGCAATATATCCCCTCTTCAGCTAAACTATTTCTAAATAGTTCTAAATCATTCATCACTACTTATGAAATGCTCTACCAAAACGAATAAGCTACAAACCCTTCAATATCAAGCAGGCGATCTCAGAAGCAGGACAGATCTTACATTCTACCAGTGTAATCGGTAAAATACGTAATGCAATGTTAAAGACGTCCTGGAAATCCAGAAAACTTTCTTTACGGTTACTGTCGGTGTGCAATGAAGAGCTAGATAGTGTGAGAGGCCGCTAAAATAAAAGATTGCTTTTACTCATCCAGAGTAAACAGGACTACATAGGCTATAACTAGAAAATTCAAAATATGCGTTTCATTTGTCATACCAATATCCTAAACATATGTCATTTTAATCAAAATCGTAGAGCCATTTTCAAGAAAATCAACATTTTCGAAAAATATTGCATGTAAAGGGTAGTTTAGGTTGGGGTTATTTTCTTCAAAATCTTCGTGTCGCATCCCTGAAAGACATTAAACTTAAATATCAACTTTGGTTTTTAACCGACTTTTCGTTACACACACACACACCCACACCCCCACCACCACCACCCCCCCACCCCCACCCCCACCCCCACCCCCACACCCACACACAGAGACCTTTTTGTAATTTTTTTTCAGGGCGTCTCAAAACATATATTTCCGGTGAAATCTCGACATCGAATTTTTGGGTGGAATACAATACTTCCTTCTACTTATCGGTGGAGAAAGCAAAAATGCTACATCATCTATGTGATGTGACTGTACCATATATTTTGGCTCTAATTGATCGTAGCTTCACTAATACTATAGATACGCTATTTTCTTTTAAATTACTTTTTGGATCCGTGTACAATTATTTGTTGTTTGGCAACTTTCGGGGATAAGTTAGGTATATTTTTGAGATGTGGGTTTTTGTCTATCCTATGAAAGGGTGGTGTTAATAGCGACGGAGACAGATCTATGGCATGTTTCTAACTAAGCAGGTTGCCTATCTCAAAGATACGTAGTTTCGTTCCGGTATCTCCAATAAGGGAGTATTTATAAGGGCCACTACGAAAAATGACAGATTATTACACAATGTACTAGAAGATTAATGCATAGCTTTATGTGCCAATTCTCGGCATTAATTCCAGCTAAACCACTCCGATATCAGCATTTCCCCATGCCATTTTCTTTTATAGGTGCACCACACAAGGATAGGGGCGAAAAACTCGCAACTATATTGTGTAATTTGTTCACATATAAATAGCATAGCATAAACTTGACTCGCTACTACATTATGACTCGTTTTGTTGTTGCCATGCTGCTTATCATTGACTAAGAAACGATGTGTGTATTTTTAACTGGCTGATACAGAACCATACTTCGCTCATAATAAAAATGAAGCTGAAACAAAGCCTAAAGGTAAAGTTTTGCAATCATGCGATCAAGTGCAACAATTCACGTTGAATTCCCTTACCATTAATATGATATTTCATACAAATACAAATTGGAAGTTCTTGAGCTCAAAGTTTATGTGATTGATCGCAAGCTTCAATGTTTACAGCTAGATTGTTGTAACCTTAAATGAGTGATCATTGTTTTATACTATACTTTTATCATTACAAAAATTCCTTAAATGGTTTTAGTTTACGTTGGCCATAATGACCAGTAAGTATGTCTTACTTAGGTCTGTTTTTGTGAAGAGATTTAAGCTTTCAGAGCAATCTCTGTCTCTTGTGATCGTATTCCTCAGACGCTATCGATTGTCACTAACTGCTCCCAAGGAATTCATTTCTGCAGCATCAGCTCTCTTGAATGCTCCTTAACAGGCTGCAATCTGCTACCTTGTAAATTTTGAAAGTGCTCTGACACTGCATCTTGTCAATGAATTTATGTCAAAAGTGCCATAGCAATTGGAAGAAGTTGGTTGTGTTAAGAATAAGACGTCGAGAATGCCTGGATATTTGTTAAAAATTAATTATGTGGATGTAATGTAATCCTCAATGTTAATGTAATATGATGCCGTAATAAAGACCAATACTTACTATCTATGAATCAAAACTTGCCATCTATGTCATAAATTAGGACAGTGTACGCTGCTATTACTGTTGGTTGTCGTATAAAACGCTAAGACTGAGGTACTAAGAATATCGTATTGTTAAGAATCTCCGCAAAGGCACCATGTTTTGAAATAAGCAAAAGTCGCGATGGATACCTGGGGTATGATCTGGTGCTTTCTATCCCAGTACTCCAGAAAATAGCAGAACACTAAGCATTGCCATTCAATATAACTGGCTCCTTCGCGGAAGTCCGGTCAATTGTGTTTTATGCTATCATAAACAACTGTTTTCCACAATCGTCAAATATTGTTTTGCATTTCTAAAACTTGCAAAAGAGATCTACTCTGAACGTGTAACATAATTTAGAGAATTTCTGAGTAACATGATCAAATTTTGAGCTGTTGGCGCTACCGATAATAGGGATCTAACGACATGGCATACATGACATGGCGACTCAAAATCAACACTACTATTAACTGGAATAATATGATGTTGTAAACCAAGAATAGGATTTACTAGCTACTTCATAACCACAGTTAGGATTATGAATTTATTCAAAACGGCAAATCAATTAACCGTGTGTCGGGGAAAATACGCTGACATGCTGATTGTGAATTGACAGAAGTCTACAGATTAATTATCCATATGGCAGAGTGCATACGCTGATATCCCGGTTGTGAATTGATAGAATACTACTGCACATCAATTACGGTACAGGTATTTATGTACAATTTCATAAGGTACTTTCTGAGTATTCGTATTTGTAAATATAAAAATGGGACGATATGATCCCCCTTTTTAGGGACTTAGTTTCTTATTAATTTAATATAAGGCATTGTATTTTATTTCGAAGTTTGAACACAATATTGAGCTTAAAACCAAAAATGTATTATGTCGATTCAAATAATTTTAAAATATTTTTCGACTAAATAGCAGTGGAACCTTACTGCTTTATTTATTGTGAAAGAGAAGCAATTTAGTATGTTAATCATAAGACAGCGCTAGAACATTACGTGCATAAGATAAAGGAAGGTTATAAACTTGAAGATTGTGTAATTTGCGAAACCACAGTAGGTAGCTGTAATAATTATCGATGCAAAATATGTTTAATATAAACAAAATAGTTAATACCAGCGTAGAATTTATTATTACCGCGCAGGTGGAACGAAGCCACCACTGTGGTTGTGCCCAAACCACCATCACCCGGCAAGAGAATGTAGTTCAAGCGCTACCTCTCCTCTCGTGCCCATGCCTGATTTAGACCCCAGTTTGAACTGAAAATGATCGAACTGTAGTTAACTAATGACAAGAAATTTCGCCATCCAGGTTGTGTTAAAACAACAGGAAGTGTGCCATTGAGATAAAAATAGAATTCCTCTGAATGACTTTCATTTTCATTGAAAAGATTAAAGCATCGATTTCAGAGGTCTTCACACAGCTTTCGTAAATATCATTATAAATATTGAACATCTAGTGAAGGTTTCATTCAGTTTAACTCTGTTTACGTTCGGAATTTAAAGTGATGAAACATGTCGGTAATTGAGCGTCACAAGACCGTGTAGAAAGGCAAGCACTCGCCGCCTAAAGGAATGTAGAGCATGAAATGACCTCATGTTGGCAATACTGACATACGTCACCAGATGAAGGATGTCTATCGGAATTCCAAGGCTTCCCAAGAATACCGCTTATTGCTTGTATTCACCTTTTTCTAACCGCTATGCAAGTATTAGTGACATACCCGAAGGAGCCATTGAGCCAAATGCTGCTTCCGAGGCTTCGTATAAATTTTCCACCACAGGCTCCACCAATATGGTAATACCTCGCATATACACTAGCTGAAACTACTTGGCGGTATATCAAAAATCACTGACTGAATGCATTCTCTGTTCCTCAGGGCTTTCCTTCTGCTATCTGTACTAACAAATGAAGTATATTAATATTCTATAGCACAGAATGTAGGTTTCAAAGAGAACAACTTGAAAGCTACGATTTGTAATGTGAGTCTCAACAAAAGACTGTGGAACAATAGTTGGTGCAATAGCAACAATGTCTCTCCTACCAATTAATGCATGTGCCAATGCCAATGCCTGTGATCCCTGCTGTAATTCCAAATATGCCTGGCATTTAATCTATGATGATCAAACTAACGAAAGGGAATATCAGAACTATTTGGTCCAATTTTGTGGTGTGGAGGTAGCCTCATATTCAAGAGCTCCCGAGTACGGTTGCGGTTGGAATGAGGTTTCATGTGGGTTTTCCCCTATACTGAAATTAATCTCAGGCAACTCAAAGCTGTAAGGACTTCCAATCAATTGCACATTGCTTCAACTGCTTTCTATATACATGGTCTGATGACCCACTCAGTTAAAGGACATCAAATGTAGAAAATTGTTGTGTATATTCTGTCTCTCTACCGTTCAACATTTTCTTACAAAAGCTTATCCTTTTATCTACTTCACGTTAACTGAAGTAAACATTTGTGGAAATGCTTTTATATTTCCCTGTAGGCAGAATGGAAGTAGAGGAATAACGTAGGCTAAAGAGATAATCCGATATTTTAAGAGCCGGTCTCTGTGTGATGGCTTCGAAATACTGTTCCCATTGCGTAGCCAGAAGAAAGAAAAAAAAAAAAAAAAAACGAATGGTTACTTGTGAAGGTAAGTATTCCTCGAAGTTTCTGGGAACAGTCTCTGAAGTCCTCTTCATTCTATATGAATTTTCCATAATTGGCATACTCAAAGGGGGGGCGCCATTGCCGAGCGGTTAGACCGTTCGCCTACCATCTAGGCGGCCCGGGTTCGATCCCACGGACTTGCATGTGGTATTCGTGGTGGACGAAGCGGCGTCTGGGCGGGTTTTCTCCATGTTCTCCTGTTTCCTCCGCCACTCATTCCATCAATTGCTTCATCACAACCTTTCCATTCATCGATTTCGCCTGTATTTCATATCATCCTCTTCCTCACTATCATACCTGGTGCTGGGCTGAGATTCGGTTCTAAGTCTTCACTCTGCCCGGTCCATAGGCGTCTGACCCTAAGCACAGGCTTGTGAGCCCTAAGGGGTGTAAGTCCTGCATAAGGGGAGGGTAATCAGTTAAAGAAGAAAGTAAACTGTGACAGATGGACAAATCTTACTGCACAAAAAATTAGATCTCTTCAATGCACACAGTTTTTGTCAATAGGTACACTTTTTTTTTAAGTAGAAGTAATAAATTTCGAGATGTTCTTTGTTATTGGTTTAAATTTATCACCAATCATACTTTTCTGAAATGGTGACTCGTTATCTACGTCAATGCCACACAAAGTAAATTCTGTAAAAGTAAAAATTACAGAAGAATCGGTTGATTCAAAATGCGCCATCAGAAATCAAGTAATACTAAATATATTTATGTAGAAGTTATCTGTTTAAGAGAAGTATACTGGCAGTGTTTACAGGAAATTGCCTTCCTCTCAGCAGTGCACTTAACCCCAGTAGTGCCAAACCTTATTTCAAAACTTATACTACCAACCCCACCCTTCCCCGCACTTTTTGACCACCACTGGTAAAATGCCTGAGTTTTTTTTTTTTTTTTTTAAACAAATTAGTTTCAAAATTTAGTATTATATCTAGTCATGTTTATAAAGATAATATTTAACATTATTTAAATATTTATTTTTTACCTTTTTACACGAATCACATTATACCTATGGGGGAATACTTTATGACCATCTTGACATTTCATTGTTTCTCAAAAAATCCAACAACGAAAACTTTGAAACAATTACGCAGTTCAATTATAGAAATAGTCATTGACAATAACTGTTAATCAAAAACTTTAAAGATAGAATTTAAAAAATTACAAAAGGTGGAAATAACGTATTGCTAGGGTTAATAGCCTATATAAAAGAAATCTAAGAGCTCTCGAGGAATCATCTGGAATTCAACAATCACTTTAGCAATTTAAGTACAACAGCTCAATATGACAGGACATTTAACTCGTGTTTTCCTCGCTTTTGTGTTTCCACCTCGTATAGAATTAGAAGGGACTTCAAAATCTACACAAATTTTATCACACACGGCTAAATCTCTGCTCCAACATAAACCATTTTTTTAGTCCCTCGCTTTTGGAAAGCTTATAGTATCTCTCTGCATCAAAGAAAAACCAAACCCGAGATTCAACGGTGTGTTTGCAGCACTCGTAGTCACATTATGAAGCAAATCCTCGTTTGGGGTTTTTGCAGTCATTCTGTGCAACAGACCACAGCCATTTGCTTTTTTACCTCCCTGATCTCGTTCACAAGAGCTCTTCTATTCAGTCCTCAAGCACGTGCACTCACGTACGCAAGTTTCCCTTATATAATTTGCCGTTATTTATCCAACCCCGACGTACACACAAGGAATTTTCACGGGCACTTGGTAAAACATTCAAACCCACTCCCTTCTCCACGACAGCCTTGTGTGGGTGTACAGTGTGACGTAACAAGGAAATGTTGCAACAGATGAAACGCTGACTTATGCAAATGTCTTTGGGTCGCGAAAGGAACATAATCCGTGGGAAGATGCATCTTAAAGAATACCTCCTCCTAGCAATTATCTAAACTTGCTCCTTGGTTAAACCATAAATATAGAGGTGTGTTTTATAAATTGGATATGTGCACATTACATCTTTTTGGGAGATATTACGATTTCATGGCCTTTCCAGTTACGTTGACATTGCAGGAAAATGAATTATTCTGTATTTACATCTACCAATTTAACCCACCTTCCTATATTATGTTCCTTTTAAGGCCTAGACCACTAGCACTTTCACACCCTTAAACTTAACAGTATTTTGATTAACACAGATATACAATATAATCAAGTCTACTTGTTGATTTTTACCACCTCAGTAATTGTCCTCTTATTTATATTGCATACGCTATAATTTAAAAGAGCAAAACATTGCAATCAGTCCAACTTTCGTTCTAATAACGATAGAAGATAAGAGTCAGTGACTCTCTGCATATTAGTATACGCTTCGCGAGATTAACAGAGTTAATCGAGTTTTAATAATTACCCATAGCGGCTAACTTGAACGAGTGTGTTGATTGTGAAACCGAGGAAAATTGGAAAATAGGTTGTATTTCTCTCATATCTAAAAGCTTAAAGAGATACGAAGGATGCTATAGTTAATATATCCTAATTAAGTTAAACCATCAAGACGCCATAGAAAGATGAAAGTGGTGTTTCAAGGTTGGTATTCCACATTTCATTCATACGCCGTATTAAATTACTAATTATTATTGTATGCAAAAATTGTATGCACTACACGTGTGTTAGATATTTTTACTGATCCTCGACGACGTCTAGTCTTTTCAAACTTTTCCTGGGTCCAATAAAAATCACTTCATATCACAATATACTATAAACCGTCAAGCTTGCTTTTCAAGAATGTATATTTTGTTTCACGTAGTAATTTAAACCTGTCTATAAAGAGACACACTCCAAGAATAAATCCTAGAATATAAATGTCATTGGGGAATGCGCACATTTATCATAAACAATAGATCCTGCAGTAGAACGGAAGAGGTGCCGTTTATCTTTATTCAATTATTTTCTAACGTGACAAATGTATACATTTGAAAATACATATATTAACTTTCAATGAAAAATACTGGGAAATAGAAAAGTACACTAAAGTCGAAGAAATTTTAACCCTCGCGCTTTAAATACTGGGTGTTCATTTTTAATTCTTCCTTGGATGGTCGTGCATGACGTCACCGCTGTCCAGCAAGCCTTTACTTTCAACAAGTTGAAGAAAACATGATCATAAATAGGTCAAATGTTGTAGGGAAATTTAGTTTGGCTATCCAGACCTACACTTTGCGTTCACTAAGTTTTCCATAGAAGTCACAACAATAGTTTCTTCCAGCGATTTATTGGAAGACTTTCTGACAGAAAAATTGAAGTGAAAGATATGTGCTTATATATTAGCTCAGAGGCAAAATTTTAAATACGCAGTGTACACCTATCCTGGAGGAAAACTAAAATAGTCATTTGAATAAAACCATAGTAAAACACTTAGCAATATTGAATTTTCCACCATAAATTTACATGCATGTGTGTCATCTGTGTACGTCATGACATAATAAAGTACCATAAAATAATTGGGGTTACCTTTTAGCGTTTATCCTAGGGATTCTTCAAGGTGCCTTGGAATTTCGGAAACCTTTCCAAAGAAAGTCATCAATACAGAGGTTCATATCTACTAATACTAATACTTTCAGCATTCCGATTAGAAAACAGCATTACAACATGTAGGTATGCTGTATTGCCAGGTACATATAGTCCTCTACCAGTGACGATATGATTCATCGTAATGTTTCCATATCATGCGGACAGGTTGGAGGGACGCCTTCATGATATTATCTTGTAAATTCTGCAAATAGTCGCTAGGAACCAGCTTCAAGTGAAAAATGCTCTAACAAGCTCATCTGTCAACCCTTGGTTCAGTTGCGATTGAGAGAAATACTACCACAATATATCATTAAATGGTGCCACGAGGATGTGCATTAATAGGTAACCATAGACTCGCTTCACAGAGTGCGTCATGAAAGCGAAGATACGCTTAAAAATGAACATATGCATTTATTTCAATTCTTTTCTGCTAGATTTCGGTTTTAAGATAAATCAGTGGCAGATGAAGTACGTCGAACTTATTGAAAAACGTAAACAGCTGAAATAATCTACTGTTTTGCAGCAGCAACCTTTCCTAAACTGGTGACGCTTGGCTCTTTTGTGCTTAAATCTGATATTTCGTACTGAATACAGTACCTCAGAATTGGCTGCTTCCGTTTAGCTGATAACATCGTAAGCAATTAAAGGCTCATAGAAATTCTTTAGCTTTAATTACCTTAAGACATTAAAAAAAGACTATTTACTTCCGTCATTCGTAGGCTTTAACCACTTTGAATATGAAAATTATTTGCTATTAATGAATAGGTTAAGGTCATTTCCTATAACAGGTTTATCATCGATCACTAGTGTACATATTCACAACATTTACCTACGTCTAATGCGTCATGAATTGTTAGCACAACAATGGTGTTCCATTTATACAGGTTTAAGAATCTTTCCTCCTTTTAGCGGATCACTCTCCCTGTATGGAGAACTGACACCCCCTAGGACTTACAAGCCTGTGCCTAGGCTCAGACTGTCGGGGAGCAGACGAACCTATGGACCAGGCAGAGTGAAGACCTGGAAGCGGGTGGTCAGCCCAGTACCAGGTATGATAGTGAGGAAGAGAATGATATGAAACGCAGGTGAAATGGATGAATGGAAATGTGATGGAGCAGTAGGTAGAATGAGTGGCGGGAAAACGGGAGAACCCGGATAAAACTCCCCCAGACGCCGGCACAATCACATACACACAATCACATCCCTGGGATCGAACCCGGAACACTTTGGTGATAAGCGAAAGGTCTAATCGCTCGACCACGGTACCGCCTTAGGTTTAAGAATCAATGTATCTAAAGATATGATTCTTTATCAAATTTAACACTAATTCTTTACACAATGTTTATATTTCAATCTTTAAATAACCTCAGTAATATTTATGTTTTATTCATCGTTTTATCTAATTGAGAAGGCACACTTAGCATATAAGAATAGCTTTGCCTCTAAGCACTCCGCTAAACCTAAGGCTGGAAGTGATGAGCCAGGAGGCTGGAAACAGCTCGGCCTGGCCTTAGCTTTAACTGTAATGAGAGCAAAGATCCGTACCAGCACTCTTACTTTCTGGTCCCTATCAAGCGGCTATGAATATTCAAATATGCGTTAGTATTAATTTTGATTAGATAAGCAAAAAGAGCGCCTGTCACATTTTTCTGAGAAAAGGACATTCAAAGGTTTTGCTTATATTTCATTGACCCTTTCAGTTTGAGCAGATAAATGCTTATTAGATGAAATTAACTCCACAACATATAATTTATGCTTCCTTCATTTAGAAAGTGTTTGTAAACAAACACGCGAAAACAAACCAAACCGTTAAGTTTAATCATAACTGATTAATACTTATTAATAGTATTGTAAATGAATATTAGCAATTTTATTTTCACTTCCTACAAAAATAATATAGCGAAACGAGTCAAATATTGTCACTCAGTAACTGGCAAAACAGACGTTCAGTTACGTTCATGATAACGTTAAACATTTGCTCTAACACGTGCTGACAAACACAAGCTCAAAAAAAAATATTTCTGTAAGTTACGTCATCCTGTTTTATTGATATTTGAAAAAAATTAAAACCCATTACGTAAATCATTAAGTAGACAAAAGAGCTCTCGTGTTTGAACATGGTCAGGAACAGATAATATTGCAATTGTTTCGCTGTATCCCTAAATGGAGAACAGACCTATCATTCCCGGATTAGCAATCTCATATACAAACACAATTACAGTAATGAAAGAGGATGTATTTTGAACTCGTATTTGCTTTCATTTCAAATAGCTGGTGGGGAAGCTGGCATGGTAATAATCTGTTGATTACATCAGGAAAGACAAATTGAAATTGCGTGCATCATGTTCATTGCTAAAACTCGCGAATTCTACTCGTTGTTTCCGGCGCTGAAAATCTTATTTTCCGAAGCTTAACGAGGGATTTAATGAGAGAGAATATTGAGTTTATAGGACAGAATAATGAGCTTCATTTGGAGCGGAACTAAGGCTGAAAATGAAAGCTCAAACATTGGCTGTATTTCCAGAATGTAATTGCTGAACTTTCTACTTCCTACTATAAAATTGTATCTATAAATGTTATTTCAACATTACGATGCATTTTTAAGTTATAAATTATAAAATGCATCTGTAGCACGTGTATGGAATATAAAAATCACAATCGGTTAACAAATGAAGCCGAGACCGAACTGCCGGTTCACATGGTAGTGTAAGTGACAATATTGTTTACATTAGTCTCTGCATAGATACAACACTACCGCATAAATTTAGATGCAATTAGCAATAGTTAATAACAAGTTAAAATCACAAAAGCATTGCAATTGTATTCTGTTATGTACTATAAATAATATAGTAACTTAAAGTCACAATTTCAAAACTCGCCCAATTGCCGACAAAACAAAGGAAAATCTTGAACATGTAGACCAGTGTTCCAGATTCAAAGCAACGATCCTCCGAATGGAATTATGAGAGACCCTTCCAGCTAACTTTCTAGGTATAAAGCGGAACGGTATTTTTCCCATATTATTAGTCATAAAATTGGGACTGTGCCTAAAGTACAGCTTATATTTTTTTGAAAAATGAAAGTGATTACAGTTACACGAATGTTATTCCTCCGACTTGACTTAGTTGAGAGGTTTTCCTGACCGACAAGGGTTCCTACGACGTATTTACTTTAAAATACCTCAAAGAGTTTAAGTTGCTTTCATGAGTGTGAAAATATAGAGAAACGTTAAGTAAATTTCTGTTAAGAAGGATTATAGAAGAACAAGCAGAATTTAAGGCATCACAACAGTGACCCTTGCTAACGTACATTCAACTCCAAAATTGTCATCTTTAACATATGGGTTCACAAAAATAAAAGATTAACTAATAAATGGGCACGAATATAAATTTAGCAAATAACTGTATATACGTGTGTTTTCCAGTCACATATTTTCAGCAAATTTTTAAGCATAATAATGATTATACGTTTTAACGTAGGGTATAACTCGTTTAGCTGTTTTAGTCTTTTCAGGAGGAAGGCTGGAAATATATATCCTAAAAACTTCAAGACCCGAGTGAAAATAAACGCAATTACTAATTTATTTTTTAAGCTTCTTGTCTTGATTTTATCGTGTAGCCGTTATGAATTTAGATGTGTTCTTGACTCGCAGCCAAAAATAAATGTTTGCTGCTGGTTACCGGTGTTACAGAAATGATCCGTTAGATGAATGATTCCTGCTCCGTCAATTACACTGTGATTTCTTGAACGTTCAGTTGCACTTTTAGCTGAACTGTAAGATTAAGTGCCATTATTAGCCAAACATCGGCTATATGCTCTTACGCACCTATGAAATGAATGAGAAGATTTTAAAACGTCCATAACAGCCTTCTGCTATCAATAGTCACTTCTACTCCGATGCAGCATCAAGGTGCTGATCAGATATTCCTGGAATTGCTGTGCACGAGGAAAAATTGTTGTATAATCGATGTGGGTTTCTTGATAGACAAATTCCTCAAATTTCCTGGAACTACCTTAAAGGAGAGAAAATGCTATTGTCTACCTCTTTTGGACCTTATGCGGGTGTCTCCATATTCACCAGCGAGCGAGAACATGATTTTGTATCAAATCTGATTATCTCGCCTACAAGATGTTCAGTACATTTTCCTGGAGTTTCAGGCTCCTATTTAAATAATGCAATAAGACATCGCAAACAAGAAACAAGAAGTAAACTCTAAAACGCTTCCCAATCTCATTCATGTCAAAAATTTGGTAGTCGTTAAGGCTAAGAGAGCTAAATGGCTTCTTACATTGATCAAAGAGCAATTCAAACTATTTACTGGCCCCTTAATTGTGCATTTGGTAAATCGGCTACATAAAATGGCTCAAGGTAGTTTAAATAGTTGCTACTTCAGCATCAGGGGGAATAGTCTTGTTTCCACGGAGAACAATTAATTATAAATGTTATTAAAAGTTTTAAATTGAACTGGGACATACATAGAATATACTAAGCACGGTTCTGCAATACATATTTTAAAAGCGTCATTTTGTGAGATTGAGGGTAAGACTTCATCATCCATCGTTTAATCCTAATTTTAATCTTCACTGCATGTTTCCATTTTATTAATATTTTCCCTTTTCAAAGCTACAAGTGTTCCACTTAAAGTGATAGTTTGAGTAAACTGAATTGTTTAAAGAAGGCATCTGGAGAAGACATGAAGACTAGAATGCTGACCAACGAGCATTCCTTACATTATTAATACAATATTTTCATCCTTAGCAGAAAAACAAATTATTGCCGATTAAGTCTAGTTTCAAACTAGTTTAAGTACAATTATAGTATCTACATAAATTTTGCTTTTAAAATATCCCTTCTTAAAAACAAGCACCGCAGATTTCTTTTCGTTTCATTTACGTAGCCCCATTTAACTTCTTGGGTCATATCGGGGGGGGCTTTGACTTGAGAAACAACTAAAGCTGTTATTACTAGCTAAATTGGGGTTTCTTACTTTGATTTATATCATTTTTAACAGCTTACACTGCCACACACATACTTGCAGACTCTGTGGTGGAGACAGGGGATCATTTTGATTAAAGAAAAATTTCCAACTCCAGGTGACAATTGAGCCCGGGACCTCTGGGTTGAGAAGCCAAGACTCAGAGACAGTCTGCAAATTTTTATTGATAAAATTGTATCTTTTATTCCATTGACAAAATCCTATGTAAATAATAAAGATCTTCGTCATTACAAACAATAAAAATACTGTTGCTTTTAAAATCTCAAAAATCGTTTATTGTATTGGCATTAAATTAAAACAAAAACTAGGAAGCATTTGCTGTAACAGAAAAGTGATCTATAGTTTTTCTTATGATATTGCATATATTGGCACATGGTGACATAATTTTCAGAGACTGAAATGCATTACATTTGTGGAAGAGGGCTGACAAGAACAGTATGGTATGCACAGTGACCGTATCAAAGCACAAGTTTAACCTCCAAGGTTGGCGAGGCACATGTCTCTCGTAGGACCACTTCCTCCTGGAAGGTGACGTGTTCGCGACCCTGGCATATCTGGAGCCACGCCTTGAACATTTGCGTCAAGGTCGCGTGAGAATACCTTCAGGTTATAGGTCATCATCTTCATCGATGAGGTCCAATCATTCATGTGACCCAGATAGGAAGCACGGAAGCTGCGGTTTTTTGCCACTGACCACGGAAGTATCGTGTCTCAAGTAGGGTAAATAAACTAGTAATTAGCAGACAAATGCAAGACTGAAAACGTAACATTTGCACCACAAGGGCATTCCTTTGCTGAGGAAAATGCATCGTGAAGCCTATCAGTAGCTATCAGAAGAGGGAAAAAAACAAAGCATTAGTTAATTTACGAAATACAATTCAGGAATTGACCTCTCCGTGTATCCTTATAGCTACAGAGGACCTCCATCAGTCTCAGAGCCAGTATCATTCATTCCAACCTAAATACCATTGCATTTAAGAACCTCCTGGCTTTCGCTAATGTGCTGAATGTGCTGAATCTACGACTTTTACTTTCTGTTAAAAAAGACATTTCATAAACTTGGATAGGAAATCAAGAGTGGCTTCCAGACTTTCAACCTTCAAAGAACCAATAGGCAAAAACATCGCTCGCTGTGTTCGAGTTAAGGTTCCCCCATTGCTTCTAGCTATTGAAGTTAACTCCTAACCATTGGGTTGAATTTTCAGTTGCTACCAGACGTTTACAGTGTCAGCATTGTTGTTACTCCTGAATACAATCACTGGCCTGAAATACTGTGTTTTCGTCATGTAATTCTCTAGTTGTTTACTAGTTTCTAACAGAACTCCCTAATTCATCCCGAACTCTGAAGAACCTTCATTCGCAGTATCTTCCTTTGACTTGCCGAACATTCAAAGCCTATGGATTGCAACAAACTACCTCAATCCAGTTGTTAAATCCTTGCGTACAACAATGGTCTCACTGAGGAAAAGACTGCTATTTCGTGCGCTTTCGGAAAATAAATCTACGACTAAAGAGTATACAGTTGAGCCATCGAAAACGTAAGTCGCTGGTCTCTACGGCATCATTAGTGTGTTGACGTTGCCCATTAACCGTTAGTTTGTATTCATCTGCTTCGATTTGATATAGAAATTATATTCACGTCATTTCGCGCCACTCCGATGTCTGGAAGCAATGTTAGAACTTCAGAACATTTCCGTGCGCAAACCCAAGTTTCCTTTGTATTACAAAAGCAAGCACAGAAGAACATATTTGTTCAGAACTAGGAATCTTCTTTTTCTGGAATATTTAAATATGGCTATCGATAGCCTCAGTACTTGCGCTGATTAATGGCAATTCGGCAATCTTTCGTGCCTGCCAGGTTTTCAGAGCAACTGTTCCTCTTTAGCCGTATACGGGATAGCCAAAGGTGCATGAATAACATCTGTGTTGATTCCATTCTCCTTTCTATCTATATTTGAATGAAGGTTGCATTGATTTCCTCTGTTATGAAGCACTAGGGAGAAGTATTGTTTGTTTTCTAGGTGAATTACTTCCGATTCTAAGGGTCAGTCATGCGCAACTTCCATCGTTACATGACGCATTTAGTGCCGCCTTAGTAAACGGGGATCGGTCTGGGTGGCTCAGGTGGTTAGACGCTGACCTAATGATCCCAAGGTTGCGGGTTCAAATCCGACCGAAAAATTCAATGCCATAGCCGCTCGATAAACGGTAGATCCGTGGTTCGAATCCCGGTATGGCATTGAATTTCTCAGTCCTGATTCCACCTCTTAAACATTACCCACACACGGCTTGTGCGTTTAAAATCACCAGCATTGTTTTTTTGGCATAAATACATAATTATTGTTTTTAAAGTTTTGATACTAAACTTGTAGATGACCGCTGTTCACATAAAAGGTGAGCGTACTCCACGACATATTCATACATCACTTAAATACAATAGACCTTATGAATGGCTGGAATAGGTCAAATATGTTGAAACTTTTTTAATGTGCCTGCACTTCAGCGTCAGTCCAGAATTTCTCCAGAAAATCTACGTTTTTGGCTTAAATTACACGCAGCACGAATGAACTTTGCTGCCTAGATAAGCGATGCTCAACCTTATGTGGAAGAGGGAAGCGTGAATTTGCTTCCACCTGCTTTTTGCGGAGCTATGACACATTCATAGGACTCAAAACAAACCCCATTAATGCTTGGTTACCTGAATGAGTGAAGGGGAAATGTTTCATGCACAAAACGAAGAAGGTGGGGTAGAGAGAGATACAAGCTGACGTCATGAGCACATAAGAGAAAAGTTTGGACATCGCTAGTCTAAGTACAGATGCAACAGTTATCCAAGTCATTGTTTCTTGCGCCCCCAATTTCATCCACAGCTCCTATCCCGTGATAAGATTTAAAAAGTTACTCAATTTGGGTTCCAAAAGATGCTAGAAAGCAGTGATTATGTGTAGTTTTGTTTAAAGTGGCATGTGTTTCCATAAGAACACAATTTAATTAGTTCAAAAGGTAGATCAGAATCTCTAATAGTTGAGAAAATACACTTTTTCAGAAAACGTCACTATCATGTACAAGGTAATCGACACCAGAACAAGAGACTTCTCCTGAATCTCCCCAATACTTCTAAACCAAAAACAGCAGTGAAGATGGAAGCCAGTGCGTGAATCTGGCCTGAATCTTATTATGTTGCTTGCATGCATAGTTTTCGGAAAAGTCTATATGTAACACTGTTTCATTAATTCTTGAACAAGCTTAAACACCTCTGCTCGCTGTCTTTTAACATAAATATAGCTTAGAAAGTTTGCCAACTTCTTAGTCAGTTTTTCAGTCAATAGGTCCTTCTTGACCTTCAATCTCAGGTCTTCCATTCCGCATTGCACATTGATTACAGCGACAGTGAATTGACCTGAACATCTAAGGTTATTTTACTCAAGCGGGCAATATTCGCAGCCTGACTGTAGGCATCTCTTAATTCTGCTTACAAACCGCTCGAGATGTAAACTCATAAAATTCAGTTTTAACAGCTCCCTGTGCAATCCATCCAAAGGAACATTTACATACGTAATACATGTAATTGCATACATCGCGTGGAATCTCGCCTTAGAAATGCACATTAATACGATGTAATTCTGCAAATTTAGAAAAACTAAAACACATATGTCTTCCTAATTCTGTACAAATAGGGGTGACCAACAAGTAGCTAATCCGCATCTCTTTGACTTCCTCCATCAATGCGATTCTTTTGAGCGCATCTCTAACCTGGAGTTGGATATGACATTGAATCATCTTCATAAAAATTCTAGATTGTAGCTTTATTATCTTTTGCAAGTTTAAGCTTTTATTCCGTTTTCCTTGGCTTGCAAATTGCTTATCCGTTTGCTGATAGTTCGGCAATCAGTTGTAACCTCTTCCATGGAGGCTTAGGAAATGCTTCCGGAACAAGTTTTCTACATTTTGCCAAATGGTGCCTAGATCTAAGTGCTGTTGCAGCGTCGCAATAATGCAAACATCTCCTATTAACTGCGTTCGAGGCGTATTTGCCGTGATCCGCTGCATCTATTTGTAAATTCTGTTCTTTGTCTTAATCAGCGCAACTTCCTTTAGTCCTGCCAAGTTTGGACCTGGACACACACCCCCACACACCCCACACACACACTCTTTCAGCAATGTTTTCTTTATATTTACGTTCTTCATAGCATCCTTGCTTTCTTCCACGCTGTCTATATCACTTTTCTGCTGGAGTTCTAACCATCCTCTCTGGATGCTTCAATTTCGGTTGGTCTTGTACCTCAGTCTGTAGAACACCTCCCTGGTATGCGAAGGGTCCCGAGGTCGGTTCCCGGCTGGGGAGTAGCAATTTTTCTCTGTCCAAGATTATTCCCTATCCTCCCCAGAGACTGGAAGAATGAAAGAGTGAATGTGTATGATCTAATGTAGCAACAACCCAAAAAGCCAAAACCTACTGTATAGAAGTTAACACCATTGCCCACGGACAATATGTTCCGAAGGAAACGCGGCCGATATGACCATTGAGGTTATAGGTGGGGCATAAATGAAACAATTTTTAAAAAAGTATCATGAGAATGTATAGTAGCAAGACCGTGGAATGTCAGTCTGTTACGGTACCTACTTGAAAAAAATGCTTTAATGCGTTTTTTGTTGGTAACGTGATGCTTATGATTTATCCATGTTCAGCGTATTAAATTGGCACTGATGTGCAATATAAAAAAAAATCTGCTGTAAATTCTAACATTTACATTGCACAATTTGCTTAGAAAATATATACTTTGATGCGTTGTTCGTCGTTCTTTATATTCACCAAGATCTTTAACATTAAATTACCTTATTTTCGGTTTGTGAGCGTTTTATAATTGAACAAGGCACTTAAGTTTATGAAGAACTATATCCTGTTAGTTAAAATATTATCCCTTGATGTGAAATTTTTGCGGAATTGTTCCAAAACATTGTTAAAAGAACTGAAGGTTCACGAACATGCAGTTATCTAAAAATTATCTGCATATATACAAAATATACTGTTTCTTATCGACTCTCACATTGTACTAAAATGGGAGAGAAAGAGAGCGACCCTTTAACATTTCTGAGTAATGAATGAAAGTTTGATTTCGAAAGCTTTGTTTTACATTTCTACAGTAAGTTTCTGCACATGCACTGTGCATTGTTTTTCAAATTCAGTGGGAATATACTGAATTCCAGATATTTTTAAAAAAGTTCAATATCAATATTATACTTGTCACTCCAATATCTGAAATTCAATTAGAGCCCTTTTAGAATAAGCATACCGTTAACTATTAAGGATCATAGAAAACAAAAAGTATGGAGTCCTGCATGTTTATAAAGTTGATGAGTGCCACATTTTCAAGGTAATGCAGCACCACTAACCGAACTTAGAAAGAAAGTACTGAAGTAACCCCTTGTTGCGCAGATGTCTCACACGGTTCTAAACGTTGCACACTGTTAAAGCAACATCCTACATATCGCTAATGATCTGTATAATGGCAACAATCCAGTGTCAGCCGATGGAAGGTCAGACGTTTTAAATGGCTCTGTTCTGTGACCTAGCATTGTAGTTACCCTCAATGTCAGTTTCATGTAGAGCACACTATTAGTGTCCTCTATCCGAGTTTTAAATGTGAGGTCATCAATGACATTTTTCTCACTGCTAGCTTGATTATACGCACCATCGGCCTTGAAAGTTGTAGGCCATTAACGGTTAGTAAGAATGATCTAGCATGTATTTGAATGAAGAGATACTTGTACTTAATTACTCGGCAAGTTCATATTTGGCAGCTGATTTCATTCTGATGTAAGAAGGTTACTGTAAAGAGCCTATCCCCTTAAAACTCCTCCCTGAAATAATGCACAATAAAATACTGGCAAAAGAGCGAGTGAGTGAGTGGGATTTAAGGGCCCGTCAGCACCTAGGTCATTAGGAGCCCTTAGCAAAAGGTGATGCAAGTAAATGAATGAGTTTTGAACAATCCAAATGGTCGCATTAGAAGCCAAATCTTTTGTAAGCCAATGCTGCAAATTTAACATGTTCGACTAATTTTATACAAATGAGTCATGTTAACATTTTCCACAGCTAGTTTTAGTCCAATGATTATGCTTCTGAAATGTATGGGAATATAATAAACAGAAGGGAAGAAATTACGTAAAATTAGGTAGTATCGGCGCAAGGCAGACGATTGCTTTCAAATTTAACGCCCAAGGCCCAAAAATAGTTAATTGCAAATTGTGACTGAAGTGGAATGAAAATTTAAGAATATAAAAACTCCAACGTTCTACCAGTTCCACATACGATTGTATTTATAAAGCATAACAAAAATTCATAATGCGTTTTTACGAAATCAAAGTTTATTGAATTTTAAGTTTAGGACCCTATTGATGACAAACAATTCCTATTTAAGACATTGAACTGGAAAAAGCAGTAGTTCTCGCACTTTAAACTCTTTGGTTATGCTGTCTTAGAAGCCAAAAATATAATACAAAATTGGGTTCGTAATGAAACCCAAAACAAATTGGAAATAATATCAATAAACAGACTTTGCATGCAGGTAATATTGATAAGCCTGAGGAAAAATTAAGTAACCCACTAATTAGGCTAACCAATCCGCAACTTAAGAGTTATAAGTTGTATAACTGGATATGGAACAAACAGATGTTCAGAAAACATCTAAGGACAATGGAACTATACCAAATGGAACCCACTTGTGGCTTGTGTTTAAAAGTCAATGAAACAGCGAAACGTCACTTATTAAAATGCGAAGCTACAGAACGGAGAAGATACCCGATTCTTGGAGCCATTGTAAAATTAGAGAAAGGTCCTAATCTAGTGAGACAAATACTAAACTTATGTACATAGATATAGATCCCTAGATTAGAAAACAGGAAGCGCACAAAAGTATTTTTAGGCTGAGGTGCAAAAGGGAAACCTGCTTCCAAACTTACTCGTACGTCATTGGTTATGCTGTGTTTTTGTTACGATTATAAATAAAGGTACTAATGAACTCTCTAGGTGGGAGTAGGCACCAATTTAAAACAATGTATGACTAAGAAAATGTAACATTCTGAAAACATTCTGGAAACAACTAGGCGTCAGAAGACATGGGCAGAAAAAAGTTGTATGCAATAATGAAAATATGGTTCAACATTATAGGTATTTTGGAAATAATGAAAAAGATACATTAACATTTAGAAATTCAAGAGAGGGAAAGACACCTTTCATGTGTTATTAGAATTAAAGAATACTTAATTGGAGGAAACCCCTGACGTGGTGCAGTAGGCTAAATCTGGTTCCCGGACACGGAATGTTCCCGGGTTCGATCCCGCCTATAGACGTGTGGCTTTTAAGTCCGGGTATTCTTCCAAAGTTCAATTCATTAGACTCCTAGTACGAGATAGGGGTAGCACAAAATACATTTAGGTCGAGGTGCGAGGGTCGTTGAGCACTCTGCCATCACCACCGCCGCCGCCACAGCCATCACTAGGAAAGAACCATTCCAAAGAAACAGCCAATGATTGCTAAAATTACACTAATTCACAGACAGAACTTCTAATGTGCAGACAGAATCTGACTAAGGAAGACGTAAATGTATTTTAGGAGTCATGTCGATACTTAAATGATAAATGGTAGGCAACAGCAGGTAACAATAGGCACAATAAATAGCTGGCATACATAACACAAACGCTATATATCGCACTATAAAGCCGGTACATAGCGTTTGTGTTGTATGCGGATCTATATAATGTGTGCCCGCTATCTATGCGATAGATCTAGATCTGCATTTCTTGTTTGCCAGTACTTATATTTATGTCTTCAGAAATCAAGTTTTATGTGTGCACATTATATATAGGAATTCGCTCAGAAACTACATCTATAGATTTAGATACACACACACACACACACACACACACACACACACACACACACACACACACACACACAGAGAGAGAGAGAGAGACATACGTTACATACATACACAGATAGCCAGATAACTTCCCCACACTCCATAAAACTATCAACCACAAAATATTCATACACGGTATTTGTAAGAATATAAAAATATTAAATAAAAATAGCTGAAAAAATACACTTCCGATGGATAACGGTGCATGTGGGCCATTTTTGTAATGAAATGACAGCAACACTGGCGAAGGGGACACCAAGTGATAATAATCTACAATAAATGCCAAAATGTGAAATGTATAATCAAATGCAGAACTAAATCTTTAACATCAAATTGCAAACTGGCCAAGTCCTATTTCCCCAGTATACCTAACAGCATGCGAAACAAAACTAACATTAACTGTGGCCATTTTAATTAAAACACACAATAACCGTCATATTCGTTAATAAGAGTAATTTTGAAAATTTACAAACCATGTAAAATTATTCATTTAGCTTGTTTATTTATTTGTAAATATAACATGTTTAGCAAATTACAGTGTTTACTTAAAATATACTTTAAACCAAATGCATATCCTTTAAATGACTATATGAAGTAAAGCACACAAAAACAGAATTACAAAATTATTAAATGTTAATGCTCCGTGCTCTAGGGGTAACATGCTAGCCTCTGGTTCCAGAGGTTACCGACTCAAATCCGGAGGGCGATGGGTTTTTTTTCGCGCGTAAAAATCCTTAGCAGTCTTATTTATGAAGGGAAGTAAAGCCGGTGGTCCCTATCGTAACGGCACGTAAAACAGCCTCAACCCTGATAAAGAGGCCGCTGAGAAGAATTAAGCGCTATTTCACTCCCAATATAGAATGGTTTGGTTTGGATTGGATTTGGTTTAAGGGCGCTCAACTTCTAGGTCATCAGCGCCCTTAACAGACTCATGGCAATAGCCAGATATAAATTTCACTCAAAAAATAAAAATACTAGAAACAACAAAATATACAAGGTAGAAATCACTGGCAATAGCCAGATATCAAGCAAGGTGATAAATATGTCCAAAAGCAGACCAATATAGAATGGGACGCTGTGAACCACACCATAAACAAAAACTCAATTACAATTAAATTATACTACAAATTTACGTTAATGAACAAATAATGAAATGTTCAATAAACAAAAACAGGAGGAAAAATTGCTAACATTCCTAGATAACATTAGTAGAAATATACAAATAACCAATTCTATAATTGTTAATAAATTGTCACATGATATAGCAAACTTGTTAAAACTCATACTAAATATATTAATGTTCAAATACTGTAATTTGTTACATAAAGACTGTGGTCTCAGATTAGGTATTAACCCTTGAACTAAAGAAAATATTACTAACTCCGTTTGGTGCGATATTTGGAACATAAAAATCTTAAGTTCGTATCGTCAACCTTGTTGCGTAATAATTTGCAAAGTACTAAATTATAATTGTTCTGTGGGATAACTTAATTCCAAATTTCAAGCAACATATCATAAGAAATAAAATTAGGAAAATAATGAAAATATAACTAATAAACATCTGAGAAACTTACGTTGAGGAAGTTCAATTAATTTATTTCGCCACTACAATATGATATATAATAGAACTTGTATCTAAGAAATTAATTGTATAACAGAAATCTTTATTTCTTAAAATAACATCAATCACCAATAATAAATCCTAGACTTGTATTTGCTGCACTTACAAGGTTATTGATATCTTCAGCAAATGTTAAGCATTTATTAAAAGGTTCTTCTAGATCAGTTTTAATTTTAACAGGTACCTTCGCCTGATCTATTTCATAATCAAAAGTAATGTTTCGGAGTCTAGAGAAGGACAAACTGTTATTTGAATATATTAAACGGATAAATATTCTCTTTACTCCATATATTTTTAACATCTAAATTATTCCGAAGTTTAAAACAATCGACAACTGCTTTACAGAAACATAAACTTTTAAATGTCCAAAAATAGTAAAATATTATAAAAGTTAACCAGAGAAGATACAAATACAAAAATAATAATGGACCTAGATGGGAACATTGCGATATTCCAGAATAAACTTCACTAATATACGATGTGCTACTTTTACATTTTACAGCTTGTAATCTTTACTTAAGATTTCATTAGAATTATCATAGAACATAGTAACTTATTTTGTAATTTATCATGATCAACTTTATCGAAAGCCTTCGATGTTCCATTAGATGAAAGTTTTATATTTTCCAAAAGTCACACAGATAACAAGGAATATCTCCCTAATGGTTCACTCTACAAAAAATGAATTTGGACATAAATTATGTGGTTTAGCAATATCGACATTTTTGTATAGTAAGATTTGGTCTCTCTCTTAGTTTACCAGTTATGCAAAAGTCATTCACAGTAAACAGGACTACATGGGCAATAGAGGGAAAATTCAAAATATATACCTCATTTTTTGTAAAATTATGTTAAACATATGGCATTTTAATCAAAATCGATTTTCAAGAAAATCAAAATTTTCCATGTAAAGGGCATTTTAAGGTGGAGGAATTCTCTTAAAAATGTTCATGTGGCATTCTTGAAAGATATTAAACTTAAATGCCAATTTTGGATTTTATAACACTTTTCGTTTTTGAGTTATACTGTACACACACACACACACACACACACACACACACACACACACACACACACACACACACACGAACACGCACGCAAGCACCTTTTTCTAAAAATTTTTGTTTTATTCATGGGGCCTCAAAACATATTTCCAATGAAATCTGGACATCGAATACTTCCTCTACTTACTATACGTAGTACTGAAAGTAAAAAAGCTTCTATAAAAATAATCAACTGCAAGATTTATATTCTCGCAAGAGCATATACAATTCCAATCATATATTGCTCATCTGTCTGAATATTATTACTTTCAAGATAGATATTAAATCCAATGTTCTATTATTAACATTTTTACACTACTGAACATCTTACAATTCAATAAACTTACACACACACACACACACACACACACACACACACACACACACACACACACAGATATATATATATATATATATATATATATATATATATATATATAAAACTTTAGCCTTAATAGGGTTCTCCATTAATTTTAAAGAGATGTTTTTAATTCTGGGATATTAAAATCTCCGAGTATAATAGTTTTACATCCATGAAAATAATCAACACACTCCTCAGATCTATTAAGTAACTCCCTATTGCACACAATATTACTATTTGGAGAAATATACGTTGTATTTAAGAAATATTTGCTATTATTATAAATAAATTTGTGATTCAATGTTGCACTCAAAAAAGATACCCTTTGAAAATACAACGTATTTTTGTTTGCAATTAACGCTATCACCATACTCTGTTTTACCAATTCTATTACTTCTATCTTTTATATACAAATTGTATATTTCATCTAACAGTTGTGAATTAAATATTCCTTCATTTAGTCATGTTTCAGTTAAACATCATGATTTTTTACTAATACAGTCATAATAAAAAGATAATGTTAGTTCACAGACCACTAACATTGACATGTACTAAGCCCTTCGTTACTACAACATTTCAATCAACCACACTATTTATCCGAATCACTGCAGAGTTATCATCTCTGCTCATCAATATTTTACCATTGCGAATCATAATTGTTATTACTCGTGCAATACTTGCACTCATTCGGAATTAATCTCAACATTACTAAAGCCAGAAGTTATAATGTAATCGACTGGAAAATGGAAATGCTTGCAATCTCTTCTCATAAGATGGGATAAACAAAACTGCTTCAGTAATTTGAAAAGTAGATCTAAATGAATACGTAGCGAGAGAATATGAAAATTGTGCTTTTAAGAGAGAGATTATGTCAACAGACGTAAGCAAGGAGAAATGCTAAGATATGAAAAAGCAAAGAAAGTGGGGAAAAAACAAGAAAATTGGTTCACATCAACTTTACGTTTATCGCAAGGACGTCCAAATGAACCGCATTTGTATGGAAGTGGAGCATGCTTACCAATATAAGAGCCTTAATAAGCTCTAATCAATTTCTCTCCTCTGCTGTTCCACTTAAGGGTACTTATTCGTCAGCAATTTGAAGGGACCTTTTCACTTCATGCCTCTATTTTTCAAGGATATATATTCATAAAGGCTTCCTAATGAGCTTGCCATATATTGTTCGAAAATACGTTGAGAAAGGAAAAATTAATGAAACCCAGCTGCAAAAGGAATTTATTCCCCAAAGTAATATTTGCTACAGACAGTTTTCTTATTATCCAACATCAGTTATACAGTAATCATAAGGGTAAATCTATCACTGGGGCTAGGAAATTCAGGAAAAATGCTTTTGTTTTCTAGTGTCTGAAGACGAGGTTCAACATATGTTCATTATCAGTCATTACAGGGTAGTAAATGGTGGGTTGTATTTGTCCGTTTCTGTCTTTTTTGGTGCTTTTGCTTTAAATGCCCTTTTTTAGTCTTTTGGTTTCAGTTAACGGCTGTTCTTTTTAGCAATTTTACCTTCTTTTTTCCTGTCCAATAAAGCCTAATCTCAATTCCAACATCTTTTAACTAATACGCCTACAAATAGTGGCTAGAACAGATAGTTGAGAGGAATCGTTCTATGCCATTAACACCAGTAGAGGGAATATCTATGTCCTGTCAGAAACTACTGAACCTTCTCTAAACATCCTTATTTTTGACCAGCGATGACCTTGACCAGTAGGTATATTGTATTCGCCTTATGTTTCACTGCAATTTCAGTTTGTAGAAGAAATCTGATCGTAAATATGACTAAAGCTAAACCTAATAAAATTACTTTTTTGTCTCCCAGATCGCGGAGAAAAGAGAATCACAAATTCTGTTAAACAGTGCTATTGAATGTTGATACCAAAGAAGGGAGTGCTGATTGAACATGAAGCCAGGAACCGCGAAAATGCCACACGTTGTTCGCCACTTGTAGAAAAGGTACTGTTACTTTACTCCCTTTTGCATCCTTGCCATGGTCGCTATGGTAACCACATGGATTATTGTTTTCTCAGGGTATGCGTAGGAAAAATATGAAAAACTGATACAGACTTGCGCATTTTACGTTGGTTTACTCAATAAAATCATCGTTGTAACTTGGAGAGGTGCCGATCGTGGTTAACGATAGAAACTGCACTATATTCGTTAGCATCAGCTAATGGCCGACTCACATCCATCCACTCACTTCGAGCTCTCGCTATCGTCTGTCTTACCCACGCTACAACTCGCGTCTCTTCATCTCAAGAATTGACGATACAGTTCATTTTTATGAATATCACAAAATTTCAAAGTTAAATATTCACTTTTCGATGTATGATTACTATTTCTGGTCATTATAATGTCGATCAAAATCACTTCTTCCTCCTTCGTTGTATCACACAGGTAATTTAATCTTTTTTGATCATCAAACATGGATCATGTAACTAATTACATTATTAAATACAAAGAGGAGTTTATTTTATCTTCCAATCACATACCATGTAAGATTTTCAAGATCGAACAGACCTAGTTATTGAACATCTGCATCCATAACTAATCTTAATCCAATGAACAGAAGAACTCCAGCTACGCTGCCTATAATTTAACAGGGTTATTTCAGGGGGCTTTCTGTTGCCTCTATATTTACAAGTTGAATCATATTAGAGGGCTTACATGAAAATACTGTCTCGTATGTAACTATAGCCTTCTTTTTTTAACGGGAACCATTTTGGAAAAACCTCATAAAATAACAATACTGCGTAATGCACTAATCTTCCTTTTAAGTATTCGTGCGTTTTCCTCTACCTCCTCCTCCGCCTCCTCCTCCTTCCCCGTTCTACCACTACCTTACCTCGGATCCCGATGCTCACATGTTCCTTTTGAATCCGACTTTAAGGTGGGGATTGGCCCAACGCTTAAGGTTCCTGTTTTATCTCCAGGGTACTCGGGTAGATTCTCAGTTCTTGAGGTAGGGAGTGGGCATTTCCTCCCAATCCCGAAAGGTTTTGGTTTTCCGGCCAATACTCGGGAGGCTGTTTGCAGTGGTTTCCCCATTGTGTGATGGGGTCGCCACTTCACAATTCGTACGTTTTACTGCACAATAATTATTCGAGTTTAAAATGTAACTATATGACGCAGTAGTTCAGCAATATAAGGCCTGCGGCATGGCCGCCTCATTCACTGCCTCCATTCACGCATAGTAAATTAACCCTTCTACTACCAAATTAATTTTGCACCTTCGGGTTACCAAGGGAGTAATATGATTACCCTTTCCCAACATTGTAAAAAAGTGCTATTATAGGTCGTATAGTTAAAAAATAATTCAGAATGACAATTATTATTAAACTGAATTAAATATTTGAAGCATTCGCTAATATTTTACTGTCCAAGCAAGCAGATGTAGCTCCCAGATATATAGTAACTTTTCTTAAGCCAGTTTTTGTTGAATATTTTGAACCACCCTTCTCTGCCATTTGATACGTTTCACTCATTTCAATAACATCAACTTCCTCAATAACTTCAACATTATCGATTTCGTCGTTGTCGTCATCATCATCACAATACCACAAATTACTCATCGCGATCTTCATCACACAGATCATCTGGATTATGAAAGTTTATAATCCTTTCAAACTCGTGCAGTCTGTAACGTTTATCCATTTTTACGCTCAAAAGCGCAAGCTAAGAATACCACAGCTAAAAATAACGAAGAACTGTAATAAAGTCACTGTTATCATTGTTTTCCTGGCTCAACAATGAAAATCCAGCTATAGCACGACAACAATATTGATGACGATGTAATTTTATTGCTTCTGCGTAGAGTAACAAGGCTATAAATGAAATACTATTTACTACAAGTGCCATAGCAATCACTACCAGGGGGGATAACAAGAACCCCCACATGAATCATGGAATATAAGTAAAAGAGTTGAATAAGGATATTTGGATATGTTAAGTGAAAATCGCTAATGGATATACAATAATGAACAAATACAGGCTTTCAGGCTGTAAAAACGAGTGAAAATATGAAATATGCTGAAAAATGGTTATTGGGGTAATTGTATTACCCCCGTTGGTAGCAGAAGGGTTAAGAAACATCGTTAACCCCACGTGAATCATGGAATGTAAGTAAAAAATTGAGTAAGGATATTTGGATACATTAAGTTAAAACCGCTAACGGATATATTATGAACAAATACACAGAATTTCAGATTTTAAGTACGAGGAAATTAAAAAATATACATGAAAAATGATTGGAGTAATTGCATTACCTCCGTTGGTAACAGAAGGGTTAAGCAACGCAGGTAGCATGTGATCAGATTCCATTTCTTCCTATTGCAATCTGTTTAACCAAAGTAGCTGATTTTCCATCCAATAGTTCCCGACCGTTCCCAAAAAGTGCACTCCTTAGCAGGTATCCAGACAACAGAATGCTTCTCAGACGTTTTCTCATCAGAGGCCTACGGTATATACCGACAGTAGACGTAACGCAAGGAAAGTTTGCCAAGGGAACTTGCACTTTTCTTGGGGAACAGTAAGGAGAATAATCTAATCATGAAGTGGACAGCTATCAGCAGTCATTAAATTGTATTGCCATAGTTGTCATGATACTTCCGTTATTTATAACTGCTGGTTTCTTAGATATTTAGGTTCTGCGTTATTGGATCTTTACTCCATTTTGCTCAAAGTAGATATGTTTAATTAGTTTAGATATCTTATGGCTGAAACTGCAGTTGAACATGAAAAGATGAACTGAAATTCCAGAAGCACAAGAAGTATCTCACGCATCGTTACGAGAAGGACGTAGATGTACAACGCAGGATCCCGTTACGTCCTCTATTGGGTTTGGCACAGAAACCACTTGAAGGCCGCCGTGACCTCATAGGTAAATTATTCGCTCACCTCATCATCACACGCGACCAAATTTACTCTCGCTTTGGCTTCAGCTGAAAAACGAAAGTGACCTGGAAGGAGCAGGTATAATAATGTTCATAGGGCCTGGGCGTAGTCCTGAATGGAGTTTGGGCTCGGTCTCCAGTCCTCACGATGATGACGCCTCGATCTCTAACTGCAGGTCTGATTTAATTATTGTGGAATAAATTCCTAGCGTTAGTCTCAGGAGACAAACATTCAGTCACGTCCTTGAGTAACTGGACGTTCATGGAATGCTACTAGTTGAATCATAAGAGCACGCCTTGGTAACTGTCTTTATCCGCGTTACGTCAAAAGTGTACAATGATTCATAAGTGACGAACAAGATCTGAACATATCCAAACTTAATAGATCAGTTCCTCTAGGGTTTGCCAAACTTTTCTTAGCAGGGACCAAAGATGTATGTCCAGTGACATGAAGCAGACACGAAAGCAATTTTTCGTAAGAATAGTTATAGAAGCCACATAAAAATAAACTATAGTGATTAAAGAAAGTCACATGAATGTAGCCCTAGAATGTTGGGTTACCTGTTTCGTCAGACGAGATTACAGACCTAGTCCAATTATTTAATTGCACGTGTTTTCACTTATTTACTTCTAAGATTAATTTTAATGAAGTTAGCAGAATAGAGCCAAAATTTTATTGAACATTATAGTGCTGTACAGATAACCTGCAATTCTTTTGGAATACTGTGCCAAGTATTCATTGTTTCCACAGCAGAAGCTTAATTAAACTTCCCTTTATACAATATCCTATGGTGGAATATGCCCGCATTCTTCTTACCAGTATAAGTAAGAATTCGTATCACAATCTGAAATTTGTGACTATGGATTTTTCTTTCTATCTTTTCTTTTAATTTACAGCATACAATGAAAACCCACAGCAACGGAAATACTAGTCACATTCAAGTTTCATGATTTAACCAGGTTTCTCGTACACCGAATATGGACACAAAAGTGAAGCAAGTGTAGGAAGGCGAGCTGTAGACATTAACTGCAGTTTGGTGATAACTCTAAGGTTTAAGAGGAGACCGACACAAGTGATGGTTGATGGTTATCTAAAAGATGTGCGTTTACAATTAAGTGCTCCGAGCACACAGCAATTGAACGACAGTAGAATCCCACAATACGAATGATGATCCTTGATGATCTAGGAGAAATTCAAGTCCAAAATCCATGACTGAGCTGGTACGGAGTAAGGCGAAAGATGTAATCCAATAAACACCAAGGCATTGCTAGACATGTGTTTTCATCCTACAGACATGCCTATTAAATGTTGAAGATCTTAATAACATATCATAAGCAGATGACAGGGTTTGAAACTTGAACAGAAATATTACAGGGTCCAGCGTCGCAAAAGCTTTATTTGGCGATTGGCAGTACAGTCGCCGACTTGTCTCATAAGAACAACTTCCAAGGTCACTCAGAATATCTCCCTCAATTCCTCTCCATTACCCATCAAATTGCAGCAGATATGTATTACGTTCTACCATGGGCCTTCTTGGACTGAGCGATAACTAAGATGAGAGCACGCATAACTGGCCCTGTTTGTCTTTCAAAGGCGCGGTGTAAAAACACTATGGGGTCTTCCCAATATTGAGGCTATTCCATTATGCACGTGTCAGTCTATTTATGAAACATTAAGCAAAACTCCAGCGTTATAAGACCTTTTTCCACCCACATATCTGCGAACTATTCTTACAAAAGCTTATTTTATTCGTCTGTCTAATGACTGTCAGCACATATAAACCTTCATTACCACTTTATACATTTCGTTGTGGGTATAAGAATATTACAATAAGCTAAAGCAACAGTCAAATATTTTCAAAACTTGTCGTTATGTGATGAATTTGGGGTTCCGTTCCCTTTGCATGAATACAAAGAGTAAGAAAAGAAAAGTGTTTTGCCGTTGAGAAAACCATAAAGTATATGGAAATTAAAACCAATAATAAGACATATAGGGAATGGTAAACGCCTCAAAAATGTTACTCGACATAAATTGCGTCTTCAAAGAGATGACATTTTTCGTGAATTAACATTTTGTTTATTACTTATAATTAACCAATTATATAAAATGATTTAGAATGAAGATGACTTCGGAAACTATTCCCAGAAAACTCAAGATATACATTTAATACGTCCTGAAAATAGCTTAAACATGTTGGTACTGTAATTAGAATCCTTGCAACCAATTTTCAAAAAATCAATAATACTGAAAACTTTTACAAGTAAAGGGTAGTTTTATGGAGGATTTTCTTCAACATATTTGGAAGGTCCTGAACAAAATACTAATTTACGTATTTAATCATGTTTTCGGTTTTAGTCATGCTGGTCATAGACAGGCGCGCGCTCAAACCTTTGTCTAAGTATCGTCTTTGAGTTTCCGGTGAAATTTCTGTATCGAATTTTTTAATGGAATACAATAAATGCTTTCTCTTCTTATTTTAAGTTCGTCGTCGAGAAAGTAAACCTACATAAGTACAATACCGAGATTAAAATAGACTTTGTTACAGAAAAGCGACAAGTGGACATTACAAAAATAAAAAATAAATATTATAAAAAAATGACCTAAGTTAAGAAATGACAGTGCCTCTAAGCTAGTGGTTCAAAGTTCCCTGGTTCTATTTCCAGCCTGAACGGGGAAATTTTCTTTATCTGGAAGCATTTCCTATCCTCCGCAAATTCTAATAGTATGAATGTGAGTGGAAACATTCATAAAACCACGCTGAGAAAACCCACAGTACGGAAAATTTTAAAAGGGCATTAATAAACTTCATAATCATAAGAAATTTACTAACCAACGTTTGGTTTAAAAATCATACAAATTGTAAGATAACAGTATAACATTAACTCTGCCGGCATCAGATGATTTGCTCATATCTAATGGAAACTGTCGTTAATAGATGTAGCAACTGCTGTTGGAAGTAGCCTTATTCTCTTGTAACCACACTTTAAAGATAGCAAGCTTATTATATTTTGTTATTAATAGGTGTTGATTGCTAAAACGCTTTGTGTGATTGTCGTTTCAGAAGCCTTGCCCAATAAAACTGAATTCAGGCATCGCAACTAAATTATGTCTCTTTCAAACGACTGTAACTGACCATCGTATTCGTCAAAATGTTCTTCCCCCATAGTACTTCCGATCCCAGAGAACCCACTTTCAAATGCAAATGTTTAACTCTTATGAGGTAGCAAATATATCAAAGCAAAGATGGGTTACATTTCAACGTAAAGAATATTCAAACGGTATTTGCCAATTAGACTATGTTGAATATAATGGAAACATTGAAAATAATCTGAAAAAAAAAACTTAAGTTGGACAAAAATTGACATTTATAATTCAAAGAGGAAGCTAGATCTTAAAATGACAAAATTAAATTGATCTAGAAGTGTTAAAAAAATAAAAACTGGTTCTATCACTGCTAAATATATAAAAAAACTCAAAACACAGTTTTATGTATATACATTCTGCCATACAACTGAACTCTAGCCAGTCTGGCCTACTGATACCAAGGTCCCAGGTTCATATCGGATCATTTATGGAAGCGAAATTTGTAACCATCAACAATAAAGAGTGTTATTCTTCTCACTAATCATCACTTCCATACTGGCCCATTCACTATCTGTTCACAGCACTAGAAGGTATGCCTGCTTACTGTACACTGATATGTCTAATGACTACACTGGTGCATCGTGACATAATTATAGCCCCTGACGTCACAGCGCTGCGTTGCAACTGGTATAGCCAACCATAGCGGACTCCATTTACCGCATGGATTAAAAAGATTAGGACTCAAGTTTCCGCTTAGAGAATCGTAAACAATTAATTATGGACTCAATTTACCTAGCCCCCATTGCGTTGCAGCAAGCTCATATAGGATCATAAAAAACTGAACTATCTTAAAAACAATAGTATCAAACATAGAAGCCCGAAAAAGTCAAAAGTATAATCTCTGATTATCAAAATTACCATAATTATATCATCACCATTATCAGGATCCATAACTAAATGGTAGTGCGGTTTTAATTCACTTAGGCATTGTAAATTAGCACGAATCGGATCATGAATTCCTGGTTGCAAATACCAGTAGCTTTTTCGATTATTTTCTCTTTATATGCGTATACACGAATTCTACATTTTTTTTTAATTTTTAACATATTACACAACAGAACATTTTTGGTTAGTTTATTCCTTTTCTTTCATCTTAATTTCATAGAAGTGAAGGCTGTGTACACTGGCATAAAAAGTCAAGACGAAGAACTGAAGCCACCTACAATTATTAGACTTGTGCCTTTGCAAGTTCTAGCCTTTGAACGACCGGTTAACGACTTTAACCTCTGTTACGGCCAACTTTACTAACATGAAGTTTTTATAGATATTCCTTTGCGCGAGTCTGGTATAATTTTAGTGCTGAAGGTTTCATTTCACCGTCTTTACTTCTCTGTCCGAGTGTACAGCTAGTCCGCTAGTATCGATTTATACACATCTGAGCTAGTTGCTGCTAAATTTAGATCGAAAATGTCGAAATTGAGGTCAAAAACAATTTTATTTAAGACAAAAGGTGGCAATTATATGGAAATTGAGAGATTGAGTAACGCATGACAAATGTTAATGGCAATGCAGTACCTTATTAAATGCGACAAAAAGCTCTAAAAGTTTCATCCAATTGTACTATCAACATTTTCATGTAAATGAAAACCACAAATTTAGGTTTCGCCTTGTTTTATTAGATGAGGTATATATTATGGGTTATATAAAACTTTACTTTGTTATACTGGAATATTAGGAGCTGTTGAGAATACCATTGAAAAGAAACTGCTAGTGAAACAATCGCTGTTAAATGCTCTAAGAAGTCGCATCAACTTGAAAGATTTTTACTTTCTCCATTACGTATAGTAAGTAGAGGAAACATTGTATTCCATCCATATATACTATGTCGAGATTTCTCCGGAAATATGTTTTGAGGTCTCCTGAGTAAAAAAAATAAATAAATAAATAAATAAAAAAAAATAAAAAAAACATTTTTAGAAAAAGGTTCGTGTGGCAGCATAATTCAAAAACAAGGAGTCGGTTAGAAACCAAATTGGATATTTGAGTTTAATATGTTTCAAGGATGCAACATGAGAATTTTAAAGAAAACTCCTCTACCCTAAAGTATCCTTTACATGAAAAGTTTTTCGAAAATTTTGGTTTTCTCAAAAATGGCCCTAACGATTTTGATTAAAATCGTCTTATTTAAGATATTTTTATGGAAAATTAAATTATGTTTTTAATTTTCTGGTTATAGCCCCTTTAGTCCTGTTTACTCTTCTTGACGTTTGCCTAACTGGTAAACCGTAAGTGACGGACCAAATCTTACTTTACTAAAATGTAGATTTCGTTAAAACACACAATTATGTCCAAATAATTTTTTATGGTCAACCATTTTGGAGATATTCCTTGTTATTTGTGTGAGTTTTGCAATACTTATAGTTTTTTCAAATAAAAGTCGTTATTCATTTTTTATGTTTTGACCGCGCAAAGAGAACGGAATTGCAAAGTCTTCATATAGCGACCAGCCTTAAAATATTTGACTATCGCTCAAAGCCTACGGTATTCTTATATTCCCCTTGCACCTACAAGGAAATAAGCAAGAAGACAATTTCTGCAAATGTTTATCTCAACTAACATGAAGATAGACGAATAAGAGTTTGTAAGAATAGTTAGTACAAGAGTAGAGAAAGTCGTGTGAATGGAACACATCAGATTGTTTTCTTCTTTCTGTGCTTCGCAGCTGAAGTAAAGAAGGTATTGTAATCCAAAAATCTTCAAAGCATATACTTTAGAATACATCTATTTTGGAAAAGGTCATTTATTTGTGCAAATGTGTGCAAAATGGGACAAATTAATTCCTCTCAATTAGGTATCCAATCTCACTACTTAAGTAATTTCTTTTGGAGAATAAATATATAATTTCCTTGACTCTAACTCTTTACATAAAACAATGTAATAATTTTATTTTCCAATATGGCTAACATTGTGATATGTAGTATCAAAAATAAATAGAATATTCAAGTTTCTCAACCTTGTCTTTGTTATCATTGAAGATAAACCATAGATATCGTCAAAATAGACAATTTAGGTAAATTTAAATGTTATCACAATAACCGAAATATTCACTGTTGTTCGCTGAATAAACCAGCTTAAGGTAACGTTCTTATGAGTTTAAGAACTCGTGCCAAGAGAGTTAGCTCTTAGGCATTTAACTCTACGCTCGAGTGCACTTGCAATTTAGTGCGCACTACAGTTTTTCCTGTATCTTTAGTAGCGAGCAAGTTGTACAGTTGCTCCCGTATGAATAATTTGTAAAGTAGCTATGAAAAGAAATCCTGATGGAGAAATTAGAATGATTACATATGGGCGAAGTTATTTCAACTGATGTCCCTCTGGAGATATATCACAACACTGGAGGGAAGAACCTGTGAACCGAAGAGGCGATGTTAAACTGGGAGATAAGGCCTACCTGTATTACTATTACATCTCAAAATTTGTTTTAGTACCAGTATTATGCTATTTTAGAATTCTGTGGTGCATCTGTACGATTGTGCCACTTCGGAAACCTGAAGTACTTCGAACAATTTTCATTTGCAGAACTTCATAACAGCGCAACACATGAACTTGTGGTGTCGTGATGCACGCTTTAAGGCAACGATCACAAGCAAAATTCGTCACGCTATTGTCGGAATATGAGTTTTAATACTTGTGCAACTAAATTAGCTACAGTAGCCGAGCTATGAAAGGTCGTGCACCCTCGTAACGATCTTTCAAAACTCTCGTAAGCCGCAAGGCAAATAATTGCACCGCTTACTACAGAGCGCAGAGGTGACAGCGAAATCATTCCTTAAAGCACTCTCATTAAGTATGTTCTTTACGAGAGAAATGCTGACAGTGATGCTACAAGATTTATGAAACTTTACTCGCCTGTCAGATTCCTCCTTACCAGCCATTCGTACACTATAAACATTTCCTCACCCTGGAGTCCCACAGATGCCAGAGATAAGATGGTTTTCGCAACCAAAATTCGCAGGAGGCAGACCCTCCAGCGATCTGTTATTGTGCCGAAATTAATCCAACCGGAACTTGCAGCTCGTTACAACATCGAACTGACATGCTTCAACTGTCCATTGAGGTGGTTGTACTAGGTGATTAACAATGGACTGCAACAGTCAGCTGTTGACTCATTCATAGAGCGTTTCCTGCTTCACATAGTACGTACAGCAATCATTCAAGCTTTACTCATATATTTGTCTATTTTTTCTTACACGTGATTAAATGTTTGGAGTTTACTGTGAATGATAGTAATTAAGTTGCTTCAAATTTATAGTGATAAGATTCCGGCTCATAAAGTAAGATTAAAAGCCCTTTGCTGCCAATATTAGCTATGCTAAATGCATTAGGAACTTCTTTCTTGGTTTCCGGTAATCCTTCTCTAATTCCATAGTAAATTTGATGTTGTGCAGACTATTGAGGTAGTCTAAAAATTCTTGGATGGTGTTTTCTCCATGAAGCCAGATGACAAAAGTAGATTATGGAAGATTGGATTATTTTTGCAATTATGCCATTTTTGATTAAAATGTATCCGCAATAATTTAAAATATATAAAAATTAACTTTGTTAATGCCAAGAATGCGTGTGGGATATACAGCACTTCCAGAACTTGGAAGACTGTGAGGGAAGGATAAGGAAGTCAGACTTTCTGCCAATATTTCACATCCTTTTGCGTGAATAACAGGATTTTCATCCGTTATTATGAAACCTATTACAACCGAAATTACAATTACAAGGGGTAAAGTGGAGGATTACCATGAGAATTGTTAGATTCAAAGCCTAAGAGTTTCAAAGTGTTTTAAGTTGTTACAACTAAGCATATATTCATCTAATTACATGTACTGACATATTCCTATGTTTTCCAGAAAATGGGTGAACGCAATTATTTCAGTCCCTTCCAAGTTGTGCAGAATCCATACAGTTAAGCCATTTTATTTGGTCAAATCTAACTATTAAATATTGCGTATAAAATTGAACATATGTTACAATTTTGATCACATTAATGATTTCATAAAGCTGTAAACACATGTAAATTACAAAAAATTACGCGAAATCAGGGTATGTGAAAACGATAATAAAATATTACAGAAATATGAAAGATGTAATGCGGAGGAAAACGAGTACAACGAACAAAAATACATTTTAGTACTTTCTTACTGTTAACTTCGTTTAAATATCTTTAAACTGAAGTAAATGTTTATCACAGAAAAGACATTTTAGCTTTTGAACTACACTATAAATTGTGAAAATAGGCTCACTAATAAGAAGAATATCGGAAAAATTTGAACTCGATCAAATAGTGTTTCGGCACACTCAGTTTTATGCAGCGCTGTAACATTTTCAAATAAATGTAATAACTTTTGGCTTCCTGTAAATGATCACTTCGTAAAATATCGTGGATTTTAAGAAGTAGCACCTTTCACACACTTAAGAGTAAAGTTTCATCATATCACTTTCACTTCTCACCTAGAACTTAACTTCGCTCACAAGTTAATGTTTTTGTAGGTTATTTACTTCAACCAGTAAGAAGCTGGTTCATTAATGAGGTTGAATTTGGAAGGAAGTTCTGCCAACATTAGATAGGGGAAATCATAGGAAACTAGATGGATTTGCATGCAATCGAATTTAAAATTTTACAGTTTACCAAGAGGGTTCTTAAAACTTTAGATACAGTAGCTTATTTTATAGTACAAAATTTTGCCTTATGTGGAATTCCATTTCTAGCTGGTTTTGATTGAAGGGATATAATTTTGGAAGCCTTTCGGAAACTTAAATATATTCATGTACTTATTATTAAGTGCCACACATTTTACTGAGAAAAAGTTGTTCTTTGCTTGAAAGGTTAAAGAAACGGAATATAGAAGTTTTAGAAATACAAGGAGTGGGTATGTATATGATATATTTAATTATATAAATTTTATAATATATTATAAATATACTTATGTGAGTGAGCGAGACGGATATGAAGAGTTTGTTTTCAGCCTAATGGAGCTCCTTCTAAGAATAAAATTTGGAAATCTTTCAGTCAAAGAATTTATAAATAAATAAATAGATCTAAGGGAAGCAACTGAATGGCCACCAAGATCTCCGAATCTTAAGCCTATGGATTTATTTCACTCTTACGAATGTTCCTAAATGTGAGGTTTCTGTAAGACGACTTATTGTTGATTGCATTGTTAGTTTATTAGAGATGTACGCCAAGTAATTGACTCAAATAAGGAACAGATAACAAAATTGTGTCAAATCTAGACTGCAGCAGTGTATAAGAGCTAAGTACCAATAGTTCAAATAGTTACAAGAATGATAATATGTTGTGTGTTATTTCATAAATCTACGTCATATTAAATCAGAGTTTCTTTGCAAACATATTTCATTACCATCTAACTACATAGCCCACCCCATAGATGCAGATTTTCACACTACAAACAGGCTTAAACTTAGTAGTTACTTTTGCGACCAACACTGTAAAGAGAAATCCCATATGTCAAATATCTCATCGGGAGATTACTCGGCCACAAAGTATGAATAGAAGTCCAGCTGCTTGAGGCACAAAAAGTCGTCTTGGAACGGAATCGAAATATGCCTACACATTCCTCTATGCACGAAGATGACAAAAATGTTCTTCTATCATTTGAAACAAACTGTGGAAAGTGTACAACCTGGTTTGGACATTTGGAGTTCAACTAAAATATTACGCAAACTGTCGATCTGAATCATCGCAGTTCTGAAAGCAAATTTCTCAACGTATTTTTGCTCATTCATACGCTGACAATCAGCAACTGAAGGGGGCGATATATAACCAGGGCCCGGATGTTTGACATGTCATAGTTTTTGTTTGTGGTTTTTTCCATGGAAAATATAAGCGAAGCCCAATTTTATCAATGGTGATTAAAATTATACAAATGGCATAGGTCATATTTTGACTTTCTAACGTTTTTTGTCATTTTATGGGTTTTTCTACCATAGTCATATTAGTAGTTGTCATATTTTTATATTTCTATTCAACTTCGCGTATGCTTGCATTCGTCCCAAAGGCGATTTTTCATATCTCCTAATTCTTGTCTGTAATATTAGGTCTTTTTCCCTTTATGTACAATGTTGCGTGCAAATAGAAGGTCGTTCCTTTTAGAAAATTTTGAAATTTATGTAATTTGCTACTGTAATTCTTTTTGTGATCGCCCTTTAAAAGAGGGTGTGGTAGTTGTACGGACTGACACTTGTACGAAGATGAAATTTGTTGACGTTAATACGGAGCCCAAAATATTACGGAAATGACGAAGCATGAAAAATTGAGAAAGTTACAATTGTATGGAGAGTAATCTTGTGCTGACCAGTACTATAACGGTTAGAATACGTGGCTGGCAGGTAATGATCTGGGGGTGGCACTAGCTAAGAATTCAGTACTACAGTTGATACCCGAGTGTCAAGTAGTGTGCCTGCTATAATTTTGGAGATATAAAGTTCAGCGAGATCACCAAAGGAAAACCTTTTGTTATTTATAACGAGCGTTTGAACGTAATGTAAGGCAATATCATACTACTTTGTGATGCCCTAATGCGGCACTATCTATAAAAAATTGCATCGCTAACATTTACTCCAAGTATATTCCTAGGTGAACCCTCTGCATTTCGCAATTATAAACATTCTTTTTATTTTGTTTAATTTTAACTAGGTGTTATACATATGCATATTATATCTGAAAATTTTCATTCCAAAACCGGTTATTAATAGTCGTTAGTGGTCATTTCGTTTAAGTGTCAACATTCCACTTCTGACTCATTAGGTAGACGAAAAGGCTCCGTAGAAGTGTCACCCCGTACAAGTGTCCCAAAATGTGACATTTATTTCATTCTGTGCAAAGCTGAGGGTTAGCTCTGAACTAAGCAATTAAATACATTCAAAATGCAACAATAATATCAATATTACTTATTCATTCATTTATTACTGAGTGTGCTACATTTTAAAGTAGATTTTTAATATAATATTAATTTAAACCGCATTCAATTTTCGAAGATTTCGAAAATGCAACCAAAAATTAGGCCATATTTATCATAATAGTTTCTAATTTTTTCGGTCATAAGTGTTCGCATATTTCTATCATTTTTAGGTTATAAACATCCGAGCCCTGGTCATAAGCATAGTGAAGACGGAATATACGAACTCTTGAGTACTGTTTTCTCTATGTTGTATCTTAGAACTATTCAGATGTCGCCAAGGTTCAATGTACCATCTCCAGGTGTGTCAATAACACGAGGCAAAGGCGATGGGCCTCGAAATGCCAACTGTTTTCCACTTTCACTTTCCAGAAGCAAGCCACATCCTCCGCTAACGCGTTCTGCAGGAACAAGCGTGAGTTATGAAATTCAGAGACATACCACCCGTAACCAATTCGAGTGTACGAGGCTGTACTTCCGACGCAATGCAACAACCAGTAAATCACATTGCAATTTCTTGCACCGCTATCGCTTCCCAGCCCCAAGTTACATACATATGTATGCACATCCGGTTATTGTCTCACGTGTGTGGTCCTTATTGACAACAGCTGCTGCAGCTGGTCGGCAGTTATGGCTCCCTGCATCTCATTTCCACAAAGGCATGTACTATCTTTCACAAAAGTAAATAGGGAGACCTGTACGAAGGGTCACCTAATTCTCAGGCGTTCTTGCATAGATGGTATGAGAATTAAATTAGTCATATGCTTTCCTTGCTGTTGCTATTCAGAGGACATGGCAGCCATGGGATCACCTCGCAGTTTTGAAAAACAATATTTCAGCAATCCTTCCGCATTAACGGGCAAACATTGCAAATTCAACTTCAGTGCACCTGCAAAAAATATATATCTATGGTGTTTTTATTAAGTTGTGGACTAGAACTAAAAATAATTCAAGTGTTGTGTGCTAGGCATGCAGATGTAAGTTTAATTAGCGAGTAAATTTGTGTGTTCCCTATAGAGGAACTGACTAAGGTGTGTTCGTTCAAATCAACAATGGTGGGCTTAACATTGGTTCGAATCCCATTTAATATTCCTTTATTTTCCTTTTTCTGTTTTTCTTTCCTAGCGGGAACATAATTATTTATATAACCCAAGCGAAATATAAAATTATACAAATTAATTGAATCCATTTCTGATAAAGCTCACTTTTAGGTACTTTTATTCCACATAGGATTGTAACTTTTCCCGCCGTCTCATGAATGCTGAGTGCTTTATAAGACATTAATTGGAATTGCTTAAAATAAAGAGCAGGGAACATAACTACCTCAATTGTCAATCATTCCCCTCGAAATTCACATTTCCCTTTAAATATTCACATTACAAACACCCCTATAAGTTTCATAGACTAATGCCACAGTAAAATATATAAGCATGTAATAGTGTAAAATGCTGTTTTAACGGTCATAAAAATGCATTGTCACAAGATATGGATGCCAGTGAATAATGTAATTAACGATTCATTAAACAGAACACAATAAAGTTGTATATTACTTCATCGTGAAGCAACCTTTGCACCTAGCAACTTTTCCATGTTGTTTATTTTCAAGGACTACACTGTGTTCCCATATTCCCCCTAACGCAATTTCTAGCAGTGTTCCTATATCCGACTCTCCATTCCTGATAAAAAGCAGTAGACAATTAAACACGTTTATGTTTAGTGTGGAGCTTAAGTTCATTTAGTTTATTTGATTGATGAAATAATGAAATCGCTAATGTCAACACCTCATTTATTTTATTACCTATTCAGAATATATGTATATATACACGTCTTTAAGACGTTGCCTATCTTCAAGAACGCTTTTAAAAACCGCCACTTTTAAAACATTTATTTAATTTAATATTTCTGGCACGTAAAAGTACTTTTAATTTTAGTACTTCGATGTTGTTTTTAGTATTCTGTGCAATCAAAGTAATTATCTAGGCAAAACATTTTATTTTTAACTTCCTCGGAACAAGAAGCACCTATAAAATCGTTTTCATTTCATTTACACATAGAAAACGTTTGTTGCATATCTTCAGTTAAGACTTTTAAATCACGCTCTGAAAGATTATTTTCCTTAAATTTCCTTAATGTTAGAAGACGTCTTAACAGTGGTGCTCTGCTACTTTCCAAGCGAGCCTTAAGGTTTAAGCCAGCCTAAATATTAACAGCCTCAGAAATTATACCAATAAGATAAGGTAGGTAATTGTCATGATTTACCACTCATTTACAAAACAACGTTCGAAACTAATATATACTCTTACTTTTTGCCTTAACTCTCCCATTACATATAATAATACTTATGATTTTCTATGTTGATAATTACTTATACCAATCAACAACTCAAAGATGAATGACTCAGGAGTGTTAAACTTAAATTAATTAATTAAATTGAGACAAGATTGAAACCCTGAGGGAAAATTAGTTGCCGATTCCTTGCAAACAAGAATCGGTTTTAATCACAGTTTACAAAGCAGACATAATATAGTGCTACGCAAGGTGGAGGGTTTAACTACTAGGTTAATATTATTTAACTATAATGCCTGTCAGATAATATCACATCTTAAGGTTGGAACATCACTATTGCCTGTACATCACTTATTCAGTATCCAATCCTCCCTCACGTATGAGCGTGAATCTGCTGGACAATATTTTCAATTAATGATACTTCTATTAACGGGAACGTGCAATTACTATTATATCGTTTTATCCTTTATTGCATGTCGTTAACGAAAACAAAGAAAAAACTCCACACTGAACACTGCGATTCTTGTGCTTGTTAAGAAAGTCTTTTTTATACCTCTAAATAAATATAAACGAATATCTAGAAAGAAAAGCAAAAATTTTAGCCATTTCTAAACGTGCTACGAACTTTCCACCTTGCGTGAAATTAGCTGCCACGTTACTGACAACAGGGCTTAATATCATGTGATACAGTGCGAATGCCCAAGTGAAGAATAGCTTTGATGACCTTCGAATTCAGAACTGCCACCTGCTGGGGATTCGATCCTCGCCCTTCCTCTGTTTATTTTCTGAAATAAAAAATTAACAAATGAGTTTAATTCCCCACAGCTTTTTATCAGGAATGAATATGTTATTACAATGAAGGTACCTAATTGTTCTCGATCACCTAAAATCAGTATGAAATACACTGGTGTTAGGTGTATAACAATCGTTAAAATATGAAGTGCTGAATTTCTACATTCATACATGTTGTAAACAAAGTGCAATTTAACTGCAGCAAAAATACGAATATATACAAAACAAAGGTATTAAATTGTAGCCAAGAGGAAAAAAAAAAGCGAAGAATACAAAAGAAGCAGATTACTTGTATTTGATCGTATACTTTGATCAGAACTTGCTTAATCGCTGTGTATATGAATTATATAACTAAATGTGCCCACATTTTATTATTTGCGTGAAAATAAGCACTTGCACAAGTATTCATCCATCTCTATTCAAGGAATCCTCCCTAAGAGGACACTGTATGCCCCTTCCAACTTATAGATTCCTCAGCACTTCAGATTGCATCGCTGATTCAGCAAACCTACTACAATTGCTGTCGTGTGAATTTAAGGTGGTAGCAAAGGGGAGGGGAATTTTAGTGATACGAAACCTCTTAAGTTTAACTTCATAAGAGAGCTGGCCACTAGGGATTCCCCTTAGCCTTCCGCTTGAACAGCTAGTTAACGAGTTGAGCGAGATTAGCGTCTGTTGACTCGCTGCTAGCGAATTCCGCTTTGACCGACCCGCTGCTTTTAATTCCATAGACAAGGCTAAATGCAGCGTATACCGCCTTGCGCTCTCTGGCTGAAATTATAATTTACAAGTAAATTATTTTATACCAAGGAAATATGACACTGCCAAGTTTATTTAACAAATTTAATTTTTCTTGTAAAATACATAGGTGCATAATGTTACCCAAGTTCAATACAAGAATAAGTTGCTATTTTAAAAGAATGTTAAAATACCTGACCACATAGAATATTTCAAGTCGCAAAAGTTGCTTCCGAGATGCTAGCTTCTCAAAGTTTCTAATTTCACATATTAAGTATAGTATCTATAGAGTTAAAAACAAAGCTTTAAGTATTAGTGTCAAATAGAGGCATGCATAGCAACAAATTATTGTAATATAACAATACATCCATTTTCTTGTTCTTGCGCACTTTTTTTAACTTTTAGTACTGTACTAAGTCCGAAGAGAGATAATCCACCTTATACTTTGTGTTACATGTAGGGAAAGTTGGAAAAGAAGCTTTGAGCTTCAGATACACGAAATCTCTTGAGAACCTGAAATTCTTCATACTTGGTAGAATAAAAGCTCCTGAAGTAATCTTGCGTCCACGTCCTTGAGTAAGAAGGGGTGACATTGTAGTGTTCTCGAGATTGGAAAGTATGCCCAGTTTGAGAAGTAAACTACATCTCCTTAATAGGCTTCAAAGTGAGCCTTTGTTTATATCCAATAAAAAATTCTAATTACTTACTCTTGCTTCATAAGCAACGCCATGTATAGTATAAAATGCCTTTAAATTGTTCATCTGAAGTAGAAATGTTTTTTCGCTGTAAAACTTTAGATAGAATTACTTTACTAAGCAAAGCATATATTTCCAACGTGATTTCTATGACTTAATGTGGTCTTTCTGTGAATTTTGTTCACTAAAAATTAAGTTCAGTTGCAATACCACTAGATGGCACGTGTATCTCATTTTCTTCGAAAATATGACAATGTTCTATGTGGTCTTTACTTCCTTTTTATGCTTCTAACTCGTAATTCCCATAAACTTAAAACACTGGATATGATTGAAATGTTTCTGGTTTACTGCAAGGAAACTAAACTTTTTAATGTGCATTTCTCAAAATATTAATTTGAAAACAGCCTTCTGTTGAATGCTACTGAACTTGCCTACTTACTATACAGAAAATGTCACAGCAAGTACTGCGAAGAGGATGCAAAACTATGATATGGAACTCTAGAGATACAAATACACAACTAATTTGTAGTGCTAACATTACTATTACTTACTAGTATTATTATGAGTATTAATCATAATCATAAAGACTCCTGTTACCTTTAATTGTAGGACTGTCATTTCAAGCTCCCAGGTTAGTCAAATGTCTAGTACTTTTCACTTTAAGCAAGAAAAGTACCTTTTTCCCGTCACGAGGATGTGGCTGAAAGGAATGTGATGACATCAGATACTCTAGCGTTATCTGAGAAATATTACAGCTAAACTTTTCAACACATCAACAAACCTTATAATTCTAGGAAACACGTTCTTGTGCTACCAAAGCTGGGATACTAAAGCTGCACGATATATTTAATGCAGATAGGTATATTTATAACATTATCGTAAGTTGTAATGTAGTACTGTCTCCCCATACCCCCGCAAACGTTTTTTCGTCAGAGGCCTACAGTGGACGTCGGTCGGCAACGAGCGCGTTGGGGGATCTACTGCCCACAGAACTCGTGAAATATCAATCATGTAATGAATTTGGCAAACTGTAATGTAATATACATAGAGCATGTTAATTCTCTTGCCAAAAATCAAAACATTTGTTAAATTCGAGTATCTGGGGATAGATCGCTTAACTTCCAGAGTACTTCATACTAGATCAATAATCGGAATAGTAATTTTGCATATTTACTGTTTAAATATGCTGTTTAAATACTGAAAATACTGTGAAAGAAGGCATCGAAATACTTTCACCCAAAAAGGAAAACATTTACACGGTCTCCTTGACAGTAACACTACAGATATCTCTGTTGCGCTCATGTTCAGCAATACCCGGAGTTGAAAACAACTTGGTAACATGACCTAGGCAAGATACGAACCTGTATTTGTGGATGCGGCCCATTAGGGCCCACGCCCTGCACGACTAAATCATAGGAGGTGGATGAAGGATGTGGTAAAGGACTTGCTTGAATGGTATGTACAGAAAGGCGGAAAGTGAAGATTCTTTAGACGCTGTTAACGTCAACGCCTTAATACCTTAGGTATTTCGAAAGGAAAACACAATTCAAACTTGTAAGAAGATTTTAAATCACAAATATCATTGTTTTGTCAAGAATTCTCATTATGAAATTAATTTGCCCAACTCGTTACACATCTTCTTAGTAAATTATTAAATGAAGCGCTGGTTGTACTAATGCATATACAAAACTAATTTATTTTATCTAGATTGCAGTATGTACTTCAGTGAATTATTTGCTTTATACATTTATCAGCGAGTAATACAGCTTACTCAACACCCAAGTAAGTAGCGGAAGTGTTGCACCTCACCCAAAAATTCAATGTCGGAATTTTACACCGAAAATACACGTTTTGAAAATCACTGAATCTAAAATAAGCATTTTTGGAAAATCGTTAGTGGATGTGTGTGTGTGTGTGTGTGTGTGTGTGTGTGTGTGTGTGTGTGTGTGTGTGTGTGTGTGTGTGTGTGTGTGTGTGTGAGAGAGAGAGAGACAGAGAGAGAAAGAGATAAATAGAGAATAACTCAAAAACTAAATGTTAGTTTAATATCAAACTTAGTAGTTAAATTCAGTGTCCTCCAAGGATGAGACGAGTTATTTCAAGAAAACCCCTCAACCCTTTACATGGAAGTATTTTCCTAAATTTAGATTTTCCAAAAAATACGTAACGATTTGGTTTCAAATAACATGTTTAAGATACTAATATGACAAATGACATATATATATCTTGAATTTTATGAGAATAGCTTGTGAAGAACTGTATATTCTAAATAAATTTTGTATAGTTGGTGAACGGTAAAAGACAATCTCACTACCCAAAAACTGTAGATTTTTAATGTCATTTACGTTAAATAATATTTTTGGCGTTAACCGTTTCTGAAATATTCTTCGTTATTGGTTTGAATTCTCAAATCCTTAAACGTTTCTCAAGTGTAAGTCGCTATTCTCGTGGTCATGAAAGGAGCATGAAAATTCAACGCCATCGCATAGAGATGCGGTTTTTGGAAGATCTATTTATTACTTATCCCTCTATCTTCTTCATGTTAGTCGAGAAATTGTCTAGAGGTACAAGTTGATTGCGGGAATACAGTGGGCTTTGAGCGATAATAACAAGAAATATCTCCAAAATGATTCACTCCACAAAAAATGCATTTGGATGTAACTGGTGTGTTTTAAGGAGATCTACATTTTTGTATAGTAAGATTTTATCTATCTTTCAGGGATGCGACACGAAGATTCTGAAGAAAATGGCAAATTTTTCGATTTAACGTCTGTTAGTAGAGAAATTTTCTTGAGGTACAAGGTGATTGTGGGAATACAGTGGGTTTTGAACGTCTAAAACATTCTTGCTATTTCTTCAGATTATGGGTGACGGGACATCTCTGCTCCAATATTCTTATGATTTTGGAGTTATTAATGTAGGATATTTCTGCCTTAATCAGTACTTTTGTTCGAGTTCTATGATTAGATGTTATTTTTTAAGAAATTAGCATATAATCATGAAAGATATTAAAGTTTGAGGGATCAAACAAATAGCTATCTCTTACGGCTCACCAGTTATGCAAAAGTCCTCGAGAGTAAACATGACTACATAGGCTATAACATTTGTTCACAGATGCGCACGCCCACGCGCACATCTTTTTCTAAAAATGCTCTTTCTGGATTCAGGGGGCCTCAAAACAATTCCGGTGAAATCTCGACATCGAACTTTTGGTTCGAAAAGAATACTTCACCTACTTACTGCTATACATAGTAGAGAAAGTAGTGGGGATTTGGAAACAATAATGAATTGTTACGCCTTCGTTTTGTGTACCTTGAAGTGTGTGTTTTTAATACTACTCGCATAAGCAGTAAAGCTATTTCTCGACCCCCTGTCCATGACCGCTAGGATGTTTGGCCTCGGTGTTTCATCGGGTGGGTTCGACTCCCACTTCGGGCACGCGCTCCCGCGTGTGCTCAAGGGAAAATAAACCGAAGAGCGAAAAATCTGGAACACAAGCAAAATCCACTACAAACAGAAGTAAATATTTTACGAACGTTTTCACTTGGCTATGCTTTTCTGCTCTCCTTCCTTAAACCCACTTATCACTTCGTCCTACGATAAATGTGCTTCTGAAGCGTCAGGTAGTTGTGATATAATCACTGTAGTTACAAGAGGTTGCTCATGCTCTGTAACTTCACTCGCTGATGTGTGGCCATCTCTTGGATGTCAAACTGAAGTGAAGAACCAAAGCCCTAACATTATCAAACAAGGATTTTTACTACCAAATGTGTGTACCAAGGATTCTAACTGTAACCACTTCACTTTTTCAGAACCAGAATTACTACCGCTTGTGTGACTCGCCCCCCTTTTTCTGTAATTGCTCAAACGCCTTGTGTGATCTTTTTATTTTTGTCAGTTTTATTTGTATCATAACATCAGAGGCAGATTCTCTAATTAAGGCAGTAATAGACTCAATCAGTACTTACAAAACCAGTGGTTTAGCGTGTAACTTGGGGATAGCTTTCATGGTTTTAGTTGCTCTCCTCCATGTTGAATGCAAGGGCGTCTGGTAGCCTAAACTAGGGGGTGAGATGTACCAAACAATTATAATGAAAGAAAGCCTACGTTATGTTATACGTACGTACAATTTGCATTAAATAGTGTGTTTTAAAACTTAATATTTTAGTATTAATAAAAAGTGAACCAAAGTTACATGCATTGAAGTTTTAAGAGTCTAGACATGCAAGAAAAATAAAATAAATTGTTTATATCCAGTTAGCTATTTGTTGGTGATTATATGCTAATTTCTTAAAAAATAACATCCAATCATAGAACTCGAACAAAAGTACTGATTAAGGCAGAAATATCCTACATTAATAACTCCAAAATCATAAGAATATTGGAGCAGAGATGTCCCGTCGCCCATAATCTGAAGAAATAGCAAGAATGTTTTAGACGTTTTCAGTTTGAACTTAATTACATATTTGTTTTATACATAAACTTTTCGATTTTGTATTCTTTGTTGACATTTACCTTTTTGTTTCTTGTGCTATTCTACATACTTAGTGAGTGCTAAATATAGTATTATACCAGTAAGATATATTTTGGTTTCCACTAATATCGTAGTAACAGCAATTTTAGTGGCGCTTTTGGAAGCAACACGTAGATAAGGAAGGAAAGATAAAAGAATAGATGAAGAGAGGAGTTGACCAATAATTTTATACAGACTTAATTATTATGCCGTATGTTAATATATCTGCAATACAAAATACAAGTATATCTTGAATTTTCCGCAAATATTCCGTGAAGTCCTCTTCAATCTGAATGTCTTTTGTACAACTGGTAAATCGCAACCAAATCTTACTGCACAGAATATGTAGATCTCTTGCTAAAGTTTACAACTTTATGACAAATTGTTTTGTGAGTTAATCATTTCCGAAATATTCTTTGTTATTGGTTTGAATGTTCAAATACTTTTTTCAAGTTGTTAGTCGCTATTAGTTTTTTTCTGTGATCATGCAAATAGCCCGAATTTGAAAGTCATCACACAGCGACACGCTTTTTAAAAATCTGATTATCACTTTAACCTACTGTGTCCTTATGCCTAATGCAATTACATACATGCATAGTGAAAGTTTATTTCGATTAACAATTAGGTAGAAGAACGAGTTTTTGTAAGAATAGTTTGTATAAGAGCAACTAGAGAAAGGCATGTGAATGCAAAACATCAGTTTTTGCTATGTTACTTTAATAAACCCGTAACTACATTAAGTTAAATTCTATTTACTTTCTCTACTACGTACACTAAGTAGGGGAAGTATTGTAATACACCCAAGATTTTGATGTCAAGATTTCACCCAAAATATGTTTTGAGGCCCCCTGAATAAAAAAGCACTTTTAGGAAAAAGATCTGTGTGTGTGTGTGTGTGTGTGTGTGTGTGTGTGTGTGTGTGTGTGTGTGTGTGTGTGTGTGTGTGTGTGTGTGTGTGTGTGTGTGCGTATGTGAACAGCATAGCAAGAAAAGTCGATTAAAGACCAAAGTTGGTATTCAACCTTAATATCTTTCAAAGATGCGGCGCGAAGATTTTGAAGAAAATTCCTCCACTCTAAACTACTTTTTACATGGAAAATTTTTCGAAAATTTTGATTTTGTCAAAAACTGTTCTAACGATTTTGATTAAAGTGCCATATGTTTAAGATATTTTTATGGCGAATGAAATTTATATTTTGAATTTTCTGGCTATGGCCTATGTAGTCCTGTTTACGCTGGATCACTTTTACATAACTGGTAAACCGTAAGAGATAGACCAAGTCGTACTATGTAAAAACTGTAGATCTTGCTAAAACACAAGTTATGTCTAAATGCATTTTTTGCACCGAGTGAACCATTTCAGAAATATTACATATTATTTGTGTGAGTTTTGCAATACTTAAACTTTTGTCAAATGGCTGCAAATGTTTATCTGGACTAACATGAAGAGAATAGGGGAATAAGGGTTTGTAAGGACAGTAGTACAAGAGTAGAGTGAGTGCAGCGCATCAGATTTTTTCGTCTTAGGAGTGCAACTCTAACATGAACATATTGTGTGGATTTTGGATGATTTTGCCATGGATAGTTGCATCATTGCACCGCTGGGGCAGCTATGCAAATGTGTGAAACCTCGACGTCCACTAACTACACAAAATTGTTATGATGTTTTTCTTCCATTCTTTCATCCTTCGTGATTTATTTCTAACATAATTTGTCACTCAGGATTACAAGATTTCAGTTGGTACTTGTTTATGAATCAGGCTGTACATTCAGCAAGAAACTCCCTCCTCTTGATCTTTGGGTTGCTGCGACCTTCATCTACCCTTTGTGTCGATGTGGCAACAAGTATCTAGGTATGTGCTGCACGGTAAACTGAATGTTTCTTTGCAAGGCCATCTAGCATTGACTTCTCCCTCAGTTATTTAAAGAACAAAACTCACTTAATGCTCGTAATCACCACTCATCAGTCAAGCGTTAGGTCACACTTCAGTGAAATCATCGGAACCTTGGATTGTCATGGTGCAGTTTTCATAGATCCATTGTCTGCACCAGAATTAAGCGTTGCTGCTTGTGTCAGAAATGCATACAGTGGTCTATGACATCGCTTTTTCCGTGTAAAATATTACCCAAGTGCTCATTACTGTTGTAGAAGTGGTTTCATAATCATCGCTTCTCGAAAGGTTAATACTCAATTCGTTGGCATTTAAAAGGCGGGTGTCAACAGGATTTCCTCCATTTCTCATTCCAAAGACGTGTTTTGCGACTATTTTGTGTAGTTTCATCCTACAAACACTTAAAATCGTTTTTAATGTACATTTACTTGTAGTTCATGCTTGGTAAGGATATTTTGGTGATCTCAGAGTTATTATAGTGACGCAAATGTCTTAACAATTGCATACAGTGTTAAATGTCCCTTACTTTTTATTTCCCCAAAAATAGCTCCAATGATTTTGATATTGCATGATAAATAAAATGTATATCTTGAATTTTCTGCGAATGACCTGTGAAGTTCTCTTCATTCTGAATTAATTTTGTTTACTTTTGTGTAGCTCATAAGAGACACGATAGATTTTAAAAAATGCTATATGAAGATGTGTATATCATTAAAACGCAATTTTTGCCAAACAGAAATGAATCGGAGATACCTAATCATTGTTATTGGTTTGAATTTTCAAATACCTTTTACTTCTTTGAAGTGCCTAAGTTCTTATTCGCTGTTTGTGGTGACGCAAAGGGTGGAATTTCAAAACCAGTGTACTAATCCACTTTAAGGTTTAATTAATCTCCTCAGTTTCTTTATCCCCTCTGCCACCGGTACCTACAACGGAATGTACAATATTGAAAGTATTTCTGCAAAAGGTCATCTCGATTAACATGTGTAACCAAAAGAATAAGGTTCTGTATATTTTGCCTTACAGGAGTACCGTTACTAGTAAATTGTACCACTGACGCAGCTATAATTTGTAAGTTCGCATTCTTAATTAAGGAGTCTTGTGCTACTTTACAGCCGGAGTACGTGTTGTCGGTAAACTGTGGCGCACACGTGCATGCACAAAGCGGCAACTCGATATAAAATGTACGTGAAACGTACACAATGCCTGTAGCGTATTTTAGCGACAACTCTTCCTGCATGAAACCAGCTCTCTGACCTTTTTCAATTACGCAAGTGGTGTCTACTGCGCCTGGGCCGAGGTTACAATGAAAGTGAGGGTGGCCACATTCATAAAAGCAGGTCTCCTTCTCGCTCTGTACTGGCAACTACTTCACTCGTTTTATTTCAAACAATAATTCGCCTTACAAGTATGTTCGAAGCTTTCTTGCAATAAACAGCAAATGAGTTTCAAGCTGTGGGTCATAAAACTATGAATGGATGCAGTTTATGCTGTAAGTATACTATTTATGTCAAAGACTCAAATAATAGAATACAATTTCTTCAATTAGGCTTGCGATTGGTAAAGAATTACCCAAATGAAACTCGCTCATAATTTTGCAAAGTTCTCTCAATCACATCAAATAGAAATATCGTATCTTCTGCTTCATTGCAAGTCTAATTTGATGCCAGTTTTTTTAGCCGACGGCGTCCTGCAAACAATCTCTTGCATTAACCGAGTCTTCACTATTTATTACTATGTAAGTCCCCCCGCCGAAACATCTTAAGAACTTACGCACCCAATGAACAAACCGCATTATTCGCTTTTTTTCTGCATGTTCAAACTTGACTGACTTACTCAATGGAAATGGCAATCTCTCGCTGACGACTTAAGCCAATCCTTCAGCTCTATTTTATGTTGTGTTTTCAATAATATTAGTACAGCGGTGATCACTAAAGCCACAATTCTTAGTCAGCTTACCATGATAATGGAGCTGTTTCGTGCAGTGCTGGTGGCTTGCCTCTTGGTCTGGGCGAACACGCTCACGGCATAACTGACACTCCTACACACGATACGGTACTAAAAATTGTGGCTTTAGTGATCACTTCAAACAAGGGATAATAGAGACTCACTTTCGTGTCACACATTTTGAAACAATGACATAAATGTTTAAATAATTATTATCTTTTGCATTTTAATACACAAGTATACCATTTAGTACCTAAGAACGAATAGAAAAAAGCAGTCAACATGTTCTTGGTTTATGTAAAAAGTAATCACAAAGCTTTGAATCATATAGGATAATCATTTATGATACTTTTCTTATAGTTAAGAGTTCGTACTCAGAATGGTGAACAACGGAATGAATGTGTATCACATATTTCTACAATATGCTAACTTTAAACTTACGACAAAATGAAATTTTGAGTTTATGTGTAGCAGAAAAAGTGGCCCGTTCCCCTGGATTGCAGATATATGTAGAGTAATGAGCTTACTTCCATAAGGTTTCATATTTAGTAATACCACTCTCCACCCGTTCCTTATTAAATTTCTCCTAGCATGAAGAATTCCAACAAACAAAAGTGAACCAATCAGCGATGTTATATTCAGTGTAAAACGAAGGGGAGTTGCCTCTGATAGGTGTAAATAACCGAGGTTGGCTAGCCCAATGTAACACATTAGAGATCCGATGTTGAACAGGAGGCGTAGGTGAGAAACGAGCTACTTATGTCATTAAACTGTACAACTACAATATTTATTTCAAAGTTACTTCTGACGTAAATATGGAAATAAAGTCAAAACTTTGCTACTATCCAATAGGGTTGTAGCGCTTCAGAAGAATACTGAACTGTGAGAGATACTTCCATGAACCAAGCTTTCGATTTGGTATAAACTTTATAGGAAATTAACTCGCATATACAGGCAGGGTTTTCCTTTGATCTCTTCTAATTTCCGCCCCCTTGAGCTCCCTCTCGCTCTCTTCATTTTTACCAATAATTCTGTTAACTATTTGCCGTTGTTTAAATTGCAATTCCTGAAATTAAATAAATGGACCATTTTCTCCGGAATTACTCGTGGACAGTTTTAACCATATGACAAAAGTAAAATCAGGCATAATAATTCAATGCTATACGCTGAATTTGAACCACGCATCTTCCGCTTTCCGTGCGCTTGCTCAAACTGAGAACGCCTTTTTGATTACCGGGAAAATGCGTGTCAGTTGGGGAATTTATGTCATAGCGGTATGTTATCATGTTAACTCGGTTATTGTTGAACAGGTAATTGCCTTTATAATCGTGTTCAACGCACTGCTAAAAATGTAGATCTGCAATGCATGAATGTTAAAGCGATGTCTAACTTGTCTGTTTGGCGGCGCTTACGTAATTAGCTGTTATTCTCCACGTCCTCTTTCAGTCTGAGGGTGAATCAGCTCACAACCAGCCAGTATCCAGAGACGGACACAAACAGGCGATTCCATGTCAGTTTCTAAGTTATAACTTGAATTTTCTGGGAATTTTCTCCGAAGACCTCTTTATTCTGGATGAGTTTTGCATACCTAAATGGTAAAGAGTAAGAGACAGATCTCGTTAAAGCATACAATGTATATCAAATACTTCTTTTCTTCTTTTGGGCGAGCCATTTCCTTTATGTTCATTATTATTTGTTTGAATTTGCAATACTTATACTTTTCTAAAATAAAATGTGATTTTTTTAACATCTTGACCTTGCAATGAAAACGGAATTTCAAAAGGTATCGCATAGCAACCAGCTCTTAAAACTTTACACTATCGATGACGACTGCGATAGGCACTAGGGGGTCGTGGTTGCAGAAGATCTTGCTGACCACCCTCGGTTTTTGCCAGGTCAGGGTAAAACCCTCTACTGACCGTGAAGGTTTTTTTTTTTTTTTTTTTTTTTTTTTTTTTTTTTTTTTTTTTAAGCAGACGTTAGTGAAGGCTGGTTTTTGGGTGAGTGTTTCTTTTTATTTTTTTTCTCTTTCTCTCTTTCTCTCTCTCCCTCTCTAAGTCTGTCCTTTAAGGTTAGGAAAGGGTTCTTTTTTGGTTTAAGTTAGGGTTATGGGATTTTGTTTTTCGTTGAGGATTGGTCAGTTTCTTTTTTCTTTTTATTATATGTTGTATAGGACGTCTTGATCTTTTATATCCTTATCCAGGGTCTAAATCGTACCCCCCCCCCCCTCAGTCACCGGATCAGTTGGTTGAAACTGGAGGGTAGTTTGTCAAAGAAAGGTTCTGACAGGATGAGAATATATTCTTTGACGGAGGGGAAGTGGAGGTCCTTTTGGATTGTAGTGTTAGTGATGTACCAAGGAGAGTTAGTTGCTGTTCTTAGGTAGCGGGATTGAAGTACTTCCAGCTGGCGTAGGTGACAGCTGCGATTCCCCAGATCTGGCAGGCATATGTAAATACAACAACAGTTTGTTATCCAGGCATAGATGTGATTTCCTGTTGTACAGCGGGTAGAGCATCGCCATTCTCTTGTTTACTCGGTTACCGACATCTTCCAAGTGCGTCTTCCATGTAAGTTTGATATCTAGGGTAGCACACAGGTATTTTGCTGATGTGGACCATGGTACGTCTTCACCCGTCAGGCGGATAGGCAACGTCTTCCATTGGACGACGGCCAAAAGTTATAGCTTGGCTCTTCTGCGAATGGATGCGTAACTGCCAGCGATTAAACCAGATAGGTAGGTCATCATAGTGCTGAATGCGTCTGGCTGACATATAATGCTTTGAAGATATCGATATTACGGCGGTATCATCCGCGAATAGAGGGAGCACCGTGGCATTGTGGGTAGGGTGTTTATATAGAGAAGGAACAGTATGGGTCCCAGTACACTGCCTTGGGATACCCCGGCACGTATGGGATGGGAAGAGAAAGTTGCATCCCTGTAGGCAACGGAAAAGATTCTGTCCTGTAGATAGGACTGCAAGAGATGGATGAGGTAGGGTGAAACTTGATAGTTGAGGAGGCGGGACATAAGTCCCTCATTCCACACGCTGTCGAATGCCCTTGTTACATCCAGCAATAGGGCTGAGACGTAATGACGCCTGTTGAATGCGGTGTGTACTTCGTCTACCAGCCGCAGCAATTGGACAGCGAAATGCGTTGTTCGGAAGCCGAACTGCTCAGGTCTGACTATGTTGTGCCTCCCTAGAGTACCCCTTAATCGTGCCTGTGTCACATTTTCAAAGAGATTGCTGATAACGGGAAGTAGCCTGATGGGCCTATAGCTCTCTGGAGATGACGGATACTTTCCCGGCTTGCAGGTGGTAATAACTTTCGCATACTTCCAGGCTTGAAGAAAGTACGAAGTTTGAAGTATTCCGTTGAAAATGTGGACCAGGATCTTTAGCCAGGTAGGCGGCAGGGCTTTGAGAGCGGCGTTTGTGATGCCGTCAAATGCTGGGACTTAGTAGGGAGCAAGCTTGCCGATGTATCCTGAGATGTCCTGCACCGACGTTTCCTCAAGCTCAGAATAGTCAACAGGAAGCTGGAGGAAGTTAACCTCAGATTGGACCTGGTCTACGTGATCCTGGTCAGCTGTGTCCGCCACCTTAAATGATGATTCCAGAAACTGAGCTTGCAGTTCGGCTTTTTCTCTTTCAGACTGAGCTATAACATGTCTGTGTCGAAGCGATGAGTTTTGTTGCGGAATACCCATGAGTGCTTTGGTAGTCCGCCATAGAGAACAATCCTCCGGTTTTATGTGGGAAAGGTGGGACTTCCACTTGTTGTTTGAGTACTGTCGGAGTTCGACCTTAAGTTCCTCCTTTAGACGGCGATATATAGGCAACTTTGTCCCCCGGGCCCTGGTGAATATGTAAATCTCCGGGCTCTTTTTGTTCTATATCAGGCCCTTATCCTCTGTGACAGAGGCGCACTGTTAAATTGGTGCAGCGTTGACTTTGGCGATGTGCTTTTGATTGCAGCCACTAGGGCCTCCGTCATGTTGTTGATCATGAGTTCCACTTCCTGGGAAGTGGTACAGGGGCCATGGCGTGATTGAACTTCATCTAATATGTTAGTATACTCGTTCCAGTTTGTGGCCCGAGGTGTGGGGACGGGTCGTAACAGTTTGCATGTAGGTCTCGATGGAAAAGTGATGAGAACAGGGCAGTGATCAGAAGAGAGAGAGAGAGAGCTGGTACTGTGTAAAGGATTAGATGAGGTCACACATTTTTAACCAGAGCTATATCAAGCAAGTCTGGAGGTCTGTGGTCACTTTCGTAGATGGTAGTTGAGTTGGGGACCTGTATTGAGAAGTCTCTCGAGGTCACATAAGCATTTAAGTTTTGACCTCGGTGAGATATGCAGGTGGAGTTCCAATTTAAGTGCTTGCTGTTGTAGCCACCTGTGGCTACGATTGGTACTGGGGAGGAGAATAGCAGATCCAGTTCATACGTATTAGCGGTCTTGTTGGGCTACATAAACGCAGAACAGGTTTAGAGGTCTCCAAGCCGTGCTGAGCTGGATACCAGTGGCTTCCAAGTGTCTGTTATTTGGGATAAGTTGATGGTGGCAAATGGAGTACTTAACATATATTGCTGTTTCCCCATTGCTATCTTCTCGGTCCTTCCGATAGCACCTCATTCCAGGTAGTTTCATTTTTAAGTGTGGTTGCAGGTGTGTTTCCTGTGCTAGTAGTACCTGGACTTTATGCATAGCCAGAGAGTCTGTTAGTTCTTCTCGCCTGGACCGCAGCCCCTTTGCGTTCCAGAAACAGATAAGACCAGATGTTTCCAAACTTATTAATTTGGGCGTACTAGCCATGGCGACTGCAGTAGGTGGGCATGACAACATCGCCTCTGCCAGTGCGGCAGCACACTGGATGCGGAGGTGATTTGGAATACGGTCTATTACTTCGTAGAAAGCCGTATCCATTTCCTCGAAGCTGGTATGATCTGCGGGAGAGATGGCAGATGTTGCTTCTCGGCTCCAGATTTCGTGGTTTCCGTTGGTTGTTCTGGTTGATTGTAGAACCAGGTACTGGGGGTTTTGCGGTGTTGGTCTGGTTAGGCGTTGTGCGGCCAACGAGGAATTGTTCGGGTGTTTTGGGCGTGGTCGGGATGAGGAGGTTGGAAGTGAGTCTGGTGGTACCATTGTGTGGGACTCCTTAACGTGGTTTTCCATAGGCTGCTGATTGGTAGAGGCAGCAGTGGCAGCTGCGTAGGATGGAAATTTTAGTGGCTGGCGAGATGCTAAGCCAGCGTGTCTGGTTACATAGAAGGCCTCCTTGGGAAGACGAGGTGGGATTGGAACCCTAGGGGTGGCGTCAACTCGAGACGTGATGCTTTCTTGCGACACTCCATCACGTAGCGTGCTTCCTGCCAAATGGGACATTTGGCGTAACGACAGGAGTGGGTGTTACCACAGTTGGCACATGTGGGCTGTGCCCCATCTAGTAGGCGCTTTGAACAAGCGTCCCTGTCATGGTGCTTTTCTCCACAAAAGGCACATACGGGGGAAAGGTTGCACCCTGCAGCTCCATGGGTGAACTGCTGAAGGTTAGTACACTGTTGAGATCTACGGGGTGGTTTGTAGGCCTCAACTTTGATAAAAGTATAAAACATCTGTCTTTCTTGGTATATCCCCTCAATGATTGCAGATTTTTCCAATGCCACTCGGAAGTGGGGCAGGGGGCCTTTGTAGGGTCCAAGGGCCGCACGAAGCTGGGCTATGTCGACCACCGGGTATCCCTTACTCTTCAGATGGTCAGACATCTCTTCTGCTGTGATGTATTGTGACACATCTTTGATGGTCACGTGCAGTCGCTTTTCTTTGGCCAAGGGAGTGGCGATAAATCCAATGTTTTCTGTCTCCAGAAACTGGCGAACATGCCTATGGGCTTCTAGGGAAGTTGTTTGAATGGACACGTTTGGCGTGCGTTCCTCACTGTAAAGAGACTTGTGTTGGATGAACTTCCTAGCGTCTTCAGGGATACGAAGGAAGATGGGCGGAGGTGCCTAGACCTACGTCTAGGCTGATCAGCTTCTGCGGTGTCCATTTGAGTATCCGTATCAGTTGCCGCAGTGCAGCGACGCTTTTTCCCATTTGAGGGAGCAGGTTCTGCTTGAGGCTTCAACCAAGTTTTGGAAACGGTTTTCCACTTGCAGCTGGTGCTCGACCGTGTGATCTTCCACGTTCCTTTGGCAAGCTGAGTGAGTTTTTTTAACTTGCTGCCAATTATTTTGCGTAGCAACTTGAGATTTTTGCTTTTGGTTTTTTAGCATGTCCAGCATAGCGTCTGTTCTAACTCTGTGTCAGAGCATCTTTCTAAACTCTACGGAGACGATAGAGTTATTGCTTCCATCGGAGTTCGAAGCCAGTAGCTGTGGAACACTCTCCTCCACGTGTTGAATGTATTGGAGACGCGCCATCCTTCCCATCTGTAATAAGGCTAGTTGCTCGGGTTGCATTGGGTATTCAGGGTTGATGAGCAGGGGTTTATCAAGGAAAAATGTCCTGTTGCCACCATTAATATAATAGCACAAGGCTACGCTGCGTGGGTCAGTCATCGTAAATTTTGGCGAGCGCTGGTGTGCTCGGATAAAAGAGGGCTGGACCCAAGGGCGCCTTTAACCAGTCAAAGACTCTTTGTTGGCTGTGGCCGTTTTATCCTACCCGCCGGTCAAGTACTTGTCAATCGTGTTGTCTCAGTCGTATAGTGTAAAAACACAAATGGTCAGTCAAAGCTGCGACCAGTAGAGGCGATGGTTAGCGCCAATCAGCGCTAAGATTGCAATGGCCATAAGGAGCGATGCTGCTGCTGTTGCTGCTGCGATGCTTCTTCTCTGCCTGCTGCCTGCTCGATGAATATCATTATTTCACTATCGCTTAAAGCCTACTGTATTCCCATATTCCCTTTGTACCTACAAGAAAATTAGCAATAAGACAATTTCTGAAAATGTTTCTGCCGATTAAAATGTAGCACACAGAGAACTAACCACTTGCAAGAATAGTGTGTATAAGAATGAGTATAGCTCCTCATATCTTTGTGAACAGTTCCTCGAAATGAACTATACAATAAGCCTGTATAGCAATAGGATAGGCTTCTTAAACGTAAGCAGTACCAAAGAAGCCACTAATGAACAGATGCTGATCGCATAAGATTTGAAAGTGCTTTCGTAAATCAAAGGTAACGCCACTGCAACCCAATTGAGTCTTAAAAGAGTGGCACAGTCCGAATAAAGTGGAAGGAAATTAACCCAACCTCTTCTCTTTCACAAATGTTAGACATCGCTGGTGTAAAGCAATGAATGAATGAATGAATTGGCTGTAGTGCCCTCATATTGCGAGTCAGACAAAAAGGATTCCTGGCTTCTTTGACTTCATCTCTTTGACGCTTTAGTACTACACTAAACGTTCCTAATTTGCACACCAAGTAACTTTAATCCGTTCTTAGTCACTTTACTGATATTTTGCTAGAATCTGCGTTTCTCTGCCTTCTGCACTGCCTTTCACTGAAACCACTCACTACGTCCAAAATCATTTAGTTGTTAGTCAATACTCATTGTCTCTTATTCGTGTGGTGAAGTGATCTCCTTCCATCTCTTCAGAACAATTAATTGTATACGCTATATTAAGTAAATGTGTCAATATTCAACATTCTTTTATTCCCCGCGTAGCTACAAGAAAATGTGTAACAGAAGCATTCTTGTAATTTATTTATTTCGATTACCATGAAGTAGATGAAAGAATAAACATAGTAATAATAATTGTTTGGAGAATGGTAGAGAAAATCACATGAATATAACACGGATTCTTTTAGGCATTAAGAGTATCTATCATAACTTAACAAGTACCTCAGATTTTCGCCGATCCACTTGTAAGATTTCATTTCAGTTTGCGACGAGTTTCTTCGTGAAAATAAAATATACTCATTCAGAAAATTAACTGTTATTTCATTGTTATGTAAATAAAATGAATAGTTTGTGTATTTTTGAAAATATTTGTTTGTAAGATAATTATGTAACTGTGTGTGATATTTCGGACCTGCACAACAAATTATTTACGTCCTTGTGGAATATTCTTCTGAAAGTGATATGAGTAGATCAAGGTGAAAGAGAAGGCATTGTGCAACCTTGAACATGACCATGAAATTTGATTCCGCCGTGCACTACAGCAGGAGCTAATCACAACACTCAAGTAACACTACCAGAAACACTTCATTTTCTCATCACTAATGTGAATGCAATTTCGTATTCGAGAAACAAAACAAAGTGTGCTAAGTGCTAGAATTAATTAGCGCACCATTCATGAAGTTGCAGGAACCAGGATTAACACCAATAAACATGATTCGTTTTTTAAAACAATACTTTGTCAAATAATATTTTGAAAGCTGTTTTAGTTTGCGCAGAACAGTGTAAATACTATCTCCAAAATAATGAAACTTCAGACTTTAGCAGCAAACAAATGGGAAAAATTATGTGTAACAGTAGCATTGCTTTTTCTGGCCACTGTCAGCATTGAAGCATTTGTATTGTTCAAATAAAAGCTCTTCTATACACTGATTAGAACTAATATCACCTACAACTGCTTTCAAAGCAGATAGATTATCCATACTTTCTTGAATGCAGAATGCAGACACATTTAGACCACGAATATGCATAGACCAGACAACAGAGTTGACTTAAACCGGGAAAAACAGACGACCAATGCTTCGAAAGAGATTTATCACGAAAAGAATGTATTCAAAGCCAGGTATATTTTACCGAGATCTGCATTGTAACTAATACATATTAGTTAAGGAGACTCATCAAGCAAAACATGAATAAATAATTCAGATAATGAAAATGTGGTTAATCATACTTAATCTGCTTAATATTAATGGTTCATTAATATTTTCAAATATTTACTATTACAAATAAATTTGCAAAATATACAAAAACATTACTGTGAGAGAACGTAGGCTTCCACGGACGGAGTCTGCTGTGGTCTGCTGGAGTTTGAGTACCCAGACATTTCGTCCACAGCTGCAGCGGATATCTTCAGTGGCGCGGTCGTAGTCTCCTCGGAGAAGTTAACGTAGTTACGGTGTTTAGGTATTAGAGTAATCATTTCGCAACATTTCGCCAAAAAAAAAAAAAAATAATAAATAAATAAATAAAAACATATTTCAGGAAGTATTCAACTTAAAAGGTTATGGTTTGGATTGTTTGTGGCAAAATAAAGGTTCATATGTTGACTAAACTGGGTATCAAATATAGTTACGGCTTGTAGCGGTAAAGTCGTTTGGCTGTTTAAACAGATCTGAAGTTTTTGTGTATTCTGTGTTTGTACATTTTGGTTCTTTTCACAATGACTAAACCAAAGGGCATTAAGGAAAGAAAATACAAGGATAGGAAAAGCTCCAAAACAAATGTAACAACAGTGCAAAATGAGGTTAATGCTGAACTAAATGATAGTGGCCATATGGTTATAAATAATTCTGTAGGCTCAAGTGTTACTACTCCTCCAAGAGCTTCCAAGAAAGAAAAAAAAAATAAAATAAAACAAAAAATAAAAAAGAAAACAAAACAAAACTAAGTAAAACAGACAAGAGTTCAATGAAACTAATGAATGTGTAACAAACGTACATATGACAATTAACTTTAACATGGGCGTCGCGAAACGGGGCCAAGGGGGGGCCGCGGCCCCCCCCCCCCTTGGAAGTTGGTGAACTTAATGTGCAGCCAGTTACTGACTCTTAAACTATTATTTTAATGTTGATGTAAAGAACAATTTTTATTTAGCACAAATTAATACAGTTATCTGCAACAAATATTATAAATTTTGACAGTAAAATAATGATTTAATATTATATGATTGCAAATGTCCAACATGTGCCCCCCCCCCCCCCCTCCTGGAAAAAAGTCTGCCGACACTCATGAACTTTAACACTTTGAACTCTGTTTTGTGTGATGCATTGAGTTGTAACCTTTGTAGTGGAAAAACTACACTTTGAGTCAACACAATGGTCTGGTAAGTAATCTGCAAATAGTATGAACTGCGGCAGCAAAACGACATTCTGCACTTCAGAGAAAAGTGAAAAACGCAATCTTTTGGATATAAATTTGAGATTTTTCAATGGATTAAGGCGCATAGGAAAGGTTTCCTCAACTGGTAAAGTTCTTTGTGGTATTTTGAATTTGCCAAACCCACCATGTAATGTAATTCGCTATTCCTCTGTAGTTGGTAGTGTCAAAGCTGTAGCAGAAGAGTCTATAAAAGCTGCTGCAAGAGATGCTGTAATTGAAAATGAAGGAGATGCATCTAAGAACAACTGTCAGCATCAGTCATTAGCACCGACAATGCTAAGTTCTTGATGTACACCCGTGGACAAAAAAATGAGTCATGTCTGAAATGTGTTGTAGTAATAAAGAAGTCCCGCGTTATGGACGTCTGTTTGATGCTGTATTTCTTTCGACGTTTCTTAAAATCTCGGTTCTGCTTTCCTGCGTTGGTCGACTATTGGAGTTCCTTCTGCATCTTCGCCACGGCTGCTACAGTAGAACTAATGAGTGTTATTTTCAGGGTATGCATGGGAGTTGAATGGAAATGACACAGGCACTAGTGTTTTCAGGAGTTTTAACACTTGAAATCACTCATGACATGAATTGAGGTATGTCGACCGTTGATGAACAGAAACTTAACTTGTACGTAACACACCCCACATGTTGACTTCCCTGTTCCGGATGCAACCGCCAAATAGTAAGTTTAAAAGAAGAACCGTTGGTGAAGGCGCATTAGACTACGGGAGTCAAAAGAGCATGCGTCGACCACCGGTGTCAAATGAATTTCCGTATCAAATGCCCCACATTATTTTGCATTATTATGTCGTAATAATGCAACAATGTTATTGCCCGAAAAACAAAATATGTAACTATTTACCTTCTTTTCAGTTTCAATTGGCAACTATCGTGTCTCAGATACCTTTTTTTTTTTTTTTTTTTTTTGTGACTACTCAATATGAGCTCTAAACAAACATACTTACAATCTATCAAAACACAAATCTCAACTATATATTCCTATTTCACACACACACTTACATACTAGTTCACAAAGTTATATTCGATTCTTCTGATTCTCTATAGTTTTCTTTATTTTCAAAAGTCTTGTTATGTCTACTTTTTCTGGTATTGTTCTTGTCTTTCTTCTCATGCCACTTCACAATCACTAATTGTCACTCGTGACATCATCACACTTCCACGAACTTTATGGTTAACGTTCTTTTCACACAATACATCCTACTCGTATATTACTTCACATTTCCAACCTCACATCAGGCTTCCACTCATACACATGTCATCACCATTTACAACGTTATATTTAAATCTTATATTTACTCAAATAATAATACCATAACATTTTCAAGAAACGTACTAATTTACCTTTTACATTAAACATATTGCCTTTTGCACAGAATATATTACACTCCTTATGTACATTTTGGATTTCCCCTTCAAATCTATTTCTCAAGTCAATTCGAGGTCAATTTCTTATTCTCAGAAAATCTATTGTATAAATACCCTAAGATTTGTTCTAATATGTTTGTGAGGGTATCATGGTCCCTGACAGCTTTCATATCCCTGTTGACCCGTAAATAATTGACGTTTATTCGACCTTGATGTTGAACTATGTAAACTTGACCTTGAATTGTCTGACTTTGACCTACATTCTTCTCCTTTTAACCTATATTTCAGAAAGCTGCATTTTTTTACATTTTTCTCTCTTTATGTCCTTTCTACATTTTATACACTCAATTTCTTTATTTTTATATTATTTCTGACTGTACTCCTACTCGCATTTTTGTCATTTGTCACGTTTTCTCCTACTTGTATTTTTGCATTTTCGTGTTTCTCTCCTAGGTACTGCATTTATGTATGACAATTTCCTACTCTCATTGTTTTCGTTTTGATAAACTTCTGCCCCTTTATCGAAAGAATTTTCAACTTCTTTTTCAATTCTTTCCTTAATTCTACTTTCTGCTTTTCCTACTTTTCCACCTATTTGTTCACCTGCTTTCTTTTCATCAATTTCTACTTCCTGACTACTATTTTCTTTTCTTGATTTTTCACGCCTTTGTTGATCTATTTCTCTATCACTTTCTACTCTAGTGCTTTTATTTTCGACTGATGATTCTTCATTTACGTCTATTTGTTCACCTACTTTCTTTTCATTAGCTTCTACTTCCTGGCTATTATTTTCTTTTCCTGATTTTTCACACATTTGTCTATTCATTTCTCTATCACTTTCTACTCTAATGCTATTTTCTGGTTTTCCTAACACCGGTGTATTATTTACTAAGCCTATCTAATCTGATTTATCGTCTTTGTTTTCTTTCTCTACTTCTAAGGTGTGACAGTTATCTCCTACCTTGTCTTCTTTGAAAGTTTCTAACAGTTTTCTTATCTCTCTCTGTTCTTGATTGGTACATTTCTACTACATTCTCCTAATTCAACTACGTTTCCACTACTTGAGTCGCTAGTGTTAAGTGCTAAGATTACATTCTCTTTTTTGTTTAAAATCATTCTTAAATTGTTTACGTTCCTTTTTATTATTTGTTACTTTAAACGGCGTAATATTTATTGAAGGTTTCGGCTATGACTATCATTTAATATTTTATTGTTGTGTATGATAGGTATGCTGTTTCTTTGCTGTCGTTTACATTTTGTGAACTTAGGGGCTTTATTACCATCAGTCCTATAATCAATTTTTTCTAACAAATTATTAAAGTGATTCTTTTTAGCAGTATTAATTTCTTTTTTTAGTGAGGCACATTTCTTTCGCCATATTTGTGTATCTTTTTTTTTTTTTTTTTTTTTTTTTTTTTTTTTTTTTTTTTCCCAGTTACTAGTAGGGCTTTAAAGAAATTTTTGTTCATATGATCGGATTGGTCATGCAGCTGCAAGTTTGTTTGTTCTTTAAATTTATTTTCCAGTTCAGTTTTCTATTTATTCCAATCTGCCTTTTTTGGAGTTGCAATGCAGATTCATGTGATGTTGCCTCACATTTGTATTATCCACTTTTATATCGGCAATTACTGCTCTGTGACCAGAACTTGGGTCTTCTACAACCAGTCCTTTTATCTTTGAAACAATGTTTGTTCTAGTAAACAAGAGGTATGGGTTACTGACGGTCCCAGAGTACTGCATGAAGGTTGTGGAATCTTCTTTATTATAAATCAGCTCAAAGGTAGTGGTATTCAAAAAATCTTCCATTATCTTCCCTATGGAATCCACTTTTAACCGCATATTTTGGATTGAGCATTGAAATCCCTAATTACGAATGATTTATTCAATTTGTCAATAAGTGAGAGATCTGGTTAACTCCTGGGAGGATTGTAAATACTCTATGAATGCAGATGTGTTTCGTTGTCCCAAAAATTTAGCTTTATTAATTCAGATTTATCTGCTGTGTTATCCATTTCTTTAATAATTTGAAAGGTGCATTTAATATCCTTTTTGCTCCAAAACGAAAAAATATGGTGCTCCCTAAAGAGCGGTTAGTTTTACTGCTATATAGCTCTCCAATGTAATATGACTCGAGGAGTAAAATATTCCCCAGTTAAAATAGTCCCCCATTCGGATCTCCGGGTGGAGACTACTGCTCAACAACCCAAACATTATATTATGAGATCTAACATCAGAATTCTTCAATGGAACGCAGGTGCTTTGGAAGAAATGCCGTTGCCTTCTATTTCCTCAAAAAAAAAAAAAAAAAAAAAAAAAAAATCTTATGATTTTGGTTGAAGTGACAAACAAAACACATTATCTCAAATTTCCTGGGAATATTCTGTGAGGCCCTCTTTCTCCAGTTTTAATGCTGTGTGATATAATCAGCATTAAGGGGTATACAAAAGCAGAAACTGTAGAGCTCATTTAAACATAAAATTTGCGTTTAACAACTTTCTCATAGTATTTGCACTTTTCTAGACATTACAGATAGTATTCTAAAAACTTTACCATATCCAAATACATCTGTGTGTTTCTTTTTCAATGTTTCTTTCTTTTTCTTCGCAGCAGCTGGTTACTGTAACTTATTAAAATCATGATAATGTTTCCACATGCTTTAACTATGTCGGTGTCATTTAATTTGAAATCTTTTCAAGGCTAAAATTTGTCGTGGTATGATGTGGATTAAGTTAATTTATATGTGAATAAAATAAGGGATAAATTCGAATTTTTTTCAGTAAGAAAGACGAGTGAGTTTTGCACATAAAATTTGTTTACAGATCTACTTATTCGGAACAGAAAATCTCAGCTTGTGCCTCCGTTCAAATCTCGATCTGGAAATTTTGTATCAGATGCTGTACTTCGTTAATCTCACGCGACAGAGAAAATAAATAATTCTGTGCCCTAAATATGTTGGTAACATACAACGAAAATGTAGGTTTTGGAAGGCGGAAGCAAAGAAAGTTTTACTCAAAATTCCTCTTGCATGTTCAACAAGAAAAACAGGACTAAAAAGAAAACCGAAGCGAGCATATTGTGTAACGGACATGTTTGTCCACCAGGCCTTGAGGAAATATGTACTAAGTAGTTCTTGGCAGTTAATTTCCCGCAATATGTCCTTGAACTTTCCCATCCGAAGATATAAAAAAGGGAAAATATTATTTACATACTTTGGCATTACAGTCTAAAGGATAAAAAATGCTTTCGAGACAATTTATTGTTTTTGAATATCTTTGCCTATCCTTGTAGAAAATCACACACCAATCACCGAGATGTATTGTGTTCACGAATTCTCGACAGTATTCATGGCATTTGACAAACAAATTGCCTGAAACTGAGTTCATTTCACTTGTCCCACAGTACCAGTGATAATATTTCGTATTTACCTGTTAATTTGGTATACCTCTACTTATTGATTGGTAATTTTTGGTTTTGCATGTCTCGAATTTAATTTCTAAACCAAAAAGGAAAACTATAATCGTAGCGTTTAGATTTGTATTGCCCATTCCTCATAAGCATTCTATTATATCCAGAAAAAAATCAACTAGTAGCATCCCCAAACATTTAGATAACAATACCGGCCGAGTGCGAAAAGCCATAATTTTGTGTAGAGAACTAACTTATTATGTACTTTTGCAAAACCAATAATTATGTATAGAAATATAATAATCAAAATAGAAGTAAATGCTTTTGACAAGTGCATTCATCCTCAGTCTAAAGTTTAAAGTAGCAATCCTTTGAACTCGCATCTGTGCTTAGGAGAAAGTAAAGAATGAATCCTCGTAATTAACAGTAAGACCTGGTTTAATACAGTTTATATTCCACAAACAACCGATTTCCTATGTGAAAAACGGAAATTTATTAGCCAGGTTTTGCATTGTTTACTCAACAATTTAATATTTATTTTGACTGATTTCTCGCTTGACTGGTGAAGATTATAAGGAAAGAATAACTTCTATCTTCACCAGTCCACTCATGGTTATTCTTCTCCACTTTGCAAAGGTCCCTCACTCCTCTCAACGAGAGAGCAGGACGGAAGGACAGCGCACAGTCAGGTGGGGGAACTGTAGAAAGAGACAGCGAGAGTTGGGATATGCATGTCTCTTCGAGTAGACTGGTCAGAGTAAAACCACTACAATTGCCGACTTTCCTTGTTGGCTGTTTATCTGCGTAACAGTGTTTAAGTACCCACAAGACGTTCGTTCTTTTAACGCCAAAGACCACAATTATTTTAACATCGATGTCTCAAACATAGCTTATCTCTTCAAAACTTGTATTTAGAGTAAATTTTATCACAATTCCTTCTGCTGGATAAGAAAATGGAGGGGTTATTAAAAAATGTGGCACCAGCGTACTGAAACGTCACACAGAGTATACATATGTAGCCACCGCTTTGGTTAAAGTAAGAATCTATCCGGGAGAAATTATCTACAAAGACAAGCTCTAAGGGATAACGATTGGAAACGTAGACATAACCTTATGAGCGCTATGATAACGCCTGGAACCATAATATGTTTGCCATGTCGTTGCATGCCCCTTAGTTATGCTAGGCACCGTGTTCGCTATTTACTCTTGCTAACCTGCCGCGGATTTGGTAGACCATATCTATTTTGGTAATATGCAATAACTTGAAATCATAAAAAGGATTTGTAATGAGCATAATCAATTATTTCTTTGAAATGATAAACCTGAAGAAAAGAGAAAAGCGTTGTAGAAGAAATAAGACAGAATGTGCTGTCATTAGCAGAGAAATTAAGTATAAAATGGCAGACAGCACAAAAGAGATTATTTAGCTTAATCGGATTTCCAATATAAACTGAATTCCGGACTTTATGGCCGGGGTCGTCACACCAAAACGGTCAAAACACCTAACATCTAGTTTCTGTTGGATTAATGCCAGCCGTGAAAACATTAATAGCATATTTATCAGCTTTATCACAACTTCCTAAATTGAATGTAAATACAAACAAATCTTAATAAAAAGTACGTTGTTCAAGCTTACACTGTGATGAATTTCAGGCGAAGATTTTCCATTTATTTTCCTGTGTCCAAAAATTAGCTAGAATATGCAGCCAAAATTCCTCCAAATCATAGTTCCTTTGACGACCCATATGAAGTCTAGCACAATCAAGTTCCCGGTTAAGTGAATATGCCACTTGATTGAACGTCGCCCCAAATCAGATTTTAGCCCGTTGTGCTTCTAGTCAATTCTTCCATAGAAGCTCAAAATCCCAAAAATCGCGAGCAAGTAGGCTATAAAGAACTACTAACCTTTGACGAAGACCTTGATGTCAACGCTTGCCCACCTTGAACTTAATTCCACATCCAAGAACATCATTGTCACTATATCGATGTCATACTGCGTGGAAAATATAGAAGTAGAACACATTTTACTTTTATATTAAGATGCTAATACGATTCTCCATGTAACAGGTTAGAAAACATGCAGAATCTTCAGAATAGGTACTTTTCAGCTAAATAGAGTACTGAAGTGGAATAATCATGCATAATTAAAGAGCTGAAGCGATCCTCTGAAGAAAATTGCCAACATCAGCCACCATTTATTAAAACTAGGTTGAAGAGAGTAAATGACAACTAAGAACCTTGGTAATGCGAGGTCGCCGATATAAAGTATACAACCTTAACGCAGAAACGTCTGAAGTGGGATGTTTGAAAAATACGTGGCTGTAGAATCTGCCGAGTATTGTTTCAACTTTAGCCTTCGATAGGTTAAGAACTAATTTGCAAGTCAATATAGTTTTATGAGGGCTTAGATTTTGACGAGTTAAAAATGTTTAAAAATCCATCTATAAAACATTTTTAGGAATTACTGAATTTCAAAGTGACTTAAAAGCTAGAATTTAATTTGTTAAAATTGGTCACAACAATCTATTACTTTACACATGGGTATAACATCACGTGCTGTTTATGTATTTTATTTATTTTTTTATTTATTTTTTACTTCAACATCCTTTAACCTGGTGGGTCGTATCGAATGATGAATGAGTGTAATTGATGAAATGTGCTCAAACGAGCCCGGGATCCGTAGAGCTTGAAGTTACTCGATATTTCTTCTTCTCAGGCTGAGGGAAAACCCGGAAAAATCCCTTACTCACCCTAACCGAGGCTCAAACTCGGGACCTCTTGAATCTGAGGCAGACACGCTGTCCCCGCACTATAGAGGTGGGTTTCATGTTCTTGCTTGAAGAATAGGAAAGAAATTTAAGAAAGATATTTTTAAAACACCTCTTAAACAAATTGTAGCATTAACTCTTTTAATCAAATTGTACAACATTAATGGCGAATGAAGCAAAAAACTTTTCTTAACAAAAGCTGTTTAAAATAGTGTTATCTATCAGCTCCCAAAGATTGTCGGTCACCGTTGGGACACCGTATATATTGTACTGCGAATCATTGTTTTTAACGTAAATTAACAAAGATCATTGAGCACATTTTGGTCCTTTTGAAGAGTTGTCATAGTAGTTTAATGTTGGATGTTCTATTTATTATTTCGCTAACTTTCTAATGGTTGCTCTGCTTGCAAATATTTCTTAAATTGGTAAAAAACGCATATCTTTCTAACGACCTTAGGGATTTCGCTTTGAATTTGTAAATTGTTGTAGTGTGACTTTGTGTGGCTGACTTTTCAAAAGAGAAATGAAAGGAATGAAAAATAGTGTTCTACGAAATTATCAAATTGAGAATCGACGACAGAACAATTTCCATACAATCCTGAAACACATTTTATGTGTTGTCTAAGCTTGTAGTTGCGGCTAACTAGCAGCTAAATCATCTATCTGCAGTGAAGGGTTCCAAGTTTATAGGAAAACTGGTTAGAAATCGTGAAGATTCTGCTGATAAGCTTAAAAAATAGACCCCTTGAAGGTTCATGTTGTATCTGTCAGTGACTGGATCTTCATTAGTGCCAGTGGTGATACTTGGTTCAAACTAGTTGTATTTTTTCTGACAATGTAGGAAAGTTCTCCTCGCACAATTGAGTCGAGATACATTTCGAGCTCTTCGAGCGTGTCCTCCCCTCCAAGTATCTTGCAATAACCATTCATGCTTTACCTTGTAACCAAACTCACTACACTCTTATATGCCAGTGTAGTATTAAAATCAGCTTAATTCTAAGTAACTCATTTTCAATGGAATGAGTGGCGTTGGGCCCCAATTAGATACCAAGATGCATTTCTGTGCAGTTTACTACCAAGCTACTGGTGCTAAGTCTGTTCTTTTTTACCTTCTCTGCTACGTATAACCAATAATTAAAGTATTGCATTCCAATCAAGAATTTCATATGAAGATTTCACCGGAAATACATGTTTTGGGATCGACAGAATCTAATAAAAAAGCACTTTTAGAAAAATGTGTGAATATGCGTGTGTATGTTGTGAGAATGTGTGTCAACATTACTCAAAAACGAAGAGTCGGTATTTAAGTACACCTTCCAAAAATACGACACAAAGATTTTCGAGAAAATCCCTGCCCAATTCCAGACTACCCTTTTCATAGAATGTTTTCCAAAAATGTGTTATCTGTTATAAAACAGCTGAGGTGATCGACTTCATTCCATCACGATAAAATTATTGAATTTATGTAAGAAGTGTTTGGAGTTTGAAAAATATATGTGTTGCACTTATAACATTCTACTCTTCTACTAACCATTCTTGCAAACTCTTATTCCTGTATCTTCGTCTTAGTTGAGATAAACATTTGTACAAATTATCTTATTGCTATTTCCTTTTAGGTGCAAAGGGAATATGGGAATACTGTAGGCTTTAAGCGATACTCAAATCTTTTAAAGCTTTGAGATCCAGTTCTCTTTGCACGCTTAACATATAAAAAATGAACAACGGTGTTCTATTTCACGGAATTTTTTTTTCCGAAACTTACACAAATAACAAGGAATATCTCCGAAATGGTTCACTCTACAGAAAAATGTATTCAGACATAATTTGTGGGTTTTAGCAAGATCTACAATTTTTTGCATAGTAAGATTTTATCTATCTCTTACTGTTTACATCCAGAGTAAACAGGACTACATAGGCTATAGCCAGAGAATTCAAAATATGCATTTCACTTGCCATACAAATATCAAACACATGGCATTTTAATCAAAATCGTTAGAACCATTTTCAAGAAAATCAAAATTTTCGAAAAAGTTTCCAGGCAAAGAGTAGTTTAGGGTGGGGCTATTTTCTTCAAAATCTTCGTGTCGCATCCTTGAAATACATTAAACTTAAATACCAACTTTGGCTTTTAACCGACTTTTCGTTTGAGTTATACTGACACACACGTACACGCTCACGCGCACACACCCACCCACACACAAACCTTTTTCTAAAAATGCTTTTTGGGCTTCAGGGTGTCAAAACATATTTCCGGTGAAATCTCGACATCGAATTTTTGGGTAGAATAAATACTTCCTGTACTTACCAGTAGAGAAAGTAAAATGGAGTCACTTTTGATATGTTTAAAGTAGCTTTATAAAATTTGAACTTTATCAAAAACGACTACAGAATTTCATTGAAGTGCCACATGCTTAAGATACTTTTCTGGCAAATGAAATGTATATCTTGAATCTTCTGGGAATATTCTCAGAAGTCGCTGTTCATTCTGGACAACTTTTGCATAACCGTTAAACCGTATGAGATAGACAAAACTTACTTCACAAAAATGTAGACCTCGTTAAAACACACAATTTATATCAAATATATTTTTATGGAGTCAACTATTGCGGATAGATTCTTCGTTATCTATCCGAATTTTCCAATACCTAACGTATCTCAAGTGGGAAACTTATTCATTTATTTCTTGACCAACAAAAGTGAACGAAATTTCAAAGCCATCACATAGTGACTAGCTTTAAAAGATTTGACTATCGTTTAAAGCCTACTGTATTTCCATATTCCTTTTGCATCCATAAGAAAATTAACAATATGATAATTTCTGGAAGTGTTTATCTCGATTAACAGAAGTAAATAGAGGAATAAGCGTTTATGAGAATAGTTTCTGTAGAAACAGAGAAAGTCATGTGAATACAACACATCCGATTTTTTCCCGCTTAACACGCGCTATCACATATTTTCTCAAAAATATCGATTATACATTTGAAGACTAAAGCAGTTTGAAAGGCGATCTGCTAAATGGGCAACGACTACGGAAATTGTACAAAACACGATGTTGTTGCAATATGTATGTATTAACGTTCGCGTGATGGCGAGGCTCTAAGCAGAAATTAAATGGGTGCGCCATGTCCTTACTCAATTAGTTGTACACAAGGTCTGTGCAAGGTGATATCGCGTTCGTTGACATTGGAAGAATATGCCAGAGCACACACTGGAAAGCAAAATATACAGCGTTCATACACCATCCGAATATTGGAAAAGAAAAACGAAACAAAATACAAAATGATTACCCGGGCTTGTGGGCTGTGTTCTAGTTTCCACTAGTTTCCACTAGACCACGGCCCACAAGCCCGGATAATGATTTTGTATTTTGTGACATCTGCCGTGAAAGCTTACGCAATTTGATAAACGAAACTATTTATTACTTTCTCTACCACGTATAGTAAGTAGGAGTAATATTGTATTCCACCCAAAATTTTGGTGTCGAGGTTCTACCGAAAATATTTATGCTTTGAGACCTCGTAAATCCACAAAAAAGCCGTTTTAGCAATACCTGTTAAAGATATATTTATGGCCAATGAAATGTATATTTTAAATTTTCTGGCTATAGCCTATCTAGTCCTGTTTAGTCTTGACTTTTTCATAACTGGTAAACCGTAAGAAACAGATCAAATCTTACTATATAAAAAATTAGATCTCGTTAAAACACACAAGTTATGTCCGAATGCATTTTTTGTGAAGTGAACTATTTCGGAGATATTTCTTGTTATTTTTGCGAGTTTTGCAGTACTTTTCTGCAATGGAAGGTGGTCATTCACTGTTTTATGTCTTAGCCGTGCAAAGAGAACGGAATTTTAAAGCTTTAAAAGATCTGACTACGCTCAGACTATATTATAAACTGTGTTTTGGCGACATCTACATTTTTTGAATAGTATGATTTTGTCTATCTCTTACAGTTTACGAGTTATTCAAAAGTCATCCAGAGTAAACAGGACTACATAGGCTATAGCCAGAGAATTCAAAATATACATTTAATTTTTCATACAAATATCTCAAACATATGGCATTTTAATCAAAATCGTTAGAGCCATTTTCAAGAAAAGAAAAATTTTCGAAAAATTTTCCATGTAAAGGGTAGCTTAGGGTGGGACTATTTTCTTCAAAATCTTCGTGTCGCATCCTTGAAGGACATTAAATTTAAATACCAACTTTGGTTTTTAACCGACTTTTCGTTTTTGAATTATACTGCGCGCGCGCACACACGCACACACACATACACACACACACACGCGCGCGCGCGCGCCACGTACACTTCACATGCATACACAAACCACACACGCACACTTCACATATGCTCCCCCTACTTACTGTACGTCCAGGGATTTGGAAGATAGTAGATAGAGCGAGAGAGGGAAAGCGAATAGCAAAACAACCATAACTGAAATTCTTGGAAGCAACAGTCCAGGCATTCAATTGGCCTAAAACATGGATACGTTAGAGTAGAAGGTCAGCAAACAAGAAAAACAAAAGATATAGAAAAACCCAAGTGTCACCCAAGTGATGTGATGCTTATAAAAAGTATACAATTTATTCTTCATAGGTCTCTTAAACGTATTTAATTAGGATTATTCTTCGTGAATAAAATATGAAAAAACTTGTCTTGTGGTCATAATACCACAAAAATTCCGAGAAAGAGAGAAATGGGCTGGATTTACAGCTTCTACGAGCACCAGCAGCCAGGTGGGCATCGAAACAAGGACACCCAGATGACCATGAGGGACATACCAGCTTAGGAAGCTACAACCGCCACATTGCCTAGCCCAAAATCTCGTGATGACTTCGTTCTTGATCCGGATTTGTGTTTACAAAACTAGCAGCCTTTAACCTTTACCACGACTTCGGCAGTTACTACATTATTCCTATTTGTTTATAAGCAGAATTGGTTTAAATGACAGCGTGTTAATATTATTTTACTTGCTGCTTTTACCAGGATGCAAATCTGTGCAAGATTATATTGCAAGGCTCGATAAATCCCTATCGGCTGTTGTGTGACGTACTACCACCTTCAGAAGTAAAGAAATAGAGCCCATTTTACATTCAGGCTGATTGGTTAAAGTTAGACGTGAATCGATTCCTACCGGATGGAAGCGGAATAGCAATGAGCTCTACTCCAGCCAATGAAGGATGCGGTAACAATGAAGGATTTTATCGTTTTTCGAAATATTCCCTTTAACATAAATCCATTTTTGAATTAATGAAACCAGTCCTTAAAGCAATGAGGCTACTCTTCTTGAAGTACTTCATAAATTAGAGTTTTATAAGATACTACTGTCTCATCTGAAGACGAAAAAAGTGATTCCGCACATTTTATTTTTAATTTTTAGAAACAAAAAGTAATCACAAGATGGTACGTGAGCGTTTTTCACGAAGTTTTCAAAATGTTGCGGTAAATCGAGATCTGTGTATCAATCGGCAGTAATGGTGCGTCCATCTTCTAATGCTATAGTAGCAATAAGGCGCGTTTTAGAAAAGAAAACTAGTAACCATGATCTTGCCAGCATTGCGAATCCGTCGCACGTTTCTAAGCTAGCTTCTGTTAGTATCACCATCGAGACCAGTGACTCTTCTTTTCAGTATTATAATAATAAATACAAGATTCATCATTTCATCATTTGATATTTCAAACCAAATTTTAAATGTTGCCTTGGAATTTTTCCAGAATTTTCCTGTATCAATCTGTGTGGTGGTGTTTTTGATCGGGAATCCCTTTATGTGGAATCCATCGAAACGAAGTTTTCTCACATTTGTAAATATAAAATGCTTTGGATTTGAGTCATGTCAATGCCCAATGTCACCCAAATAAGTTCATAAGATGTCTACTGATCTTCAAGTATTGCTCGAACAGTGGCAATATTTTCATCACTAATAGCAGTTCTGGGAATTCTTCTCTTTTAAAAGCGCTGTACTAATATAAATTCTTGCCTTAGACCGTATTTTCCAAATGCATTTCTAAGCCGATCTTCACATTCGTAACTGTTAATGTCTATTTAAAATCGTAAAACATTCATAGCCCCGAACTATTCTCTAGTCAAACTCATTTTGGGTGAACACGAATCAGCTTCCTATCAAAACTAGATGCAAAATAGAAAGGTATAAGAAATCGTTCTGCACTTGTCAAATAGCTACGAAAAAGGAACGAGAAAATAATTTAAGTAGACAAAGTGTTCACAATTTAATTTATTGGATGAGCGAGAGTTAAAAAGAACAGAACTTTAGTTATATGAACACTGAATTATTACAGCTGTTTGTTGAAAGCAAATATGAAGGTGATTAAAAGCATATGAAATCCAATGTTGTCATTTACGTATTCGTTTATTTATTTCTCTGCACCTATACTCCCTGAGATAAGCCAGAAGAAAGCAACACCCAATGGCTGGCTAAGCAATCACATAGTGGCGAGACATAGAATCCACTACAACACAATCTTTAAATGATTGTAATTAAGAAACTATTCCAGGAAATCGAACAAACTACACAGCAATCAACTTGCAAAACATTAGGAAGTGCCTGTCAGATATAAACAAATTCCTTTTGGTTTTAAAAACATGACATTACAAAAATGTTCGGTGGCGCCCTCATTTTCGTTGGTTTTTATATCGAAACTGTCAGTGACTTACAGATTAGCCTCAAATGAAATATGTTTCTATTCAAATAAGATTCTTTTTACAATGATACTCTATGCCAGCTATAAATAAATGATAGAATAAACTGTGAAATAAGTTGCGTTCAAAGCAAATAAGCGGTAGGGGGAATGTGAAAGAAATGGTACCACTTACACAAGTATAACTTAAAACTTCACGCACTTTAAACTTGTATAAAATACTTTGTTTTCTTAAATAAGAATTACAATTTTAAAACATAGTAGTACGCAATTACGAAATAAATAAATGAGTAAATGAGCAAATGAGTGAATGAGTGAGTGAATGAGTGAATGAATGAGTGAATGAATGAATGAATGAACGAATGAATAAATAAATAAACAAACAAACAAACAAACAAACAAATAAATAAATAAATAATAAAAGTAACCACTGGAATTGCCATTTTTTCTCCCAAATGTGAAATATGAAAAACTAAAATTTGTATTCCCTTATTTCAGATATTTTGTCATGAAAACTCACTGAAATGCTGGTGGTGTAAAACATGTGTAAACAAAATAAACGTAAAGTCTTACACAATGAAACTATGTCTATATATAGTATCTATAGCCCGTCAAAAAAATCTAACATGAACATCAATTCACATCATAGATAATGTTGATAATTATCAATACTATTATGTTGTTCATTATAATTACCTAGAAAGAAAAGTAGCTGGGCTTCTTGCCTAGAGCCTGGCACTCATTTCTCTAGTGAACATAAATATATCATAAACATGAACGGTGCTTGTTGCCTTAAGGAACGGACGGATGTACACCCCAGTAAATAAGGAGGAAACTAGGTTCAGCGTCCATCAAACTCATTCTCTTCACAAGTTCATGTGCTCAAAGTGAATTTAAAAAGCGAAAACATATTAATTAATCTCACTCTGGGTATGTCTCGAGGGGCAACCAGTGATTTGACTAGCATAAGAACTTCCACTTCTGATTTCTTCCGATATTAATGTAATCTGCCTCAATAGAAAAGTTGTCTGAAATAACTTTAATCCCATTTACTAATTAGGAAAGGATTTGAGGACGAAGAGAAGATTTGTTTTCGATACTTCCGCATGCTGACAAACAGCGAAATCATATGACGGTATACCTACAGTGAGACATATATAAGCAATCCGTGTCTTCGCATACCAATGCAAGAGTAATCTATTAATTGGTTAACACAGATTATCATAGTGGACACATTCAGCAAAACCATAGTAGCCCCCACATTCACATCCCTTATCACTGCCAATTGTCTCAGCCTATCAGTTTTCGGATACAGCCTTCTTCATTTTTCCCCTTTACCATGTTCTTCTGACTTTGTCTATGTCTTAATGTTGTCTACCATCTAGTACACCTGGAATTTTATTCTGCCACGAATTTTTCCCACCATTCGTCATTCCTTCTCAACCTTCTTAGCAAGAAGTTTTATAGCCAATAGCCCAGCTAATTCCCTTTTTGCTGTTCCTGATCAGTATTTTCATTGTTCTTTCTTTGTTCCTCTTTCTTGCACACATCCTATTTGTATTGCATATCCAGATTCCATACACTTCCTGTGTTCCTTAGCTCCATAAATAAAGTTTATGTACTTCCATCCAAAGCACCATTTCTTTAATTCTTTCTTCAGAGATTCACAGGAGTAGCTTTATACGGTCTCAAATTGCACTCTTAAAATTGTGGATGCAGATGTCATATCTAAAGGACGGCAAAGCATATTTGGTGGTAATATCTTAGTCATTTGCCAAATCATTTTCAAGAAATCTAATCCAGTCCTTGCTAAATATTTGCTGCGTCCAAAAGAAGGAAAATTTGGAACACCATTATCTAAGCGTTAGACCTTGCCTTCCAGGAAAAAGCGACTACTTGCAGACTGCAGAGCTGTTGCAAGATGCTCTCTTTAGAATAGGTGAGCTACAAACTACGAAGCGAACTTCACCTAACTGTAAGGCTCTAAAAAAATATATGTGGTCATAGATGCAGAGGTTTAAATTCTGCCGGTACTCCAGATTCTAATAAGAGTAAATTAGCTAAAGCCTCAGATTTGGGCTCCTTTGTTTACATAATATTGGATAGAGCAATAAAGCCAAACGGCTGATATACGAGAGCTTGTATAAACGTTTTCTGTATAGTTACCGATTATTACTTTGTGTCTATTCCTACGCTGCAGTATCGTATTTGATATATAGTAGTTTTATGGTAGTAGTGGAAATTGGAAAGCCATAGATATAAGCTGATTGCCAGAAGGGAGCAATGTTTTGGATTTTCCTTAATTTTTAACCTCAAAAACACATGTGTTCAGACAAGTGACCATAGTACCAGCAAAGTACTATAGTACTTTCTCTCAACGAACACGTAAGCGTACGCTTTATAAATTTTTATAAAACTGGAAAACAATAGTATAACCTAATAATGCTATTTCTAAATGGACGGATTTTAGTTAACTGTATCAATGAATACAAAATTTCAGCGATTATTTTTGTTTGTTTGCTGTCTGCAAGAGTATACGTTTTTTATCTCCAAGGTTTGTGTTTCCCGAGTAATTTGCCACTATACACATTCACTCATCCTACGATAAGAGCAACAAAGTAAATTAGAGTACCATTTACGTAACCTCTCAGGTAGAAATTAACGAAGTTTATGGCTGGCGAGCATGAAGACCAGATAAGTTTAAACGCCTGGTTGCTTTGTTAAGAGACCCTAAGTAGTAGTTTTACTTGTTTGATCCTACGTGAAGATAGAAGTATTTGTGTCACGGTTCCGCGTTATAGTTTCAGCTATTTGTTCAGTATATTTAAGGGATGAAAGTAATTATACTGTGACGTGAGATGCCGCACAACGAAGGACCGACGGGGCTAAGCTACTTCACATATCGGGCTTGCGAGCGGGCAAAGGCATTCAAGGTCAGGCTGCCTCGCGCAGCTGTTTGTATGTACGTGACCAACAATAATGAAGCATCTTCACAAAAGGGGCTTTTTACAGTGCCTTCGAGGAAGATCTGACTGCAAACCCGGGGGCGGGTTTGTGGAGATAGAGAATATAAGGAAGTGAGAAAGCAGTGGTGAGTGATAGTTACAGACAGGAGCCGGTCAGTGTGTTAGTGAGTGCGAGACAGCTGTGCGTGTGTATCGTGATATATTCGTCGGCTGTCCTAAAGAAGGCCTAACGAGTGTCGAGTGATTGTAACTCATAGTGAGTGTATTAGAGATAGAGAAAGTGAAAAAAGACACTGAATTGACTGAACAAGGTTACAAGAAGTAAAAGTTGTGAGTTATGATAGCACGAAAGACTGTAGACAGTGTTAGCGACGAGAAGAAAACTGTGATAAAATTTTAGAAGACAAAGTGACAGAAAAGTAGCCGGACGACTGTCATTTTGTCATACTGGTATCGAGAGTGGGATTCATCTGTCTCGTCACATTATTTTAATACCATAAATTTACGTTTGAATGACTCCTAGATTTATTCAGTCTTTAATTACTGTAGTTCCAGAATCTGGTAATGATGGGCAAGCAGTCAGTTACACAGTAAGTGAATATAATACCATGGCAATATTAAGCTTCAATTCGTTCGCAAAATTATTCTGCACCTGTACGAAGCGTTTTGCGTTCTGAAAAGAATAAGGAAGTGTAAAACAAATGTGACCTTACATGAAAATAGATTAAGCTGTTATTTCCAATATAGAATAGCATGTGTCGTTCAACTTCCAATAGATCTGCGTGATGGCAGCAGTAGCCTCGTCTGGTCGTCAGTGTACCCAGTAGTTCGACCAATGCGGAGCTTTTGGTAGAAAGCCTAGTGATTTTGTAGTGAATTCCTAGTTGTGAAGCTGAAGGGATATCAATGTCTCAGGTCACCCAAATGGAATACAGATAAATCATATGTTATACGTTGCATGTTAACTGTGTCTGCAAGTTGACAGTAAGTTGTCTATATGCTCCTGTAGAGAATTGTAACACCGAAGACATTTAGGAGTCTGTATAATATCAGTCTCACATATGCTGGCACAGGAGGGCTTACTAGCTTAGCGTTGCTAAGCAACTGTCACGCTAAAATCAAGTTCTTCTAATGTTCGTAGACATTCTCGGAGCCTAGACTCTTAACTCCCAGTCCAGTGTGGAACTGTGGATTACGAGGCGTGTTGGTTTCCGTTATCTCTTGTGCTGTAAATTCAAATTATTTGCATTTTTCTTGCACTCAGATTAATGATTTGGTCATTCATCTTATTAAAATACCATTATCGTCCCTTTATTTTGAAGAAAAGGGAATCTTCAAGGATATGAGCAGAAGCGCGCTAAGGCTTCCATTCTTCCGTCCATCCGATTTTAATAGTAACAGTGGAACATATAATAAAACGCATATAAATAAAATAAACGTGTTCCAAATGTCGCACCAATGTGTGGCTAGTGGATATAATAATTAAATTGTTCCAGTTTGTAGAACTGAGTGGGTGATAAGAATAGTATATACATATTTATCTGCTATCAACAGCCTCGTCTCCGGCGGCGAGCCTGAAGATTCTTTTAATAGTCACTAATCTCAGGAGTGGTACAGATACACCAGATAGATTAATTAATCTATTTCACTTTTAAGAATTTCTGAACGTTTTATTAACACTCGTAAATAATTATTTTTCAACAAATCGCTCACAAGAAAAATCCGCTAAACAATGGCGTGTTCCCCCTCTAATGGAGTAATTACTAGGCACAGCCAACAATTTATTTTAAAGTCAATTTTACTGGTAAAACTCACGCGATAGTTCGGTCACAATAATTATTACTTGCATTATAGTTCTCCCTGAAGAATCACAACAAATTCTGTTCTTTTTCAGTTTATATTTTATAATCAGTACTTTACATCGAAACGTTAAATTTCAACTCATCTCGCTTTCTTCTTCATAGCACAAGACAAAAGAAGTCTGCCTATGATTATATCTTAACTTGATAACGTCAGGAGACCTTTCTGCTGCCTCTATGTTCACATTTCATATCATTGCAGAGGGCTTATACAGAAATACTGCCTTACGTTGAACAATGATATGGTTTCATAAGCATTGCCAGCACCCACACAGAAAATACTGGCATATGAAACTATTGATGTAATTGTTGTTCAGATGGAAATACAATTTGGAGATTTTGGAAAATTTTATTTCGTTAAATTATTACGCTAAAATCGACTTCAGAGATAATGTACTTTAAAAGTATGCCCAACAACAAAACTGAAGCATCTGGTGGATATGTATTCATTATCTTTTCAGTGAACAATCAAATAATGAGCTTGTAAAGGTGTGATCTAATGAAAAAAAAAAGATCTGCGATCACAAATGCTCCTAAAATATTTTGGATAATGGCCTTGATACTGTTTACGAGCGAACAATACGTTTGCTATGTTCAGTTGTTACATTCCCAATGAAAATCAAGTTTACCAGACCAGCTATGCAAAAGTCATCAAGGATTAAGAAATACTTCTTTCTTCTTTCCCTGATTACCCTCTCCTTATGTAGGACTTACAAATCTGTGCCTAGGGTCAGACGTCTGTCGGGGAGCAGAGGGACCTCTGGACCAGACAGAGTGAAGACCTGGAAGCAGGTGGTTCGCCAAGCACCAGGTATGATAGTGAGGAAGAGGATAATATGAAATTCAGGCGAAATGGATGATTGGAAGGGTGATGATGGAGCATTTGGTGCAATGAATGGCAGGGGAAACCGGATAAAACCGCCCAGACGCCGCTTCGTCCACCACAAATACCACATGCGGTCCCGCCTAGGTGGTAGGTGAGCGGTCTAACCACTCAGTCACGGCGTCGCCATTATACTTCCAGACTCAGGGAAGGATGAGGAATAATCTTGGCTGGAGAAAAATTCCTACTCCCCTGCCGGAAATCGAACCGGAACCCCTTGCACAGCAGGTAGGTGCTCTACCAACTGCGCTACGGGGAAATACTCGGGGGTTATTCTCCGAAAACTTAAAAGGTGCATTTCATTTCTCCTGAAAATACCTTAAACATGTGGTATTTTAATCAAAAATGAGAAACTCAAAATTCTCGAAAGCGTTCCCTTGTAAAAGTTGGTTTAAAATGAGAAATTTTCTTGAAATCCTTCGTGCCGCATCCTTGGAAGGCATTTAACCAACTTTCCGCTTGAGTGCTGTTCAGACAAACGCGCACGCGCCACATACTTTAACTGCTCCTGTTTGCTTTAATTTTACATTGTGGTATCTAATTCACGTCATCTCAACAGAAGAATGCCGTGATGGAAATCCAAAGATCCGTGATTCGAGTCTAAGTAGTGCCAATGAATATCTAAAATCTGATTCAACTTTAACCTACACACTGCCAGTAAGAAGGAACAATTAGTGGTCGTTAACAATCAATGTTCATTACCCATTACCATTTCTGATTTCTGAAATCTTATTGGTGGTTATGTACTCTTTTCTTCTTTGTTATTTCTCCGATATGTCTGAAATTAAGAGAGAAAAAAATGGCATTTGCTGTGATGGACTGTGATTTTTATGATTGGTGGGTACCCCATGTTGAATTTGTAATAAAGAGCAGTACTTCTAAGTTAAGCTTTTCTGGGCTAGGTGTTATGATAGTACCAGTGAGAAGTTTGTTATATAGCATTTATGCACAACCATGCCATAATATAGCCCTTATACGCCACTGTAATGGACCTCATTACTTCCACCTCTTCATAACGACACTGCTATCCACCAAACAAAGGTACACCAGATCATAACCTGCTAAACCACCAATCATAGATGTACCTGTTCATAACGAGACTGCTAACCACCGATCAAAATATCCGCATGTACAATCAATACTTCGCCGTCTGCGCACATTACTACGCAGCTGAAAGCGAAACTATCGATTGCCTCATATAAAATAAAACTATTCTGTTTATTTAATTAGTGTTAATATAGTAAATAATATTCTAATGCATTTAATGTGTTCTCGTTTTTGAAAGTCTACTTTTTTAAGGTTATAGCATATATATTGTATTGTTGTGTCAAGGCCAACACAATAGAAGTTGAAGGCGCAACTATCGCTTCTCATATGTACAATCGAATAACAAATATACGATTAAAATGGAGGACACCAGTGACAATGACATACAGTGTATAATATTAAAAGTATTTTATAAATGTTTTAAACCGTGTCCAAATGATCCAGTTGTCGACGAGCCATTAAACCTCATTCATTCACTCCCTCACACTTAAGACACATGATCGAGTTTTGCGTGAAACTTTAGTATAATGGCAACTAAGATGCTCGTATGAACTTAATGCACGCATCTTAATTGCTGCCAGTATGCTCCTGTTGCATAATATGCTATTGCATAGCATGCATCAACATTGTAGTTAATAGTAGTTAGCATGGCCTCAAATGAATACAGCAATTAAACCACGCACAAACCACACCCTTTAATGAATGCTATGAACACACTGATACTCAATAAATCAACCTTAAGAGTACCAGAATCATCAGCTAGATCTGTTAGGTGGTTCATTTAAGTCCCTCTGGTTCAGATTGATAATGGAAATATTGCCTTATAACGTAGAGTATCATCGAGCTAAATCTTGCTTCGATTTTTGTAGGTACAGATTTAGACTTGTCATCTTCTGGTTTAGTTGTTACTCAATAATCCTAGTAAAACTATGTGTCATATTTACACACAAATATATCTACTTAGTTTTACATAGTGAGCCTCTAAAACAGGGTGTGTTAGTGCCTCCGTTGATAAAAATGTTTTATATAACGGTGAATTAGTGTACAATATAAAACCTAAAGTTTTGGGTCATATACAAACCATAGAGTTTCGATTTCACTTCATGACACGTCTTGGAACATTACAAACACAAATCAAACAGTCAGGCAAAGTGATTTTTAGCGTATGTCCAGCTTCAATATTATTAGGATATATAAGTGTTTTATAGTTTTTCATCAGATATTTTAGAAACAGTTTAGATGAACATTCCTGGAAGAATCTGGCAATGGAAGGTGAAAAGAGATTGAATAAGCATCATTTGCCAAGAAAGAAAAGGTTTCTCCATCAGTCAAGAAGCACAGTTCATTGACAGCGGCTTCAAGGCCTTCTGAACAATCTCTTCCTTGGCCAACTCTAATTAGTATTCATCAAACATCCCTGTAATATGCAAATGATAGACTGTAATTGCAGCAGATGCTCTCCTGCAAAGCAATTCAAGGGGGGAAAAGCTGCGCTACAACCTTTAAGAGCAGTTTATGCAGTTAAAAAAGAACAAGTGTAACATGCAGCAATAATCTACATTAATCAAGTCTAGGGATTCAAAAATAGCATATATTATGTCACTCACGGAAACTTTATGACTAAGTAATCAAGAGCTAAAGTAAAGAATAATAAATGCTAACAGTCAAGTAAAAGTTCGTATAACTTTCCTTAAAATCAATCTATGAATATTTCATAAAAAGCGTAACGGAAAAAAGCATTTGACCTTATGTGGGTGACTGCTCAATGTGGAATTTTCTATTATGTTGCAGCAATTCTATTCTCAGTTGGTTCTTTCACATAAAATGACTGCATTCATCTAATTTTCCACTAGTTCTTCAATCGCCCATGTTTCATGAGTAATTTTTATCAACTTTCCTTTTCGTTTTATACATGTAAAATTTATTGCATATCAAAGCAATATTTTTGTTTACCATTTTTGTTTACCCGGTTGCACTAGCTGGCATCGGGTAGCTTCAGTCTGAAACGGTAAGGATCCTACCCTCTGCTCTTTCGTGACTCCTGGATTGGCCATCCTCTGTCTTCTTTTATCCAGTGTAGTATTTGAATACAGTATATTCGAAAGCTGCGACTTGATCAAGAAAATACCCTCATACCAAACTACCCTTTGCATGGTAATCCAATACGCATATCCAATTATTTTGTCTTCAACCACAGGACAGAAGAACAGGATGTCGTTTCGATTTTCAGTAACATTTAATAAATTTGAAAACCTGCCTCATGTGTTCAATGAAATGTCATAGTTACATAGAACCCACAGTTTGTAGCAATAAAAATAAGGATATAAATCCATCGGGGGGAAACCAGCAACGGAACAGAACGCATTAGTGCACAAACAACCTTAAGAAGCTTTTTAAACGTCGCTTCTCTTTAGTTATTACATTAGAGCCTGATAATCTGATGTTCCGTACAATACGATCATTAAAATCTTGATGTAAGACTGTAAACAATAAGCGACCGCAGACAAATGATCGTTAACAGCATAAGTATCTTTTCAATTGAAACTAATCAGCTCTGGGTTGGTAACAAGTCGAGGTAACTTCCTATATCCGCTATTTTACAATGGATTTTTTTCGTAAAATCTGAATAACTTCCGTTATTTTGCAATTCCCCATGTTAATAGCCTTTTAGTTAAGTTCATTGAACGGTAATATGGGGAAGGTAGAACAAATGGTTTGCTAAGGTAATAATTATTTGAAAAACTAAACTATTGTCTATCTGCCTCATTTCTATCCAACTCCCTTCTGCCATGTTGTAAATGTGGACATACTTGCGTTATATAGCACAGTAATTTAGAGAGAGTGGCGTATGTCGCCGCTGGCGCCATATAATTTTAAACAAGGATTTCAACGTTCTAACCTAAGCTATGGAATAACATGTGAATTGCCGAATGGTCCTTTTAGGAGTAATTTTTAAATAAAAGTGTTCCTAAAAATAGGAAATTTAACCAGTCACTCAAAGTTTAATCTTTGAAATTCACTGCTGTCGTACCTAAGTTTAGATTTCCTTATGTACCATTTTGGTTATCTCGTCCCGTATTTTTCTTTTAACGATTTGCAATTGAAAATAAGGTGACCGCATTTGTTCAATAGTAAATAAAAGTTAACTAAGAAAAGTTTGTTATTGCTCAACGCACAACGGGGAACGGACGGGGCCGGACTGCTTCGCGCCGCATGCCGTGCCAGCGAGTAGCAAAAGGCCGGGCTGCCTCGCGGGACTGCTGTGTGTGTGACTATTAAAAATCGAGGCGGCAGAAATAAAAAGTGCCTTGCACGTTCGCGGGATTTCTAGCCGAGTCAGTTCCGGTGCGTGTGTGTACAAATCGAGAAAGGTCCTGTGACGTCATTCCCAAGATATAAGGAGGCCAGAAGAGAGCTTTTATCTCGTAGTTACAGTTATACACACAAGTCTGTCAGTGTGTCAGTGAGTGCAAGACAGCTGTGCATGTTGGTACGTCCTAAGAAGATTCAACGAGCATCGCGAGTGATCGTGTCACTAGTGCACAAGAGACAGAGAAAATTAAGAAAATCACCGGAAGAACTGGGCAAAGTTATGAGAAGTAAAAATTGTGAGTTGTGATAGTCTGAAAGACTGTAGACTGTGTTAAAACTGTATTTGTGGTAAAATATTAGAAGATAAAGTGATAGAAAAGTAACGGACTGATTTTGTTCATTTCTTGCACCATCACCATCATTATCATCACCATCACTATCACTATCATTATCATCATTACTGCATTACAATACAATACATTTCATGTTAAACTACTATTTTACATGGACATTTTCCAAATTCAAGTATGCGTGTATTACTCGTATTGTTAGAAAGGTTAACTATTGTTTCCCTCACAAGATATTTTGTACCACCCCCACTACCACCACTAATTATCATCATTATTATTATTATTATTATTATTATTATTATTATTATTATTATTATTATTATTATTATTATTATTATTATTATTATTATTATTATTATTAAACTTTCAACCATAGAATGCTGGAGTTCAGGTGATATAGGTATTATGAAAGAATCCCTTGAGAGACCAAATCCAAAAATACCGAAGACTAGTAAATAGCACCAGGCCGTGTGTGTGTGTGTGTGTGTGTGTGTGTGTGTGTGTGTGTGTGTGTGTGTGTGTGTGTGTGTGTGTGTGTGTGTGTTTGTGTGTGTTCTTGGGCGTTTAAATGACCATGAAGATTTATAGGACTATGAAAGTTAAAGCCATAGTATGTGATTGAAACTAATTGTTCAAAGTGTGCTAGACATAAAAATAATTTTTTTTTGAAAATGTTAACTAAATTTTAGTTATATGTAGCCTTAAAATAGAATTTTTCAGTATTGTTCTCTGCCGTACGGATTGGCTATTGGTGACTAGAGCGCGGAACCGTGTGCAGTCATATTGGATACACTTGGTTGGACACGGACAGTGAAAGATACGTAGAACCTACACATTAGAACCACACTAAATTTGCGGCTTATTGCACCCACCGTCTACTGATGACATAGCTTGCTTAAGTCATGCAAAATATCATTGCTCAAAATAGAACTTCGTTCCACGTTGGAACCCTGGCGTACTCGATAATTAACTTGCGCGTTTCGACTATTTCGATTTATAGCTTTAACAATTTGAGACTCGGCAAGCTCTGGACCTTATTAATGCTTCAACTTCGAGTTTTAATATTTTCAGCCTGATTTCACCGAAAATCAACAAACATGGTTAACAATGCCAAAAGTTTCGAAAGCATAATGTGCATTTAAATGTTTATATCTCCTATTAGCATACCTTTATAGTAATGCTGAACGTCAGGTTATATTCTTAAGGTTATATTTGGCGTTGGGGTGTTCTGAATATATTATGTTGCAAATTATATTTGAAGTACGCTGCTTGTTGAAATGACAATTATTATACCATTTACCAAGACAGTCTTGCAGTCATACTTCAAAGGCTCGAAACAATAGTATTCACCTGGTTTTATCTGCCGAGGTTCTTAACTTGTGGATATAAGCTTTTAACTCCTTTCCACTCAATACAGGAAAATTAATACTTTTTCATTGTCTGTCAATTATACTAATTCTACTAGGACGGTATAATATAGGTATTAAAATAAAACGATTACAACAAATTGGTTCTTGGCAAAAGCTAGGTAAAAGAATCCCTTGAATAGAGTGCTAACGTGTAATCTCATTTTCTTCGTTATTTATACTCATTTTTATATTTTGAATTCCAGTTCATTTTAGTAAAAGCGTATTTCTCTCATACTTTTCGTATTATCTTTTAGCGTGGCACTAAAACGTTTATTTTAATTAATCACAATTTCGCCAACTTTTAACTGAATTGCGTGAACTGATTTTCCGACAACGAAGAGAACTCAACTCTATTTTGTTTCTCAGCGTTCTTTTGTATGCATTTGTGCGCGTGGAACAATGTTAGTGACAGACTAATGGTAAGAATAGATCAACATGTGAAATAATTACTTGTACCTTCATTTTTTGAGCCTCAAAATTAATTCCTGTGAACTGCCGACAAGAATTTTGTTGTGAAATAATTCATTTCCATAGCTAATCCAACCTATACAATCTAACGACTTGACTTATTTTTCATTTAAAACAATCCCATGTCATTCACTCTGAAAATACCATAAATCATGCACTCTTCCTTCTGGTCTTTCATTGTACTCAAATACTCACTGCCTGTGTTCATTTTATAGACTGAGTAGTTAGGGATTATTAAGCAACGTAGCTTTGGCAATTCTAATTTAAAGTACGGGATCAATGAATAGAAATAGAAGACGATATTATTTAACACCAACTAGGAGAATAGAGACTACTGAGAGAAGAAGAAAAATAAGGTTAGCGGGGGTAGGTGATGGGGAGGAAAAATCCAGGAACGTGAGACTTCCAGCTAATCCAATTGGGGCGGAATGCATGGTGAAGAGGGCAGCAAAAAATAATTGTAGTGTAAGAAAATAAACGTGAAAATGAAACAATTTATCAAGTTTATTTTGAAGTTTGTGATTCATACAATTGTTATTATAAAATAGTTTGGAATTTTAAATAGTTAAATGCAAAATATCATATACCATGAATAATGGCAATTGATGAGTAAACAATTCTCGAGTTAAACTGAAATTATAACATAGGTAACATCGTGTTCCGCTTGTAAGTATAATAAAAGAAACTTTTATAATTTCAAAACTCTGCATACAAGAGGGTTAAGTTTGGTACCGTTTGCAAGAGGAAGTTGGGAAATTTTAACTCATTGGTGGTGTTAAGTTTAGAATAGTCACGCATCGCACACGAATGCGCAGATCATTGCATAGGAGAATGTGCATATCGTTCATCAATCAGCACGTGGGCATCACAGCAGGAAGTCTTGCGTGCTATCATTAGCAGAACATGCGTCGGTATTTCATGTGCAGGCCTCTTTCATCGCACAACCTTAGACCAAGGGAAGCCGTTCCGACATACGTGTCAATAATGAAATGGGACAGACAGCTCAATGAAACAAAGTTTGGTGTCAAATGCAGGTAAACATTCCAAGTGTAAAGTGTCTGAACGCAATGTTGGGAAAAAGCTATAGTGATAAATTCCTATCTGCTTCTCAGACGAGGCAACATTACATATCTGTGGAAAAAGAAACTGACAATTTTACATCTGGGAGTCTGAAAATCCGCGTGTCGTAATTGAACACCAGTGGGATTCCCCTCAAAGGAATGTTTGGATACACATACCTGGATATGTTGCAGCTATATGCAGTGCCCAAACTTCCTGATGGCACAATTTTCCAGCAAGATGGGGCACCACCAAACTTTGCCATGTACTCGTAGTGCGGATATTCTTCGACAAACAGTCTTCATCTCAGTCCAATACAAACCTCCCTACCCCGACTCTCTCCCCAAAAACAAATCACCCTATATATGCATTTACATATTTTTTCCTTATGATTTCTTAATGAACATATTGTAACAATAACAACATCCAATTACTTTTCCTGTCACTTTATTTTCCTTCTAAAACTAAAGCACAAAAATAACCGTCGTAAACACAATCTACAGTTCTTCGTAATCTTACAATTCACAGCTGTTCTGTTCTGCTGTAATCTTGACGCACACATCATTGTCTCTTTACTGTCCCTGTCTCACGAACAGCTGCTTTAGATGATACGCTCCCTCAACACTCACTAAGACTGACTCCGACGCGACGTATCCCAAACTGTATCAATACATACCGTTCTCTCACGATGACTGTATACACACACGCACTCCTAACAGCTGTCCTGTTCAAAAATCAAGAACTATCCTTTCCTTTCTCACAAACTCTCACTTCAAGGCTCAACTGAACTGTTCGTGCTTTCTCGCTTTGATAGATTACCCGAAACGCCGACGAATTCTCTCGAAATATACGCCTTTTCTCCAACTTGTCCTAAACAAACCGGCAGTCAGAAGTCTCGCGAACGTTCTCGAACCCCTTTTGTTCTGCCACGCTGATTGTTGTCAGTTACGTATTCACAAGCACTGGTGTGGGGTAGATTGACTTTGGCTCACTTTGATGTGCGCCGGCCTGCCGGTGTCACTATATTATTAATTGCTTCAATAAATGGTTTTCAGAATGTGCCTAATGTGCGTTATTTTAGGAATTAAATACGATTTTAAGAGAAACCATATAGTGGCTACGTTGCACGTAATAATACAAAGAATACCTTACAGAATCTTAATTTGCTAATAACAGAACAAATGACCTTATCTATCTTAAATTTGACCCAGCTCCATTCGCGGGTGGTGACGTTGGAAAATTGGCTATATGAGCATCATCTGACAGATTTAGAAGCTCAAATTTACAAGAAATTAATTTTAAAGATCACTTAAGAGCTGTACTGGGGAATAAAGACGCCAAGCAAGGGTTAGAAGTCACAGGCAAACCCCGCGTAAATAGAATTAGGTATCTAAAATTAAGTCTTCATTACATTCCAAAGGGGGAAAGATATTTTAGTAGACTTAGAAGCCAGTGTGCTGAAGCTAGAAGATTTCTAGTAATCTAACGGATGAACAAACGTGACAAATTTGGCTACTGAATATTCAGATTTTACAAGTACTTCAATTTGTTCTCGACATGCAATGCTCAAATAAAGTCCCCGAAAAAATTAGGCTGGTTCTCTGTATCAAATTCAAAATGATGTCCAGGGAATCTTCAACGTACACAAAATACCTTATGTGTAACGCTCATACGACTTAGTCCATCAATGCCCCTTTATTTTCTTGCTATTCTAAATTGTTTTCACACAAATGTATTTTCTGCCCACTTATATTAATCCTGATACAATGGTAATCAATCATATAATACTACGGTAAGATACATCTACAAGGGGATGAACGATGGTTCATAAAGCAGACTACCTGCTACCCAAGATATTGCATACTCTTAAGAAAAGAGAACGGCCACTTGCATGTAAAAGCGTATGGCTTATAATTGTGGAACGAATTTTTGACATCCGTAAACATTACGGAAATGATTATCGCTACAAAAATGTTTAATAAATCCGTTGTTTTGGTGGGCTCAGCAATTTATCTGGAGTAAGTTTTTATTTAATTATTTCCTAGTTATATCATTTTCAATAAAAATCAAGATGGCTTCAAAATCCAAGATGTAACTTATGATATCTTGATCGTTAAGCTATTTTTAAAAAATTATGAAAAAGTTTCCATGGAAAGGTTTGTTTGGATTGGATGAAATGTCCTGAAAAAACTTCGCTTTGTCTCCTTAAAAGATACAAATTAAAGTGAGTGAGTGTCGGGTTTAAGGGCCCGTCGACAACTTGGTCATTAGGGCCCCTACAAATTAAAGGAATTTGGTGAGCATCAGTTTTTTCACTCTCATGACACTCAAACACATGCGGGATAATTCTAAAATAATATTCTTCATATTTTTCCTGACAATACTTAGTTTTATTCATAGAACCTCAAAAGACATATTTTCAGTGAAACTTCGACATCTAGTTTTAGGGTATAGTAATATACATACACATATATACACATAAATATATACTTACTTGCAAACACATGTCTATGTACTCTGATACAGTTTGACAAAAAGAGTACACATTTTTGGCGGACTTAATTAACTGCATATATCAGCACAAAGTTAAAGTAAGAGAGAAATATAGTATGAGCGTAATCAAACAACTTGCGAACTCCAAAGTTTTTAGCCATGGTCTGGATTGATATGATTTTGCTTCCAACTTCACAAAACCCCAAAGTCCAGTTTTGTGCAGCGCTGTCAACGTAAATAATTTGGATCCACTATCCAAGTTGATCTATGCCTGAAATAGTTTTACATTCATCAATAAAAAGCAGTAATTTCTGAAGTAGCCACCATGATATGGGTTTAAAGTTGCGGCACTTCATTAACTTTAGTCCTGTAAAGCCGGTTCCATTGATGACTTTGAAACAATCTCGTTCTTCTTGTAGATACTTATAAATCATGTTCCTCAAGGCTTCCATAACTGAGAATGATACACTTTTCCATGAAGGTACCGGTAGAACGTCCCAGGAAGAGCATCATCCTCTTTGGAACCGAGGTACTATTAAATTACAGCAATCTTGGATCTGAAAGAAAGGACCCTCAAATTTTGGCCTCGGTGTGACTGTGGCACTTATAGCGACGGCATCAGGGCGGGCTGCAGATGAAAGTTTCAGGTTGGCGGGCGAGACGTGCGGTGGGGCAAACAGAGTAGGTCACGCGGGGCCTTCCAGGTATAAAACTCTGTGACAGCGTAGCAAGGCGATCAGTCTGTCAGTGCTAGGATCGACATCGACCACCTACAACATGAGGAGCTTTATCTTTGTGCTAGTCGCTCTTGCCGCTGCCGGTACGTACCTTACTCATTTCTGTAATGTCTTTATCTCTCCCCCAAAGTAATGTGACAGTGGATATGAGCCAGTGGAGATGGGTGTAAATGTGTGTTTTCGTGAGTGATCATCTTACCTTGTATTGTATGTGATAGTTTTATCGTCCGTGCAAGTGACAAGCGTTCTGAACAAAAGACTATTGCTCTAGATGGTCAAGTAGATTATCTTGGTGATACGTCTAATAACGCCGATTCTTATAAAAGTAGGAAGTGAACCTCAATTACAGACCTTTTCGAAAAGGTATGTTTAATTCATCAAAGGATTTTAAAATGATTTGATGAATACTCGCGAATTTGTTCTATTTAAAGCGAAACTAGCCCAGTGACAGTTCTTCAGTGGATGTCTGAACGGTGACAAATGCAATTCAAGGCAGCACTGTTCAACGCTTTCAGAATGGAACTCTACTATGGTAAACAGCAGTAGTGCATCTAGAAATAGAACATGCACATTTACTCAGAACTGAAAATGAGTATATGGGGCTCCCTTTTTAATACTTATACCAAACTGAAACCAAATTGTTACTCTGGGGCCCATTCATTTTGTCCTGAGTTACTAAATGTAACTGCTAAAATTTCTGAGAAATTTTACAAAGAGAAACGTTCATAAAATTAAAGTTTAGATCCACTGAAAATGTTATACCATAACTCCATTTTTGTTTAGAAATACTTGAGGTAATTCGGAGCCTTTAAATCTGAAAATAAAGGTCACCTCATATTGAGATAAGGATTTAAACACACTCAGAGAGGAGATTCATTCTGAAGTTATAATATAGATGTACAGAATTAATTAAATAAAACTACACAACACGTGCGTTTAAAGAAAAAGCTAGTTGTTTTCAGTCTTGGAGAGCTTTCAAATGAAGCGTGTTTGAACCGGTTTCAGCGCTTGCATAAAAAATGCACCAACCCGTTAACACACTTTTCACTCGAAAGGCTTTATACTCTTCCTTTCATGGAAGATCTTTGGTGGGAAATCTCAGTTTCTATGTGACGTGACGAGGTATGTAAAAATTCTTCGGCGGCTTTCCTTAGAGCACTAGAAGATTTACATAATCTAGTGCACGTATTGTTATAGATCGGTACCATTATACCTAAATTATAATAGATAAAATATGATATATAAACCAAAATGAATACTTTGGTTAACCCAATTATTGCATATTTTTATGAACTTTTTGTCTTCTTCATGTAGTCTAGGTTCGCCAAGTGAAGCAATTATATCTAACGAAACAGATACATTTAAGACGCCTAACACCATTTAGAGCAACAAAGGAGTTTCTAATGCAAAAGTTTTTTTAATAACAAGAACTGCTTTTTCATTCTTGGACTTATTTCACACAATCCTGCAAGAAATTCACAGAACCCTCTTGTTACTGTTTTAGTTCTTAGATAATTTTAATGGTACTTTTTGGCGAAATATTTCTATTAACAGTTTTTAATAGCCATAATCGTCCTAATTATGAAAAGGTAATAAGAATCAATATGTAACGTAACGTATTACAATTAACTGTCATCCCCAATTCTATTTCGTATTTTAAAACAGCTATACTAATAGAGATGGGTTTCAAAATTCCGATTATGTATTTCCTTATTCTTCCTCGTCGCCATTCCGATATCTCCATGAAGAGTTCACAAAAAGTACTTAGATTTTTAAAGGAGGAACATTTCATGAATTAAGATCTAAAAAACTAACAACTACAATTTTCACAGCTCTATAAAGCAGAAAAAGTTGTGAAACCACAGTTTTAGATCAATTTTATTATCTTCATTATTTTTAATGAAGCAATTATAAATTTGGTATTCCAATGAGCTTAGGTCAATATCTTAAGTGTTATCCCCCATTATATTGTAAAGATAAGAAAAAAGTCCCGAGAAGTATTTTGTCAAATCGTCTAAAACCAAGGACGAGCTCAAGCCTTCGGTTACTATGCTAAAACACTATCCACTGTATAAAAGAGTTCGACAAAAATGGCTTCTAAACAGTTTAAAAAACATTTCAACATTAGTCACAAAATATTTGAAGTTGTAAAAAAATGTGAGTGATACTCGCTGCTGGACAAGCAAATGGAATGTGTTATTTTTGTTAGAGTGATTGCTCGCTTTCACCCGCTCTCCCCCACGTGGAATTCTCGTACATCCAAAATACCATGCCCATGGTCGCTTGCCTTCTTCCAACGCTTTCACTTCACTGAACTTGGACAGACAGTAAAAAAACAAGGAACAAATACCCGCCAAAGCGTAAAAACATTTGCGGCTTCCATGTGTAATATAATATTGCATCATGAAGTTCCAAAACGCGGAACAAATGTGATAATTTACAGTGTTTCCAACTTCCTAGAACTTCCTGGCATTACACGCTTGAAAACTTGGACAGTGACTGGAGAACTTGGTTCAATGACACAGCAACAAGGCTCTCTTGAAGGAGTTTTAAACTTCTTGTTCGTTTTTAAGTTTTAATTACATACTTAGAATTTAATTTTGGGAAGAATCGCATGGTTAGTCCTTCACCAAGAACATCTGAACTATGTGTAATCATTTGAAATGTGTGCAATTGATTTACTCATCATAGATGTTGAGTTTCAGCTACTACAGCATTTAATTAAGTTATAAATATGTAGATATGCGGGAAGAACCATTTAGGAAAGGTTATCCTGCTAACCTTGAAGTGTTGGGAGTCTCCGGAAGTACTTTCACAAGCTCTTGCAAGACTTCGCTGGACCTTGGCACTTGAGTAATTGCAGACAAAAAACATTTTAAGAAGTGCTCTATTCTCCAGGCACTTATGGTGCCTGCTATTTAGACCTTCATTCAACAATTGCCTTTTTATATAGCATGACACATTCAATTGCTGATTATTTTTTAAACAAGCTGATAAAAGTAGAGTTTTAAAAAATGCTGAAACACTATTTGCCGAAATTTATGGTATATTTAATTATACCATTCTGAAGAATATTTCTGCAATATTTATTCTAAATCAAACCAAAGCTCTGATGCAAGGAATTTTTATAGAAATTGATGCGAATAATTAATTAAATGCTATTAATATTGGAACATGCAATTAACATCGAATGTTTTTAGTTCAAATTCGATATTTCAGTTTCCACTTGGCGAACGTGTGATTAAACGTTCCTAGTAAATTTTATACATGGAACATTTCAATTACAGTTGCCTTAAATTCTATTAAAGTTTTCAAGACCCCCAACAAGTTTAAAAGTGTTGAAAAAAGCTACTCAGGAGCAGTGGCGGCTCGTGACTTGTCTCAGCGGGTATATTACCTCCTCTCCGCGTTCACTCTTTCTTTGACACACACACACACACACACACACACACACACACACACACACCAGTTCTAATTCACAATTCACGTAGACAGTTAAACTCTTATGCTTTGCCATTTTTTGTTTTAAATGACGAATATCACAACAACCATTATTTGTCCAGATGCTGTTTCTCTACTCACAAACAATAAGCACGAAAAACAGCTTTTCTTCTAAGGATAAATCCAAAATATTTATCTCTTTCAGTTTTGCCATGCTATTCGTTTCCACATTTGCATAGATTCAAATTCCCCACTATTAGCAGACAACTCCATGCAATTTGCTGTCAGAAAAACAAACAAGAATGAACATGGTAAGAAAATAACTATTCCAAACTGAAGTATTGGCCTTAGTAAATCATGACATGAAGAATAATTATTATATGCATTTATAATGGCTTTGTGTGTGTGTGTGTGTGTGTGTGTGTGTGTGTGTGTGTGTGTGTGTGTGTGTGTGTGTGTGTGTGTGTGTGTGTGTGTGTTTACAACATTAACATAACTTTCAACATACAAAATGGCTACATGATACTTAGAAAAGTCAAATTGGCTAACCCCGTAACAGGTTGATTGCAACTTCTGCTAAATAACTGAGAGGGAATACTCGAGAAAGAAATGAAACTGGACTTGTACGAAAACGTAGTGCGCGGTAACAATCGCATTTCTGGAACTTGTCGATCATATTGCGTTAACGCGCCGTACTCCTAAATGCAAGCTTCACCCTGTTCCCCACGAGCTCTCGCCTAAAAGCTTCCTTCACCAGTAGCAAAATCTCGTTTATGCGTCTCTACAGCTTATTGACTGAATGCGCTGGCATTTGGTAAAGAGGGCGCGGGAAAATTAAGACACTCGACCTTCTTATATACCTATAGAGGTAAATACACATTCACATACAGGAGAAATTAGCGAGTGTTCATTTGTTAGTATGCGATCACTCAGGAACCGCCACTGCTCCGGAGACTGTGCCAGTGATGGTCTATCTTTTTCACCATCTTCTAATGCTTGGGCGAGGCTGCAGACACAGTAGCCTTAGCTGTTACTACGTACAAGTCAGGTCATTAATTCGACATAGACGTCTACCCTTTCTCTCTGGTTGAGGAAGAGCTTAATGCAAGCTTTCATGAACGCTAAATCACGTTTCACGCAGCTGTTTGCTCACGTTTATAACAGCTCTCACGTGGAACGAAGCGTGGGGAACCGAAGTTCCGTGTTCAAGCATCTTCAGAAACCTGCCGTATCTAGCTGAATATTTTATTCTTATGCACAAAAGGCTTATATTTCAGATAAAAATGCCCCGTAAAGCACTTAATGGGCTCCATTGTCTGTAAAGCGCAACCTGTAACGTTTGGCCAAAGAAAAGGTTGAGCTTCGATTGATCATTGAGACTAAACAGGATTTTTCAGTCCCGGTAACTTATGTAAACGGTACCGATTTGTTAGGATTAGCCAAATTTGTATTCACGGTTATGACGAGGCAAGCAATAAAATACTTTCTTAGTCAATTAATTATCAGATGGATCTCTTCAGGTAGAAACCAAATTACTCAGATCCATTTCGTAATAAAGTGAGCTGGAACAGCATTTTAAAATGTTAATATTTATTTAAAATAGTTACTGTTACTTTTGTTATTTTACAGCAATTAAATACAAGTCGGCTTAGACAATTTCAAGAGTTCAAGCTACTACATCTTAAAATCCTGTGCTTGAGAATTTGTAACAAAAAAAAAAAAAAAAGAATCTTCAGCTTTTTCGGAGATGAATGAAGATGTGTTTTATATTTCATATTAACAATTAATGGCTATTCCTATAGACGCAACACAAAAGCTATAGACACTGCTCTGTAAAATATTTCTGCCTTTGAACAATCATAGGATGCGTACCCAGTTTAGGATGAATGCAGTATAAGAGACAAACAACCCCAGAGACAATATTTTGGTCCCCGTCCACATGAAATGATCAAATCTTTTCAAGACAATGCTTGCTTCTTGACTTCTGCAGCCATGTAATAATACTGATAGCAAAGTGTTTCAGCAGTACCTTTGTGATATTTATTGATTTTGGGAAGATTATCTTTTGGTCTTGAAAATGTTTGCTACTAGAGAGAATACAAAACAATATTGCCAGGAATTGGAACCAGAGAGAACCTATTTCATACCCAATGTAAACTTCAGCATTGACAAAGTCATTCTACTTTGTTTCGCTTCCTTAATTATATTTTCTAACAGCAAAAACTTACTGTCGGTTTTCGTGACCATTAGAACATTTTGTAGAGTAATGAGTAACTGCAAACTATTTCAATATAAACATTTTTACTAATTAATAATATATGCGGCAAAATACTAATAGAAGTAAAAGAAAAAACAGTGGGAAAAGGGCACGTGACAGAAACGCACAGAGCGTAGGCTTGTATTATTTTACGAAAACCTTAGAGATATTACACAACTTCTGCTCTGGAGTTATAAATGCTTCTAAACGCTTCTGGTTATAACGGCAAAAATGTCGGCGCCAGCGTGTGTGTCGAATAGAAATGTAACAGGTGGAAAAAAATTGCTGGAGGGAAAGTTAAGACAGCTAATGGTGTTACGTAAGCACCAAGTTGGCCAACTTTTGCAATAAGAAAGGCCGGTACGTCGCTAATGAAAAGGTCATCATTGCATGTCATCAATCTATGCTGCACCTTGCTATAGGTAGAAGATTATATTGGAGAGTTTATGTAAGTGCAAGCAAAAGTCTAGGTATATTTAACTGTTTATATTACTTTGTATAAATACACCTGTCTCTTTCCTATGCGTTATTTATTCCTTAGACCCGTCTTGTACCCCGTTCCTCTTGCGAATAGTTGGTCTTAATTTGTGAACTGGTTCTCGGATACTGGAGTAAACGTTATGTTTTAACATATTTCTTTCAATACTTGCCAGGCAATTACAACAAATGGAATGCGTTTTAATAAGCAACTGAAAAACAAACACTCTAAAATTTATTACAATACCCTGAGCTATTAACTACTGATCTTAACTGTTTCAGCTGGATCTTGATCTCAAGACTGTTTCATATTATGTGCATAATCTTAAAAACCTTTCTGAAAGTTAATGATTTCCTACATTTAGCCAAAATATTTATGTGACAAGACGCTTTTGGTGTTCTAAAACAAATACAACTATATATAAATTTAGGCTTTCACGGCCGGTGTCTTGACTATTAGAAACGTTTAGTTCTTCCGGGCTTGTAGGCCGTGGTCTAGAAGGCATTGTTGGTATCTATAATGCCTTCTAGACCACGGCCTACAAGCCCGGAAGAACTAAACATTTCTAATAGTCAAATACAACTATGTTTATACATATGAAATACCTATATTTACTGTCCGTTGGTTCGTTTTGATCCCCTCAGCAGGACCTTAAACATATTTATTGCATTTACATAATAAGTAAATTTAAATAAAGGACAGTTTACTAAGGATAAGTGCATGCGAAATGTTACGCTGCACATATTGCACATATAGCTATTATAAAACTATTTAAACGTATTTCTATAAATAATATATTGACGTAAGTAACTACAGCGTTGCCTTTAAAAGTTAACTGAATATCGAACTTTATTCTGGAATAAATTTCTTAGCTAGTGATCTGGTGACGTGTTCTGGGTAAAACATTAAAAACTTCAAGTTTGTGCCAGGCGAGAGGTTGTCAGCTAATCTTGTTTCTTGCAAATCACTGTTACACAAAGGGCTGAAACAGATTTACGTAATAGCTGCATACTCTATGTAGCGCACCCAGTAAGGGACTCTTGCTTTCGTTTTCTACAGTCACCCAGTCTCCACCAGGCGTTGCGAAATCTCCGCAAAACATTCCAAATACGTTCTCCACAAGGCCAACAGGTTGGCATAAGCTGTAAAACAAAAAATAAAAATATAAAGCGACAAACCGGTGCTCGAATGCACATAGGAGGTTGCCAAGCTGCAGACAAACTTGTATCTGTGTCTGGTTTTGGTAGTAGTTTTCGGATCGCGCAATGTGATCTCAATACATACTCGCCAAACTTGACTTGAGCTGCGTTTGCAATAACCGATTTCAGCTTTTGGATATTTCGTACACAGATAATGGCTACCGTTGCTGAGAAGTGAACAGCTCTTCAAAGTGCATTTATTGTTTTCTGAGTCAAAGAAAAAAATCAAGAGCTTTTACTCTTTTACTACTCCCACACAATATTAACTCAAAATCAATTTCGATCAAAAAACTTCGTTCTGCACTACCTTTTATTTAAATAAGCATTTTATGGCCTGCTAATTCCAGTATATGTAATTGAATGTATCTTACTGTACTCAGCTAGTTCAATGAAAGGCTTCAGACCAAACCAGTCATGGTTTGTCATGGCCAAGGTGAGGAGTATGCCATTCAAGGTCAATGTCGGTTGTATAAATGTATCTTCTCAGACGCAGCCTTTGTCGAGATGACACAGACCTAACATATTAAAGTATTTCGAACTTCTGACTGAATGTGATATCAGTCAACCCCTGTGTGGTTTTCCTATGGATGTACGTAGTTTCAGCCAGCAGGTATATATAAACTTTTCTACTGGTCAATTGAATTTATCTGTAACAATCTTACTGAACGTTAAAATGCTATAAACTTGAACTGTAGTTAATATTAACGAATTTTTTTGTTATTTTAGAGTGTTTATTTTCCAGTTACTTATTTAATTATAATACCCTGAGCTATTAACTATTGGCTTTTGGTGTTCCAAAACAAATACAACTATATTTATACATATGAAATACCTGTATTTACTGTCCGTTGCTTCGTTTTGATCCCCTCAGCGGGACCTTAAACATATTTATTGCATTTATATAATAAGTAAATTTAAATAAAAGACAGTTAAATCGATAAGCGTCCGGTGTGCTTAAGTTACAACAGGTCAGCAAAGATATGGGTGAAGATGAATATGGGAATGGTGTCACAAATGACGTTAAATCCAAAGAGACCTTATTGTGGAGGCCATGGTCATTGAGGATCACCCAAATAAATTCTACAGTATTGCCGGGAATAAAACCCGGGATCCCGGAAAGACAACTGGTCATCAAGTCATTGTATCGACCTTACTTCTGGTATTTATCTCTTTAAGACCGTATCATGTTGCCCTGTATTACCCTGATCTAAAGCTTTGTTGTTGGTCTCCCAAATTACAATTGGCACAAACGTCTTGTTTCGAAAGTATTTCCGTGAAAGTAAAACTAGCGTATCCTGGAATACTTACTATCGTATGTGACAAGATGAGCAAAGAACAGAATTTAAGTTTCTTTCATATCCCAACTCTGAATATATTGATGTTACATGTAGAGAACAAAATGTTTGACGTATTACTGATTGGAATGACATGGAGTATGTGAGACTCGTGAGGATTCATGTCACGTTACGGCCACAGGCACTGAAGTTCTAATCCCCGGCGTTGCCATGGAAATTCCTTTTTTAGCTTACGGACATACCGCAATAAAAAAATATATTAATGGCAGAGGCGTGGACAGAAAAAGAAAACACTTCGTTGCACACCAAAGCGCCATGAATAATGTAAGCGATTCTGCATGCAACGGTCTAATTATCTTCAGTCTTTGCATCAAATTACAAGCTTATGACAAGGATCATCAAGAAACATTTTGAACGTTGTCTCTCCTTGGAGCGAAATTGAAAATTACAAGTTTGCTTACATGTCGTGGAAATTCATAATAGCTTTGAAGAACGTACCTTAGGGTACCAGCCCGTTTCCTAGAAAACACTATTTTGGACGTGTTCCCCTCCCCCCTTCTGATGGCACCCCTATTTCTCGGTATCACTAAATATGACATGAGGGAAAACATTCCCAAAGCTGTTGCTTTCACTTTGGCACTCTTATGAAATTAACTTAATTTTCTAACATTTCGCTTACACGAGGATGGTGTTAGTTTACAGTCAGTGATCAGTAACTGGCTATTCTGGATTTAAAACATGTGCTTCAATTAGGAATAGTTCTATGTTGAATCGTCACTAGGCTGCCCACTGGCGGCAGCAGTAACAACACTGCATAATTAACAGATAAACTAATGTTTACATGTTCAATTCTACTTGTCTTGACTTGTCTGGGCCCCGGAGCTGCTTACTTGGCTTTGATCTCCCTGAGGATGCCGACCGTAATTTTCGGCGAAACGCCGGAGAAGGAAACAACCCCCTACAAGCGCGTTACCTATATAGGTAACCTCCAAATGAAAATAAAGTAGCACTAACAAATGTTGATCAATAATTTTGGCAAATCCTCTTACCTATCCTAATATGATATCACTTTAACCTGCATGGCGACAAAAGGGGTGGCGATTATTGTCAATTAAGGTTATGAATTATTGCTATTCTTTTTACATATTCATTACGAGTTTATACTATTCTATATAATGTATCAGTAATAAAAGTTTGTGTATTTATTTTTGTTCTACGTAGTGCTAACACATTTTTTTTTAAAAAAATAGAACTCGCAGAACAAAATAAAATTGTAATTGTCGAATTTTCTTGAGGCTCAAATATTGTCTTCTTGGGTTATTTTTGCACAGGGTGAAATGTTACTCTAAAGTAGATAAGTATGTTCTCTTAAGAGTGTTAAATAACACTTTCTTTTTCTTTCTTTCCGGACCGTTCCTCGTAAAACCTCTCACTCTAAAGTCTTCCGCAAGCACAAAATGGCTATAGCTGAGAAATGATATTCCCCGTTATAAAGCCCATAATCAACTGAAGGAACGTTATTGGTAACGCAGCCATTGAAGTTAAGGTTTATGACCTCAATATGCACCTTCCTATTATTATCGAAAGAACTACAGCTCTAAAATTTCGGTTATCAAGTGTCCCGGAGATGTCTATTGTTAGAACTCAATGAAATTTCCTCTTGCTGTTCCACATTCACTTTTACGGTCTCCGTTCTCGCTATATTGGATAATAATGTTACATAACGGCTCAGACTTCTCTACATCTCTGTCCACTATTATTAGTTTTATAATTTGTTGCCGCTCTTTGGTTCATAGAAGTGGTCACGCCTTCTTCAGTCGCTTTACGAACTGCCGCGGAGGAATTCAGAAGTGTGGAAATACGTATCTAACCAAAGGCACTTTATGCGACTACACTTATTTATATAAGGATGTTGTACTCTCTTCCACAGATTGAAGCATTTTAACGTAGGTACTTTCAAGGTATGTGCGTAGACTATTTTTTTTTTAAATGGTTCAGTGTCCCTTTTAACAAAGTCTACAAAGGCGTTGACTAAATTAGTAATCGGTACTTAATGAGTCCAGGATCCAAATCTTAACCAATTTTCACGCTCGGCAGACATGTTACTCCCAACAGCTTATTATGGTTACTTATTTTGATGAAGAGAATTATAATGGTTTAGAAGTGAATACAGTGTTGATTTAATGAGGGCATACAAACTATAGATGAAACATTTTCGAAGACATTTCAAACAACGTCATGTTACTTTACAGAAAAGGTAATTTCTCTACTATATCTCATGCACTATAGTCTGATGTATTCGATTCAAACTTCTCATTATAATACTATAAAAACACACTGAAAAATATTTATTTCTCACAACTAGAAGTTTTAAGTAAATTTAGGTTGAATCGTTCATCTATGACACATGAGTTTCTAAATTCCGATATCACTGCTTATACTCATAAGTATGGCTGATAACTTTTACATAAGAAACCTTGATAATATTTACATATTTTTCTCAGAAGCTATATATCTAAAAAGATATATAACGTTGCACATTATTTCTAACAGTGCACTAGAAGTGACGAAAAAATTACTGTTTTCCTATTTTTTAAGAAAGTTCCGTTTTTTGAAAAATGTTTACCCTGAAAAATCACAAAATGATTTCCATAGTCTTAGATAATGATCAATACATGTATACAAGTTTAATTTGTTGAGCTATTGTGCTTTCTGAGAAAAACTTAAATACACATGGACACATTTCATAATAAAAAACAAGCATTTATTGATATGTAGACATGAAAATGTGAAGAGCTAGCAATCCAATCTTTTTTAATGTTCCATTTTTATACCACCTTTAATATCCAAGGTCATATCAGCGGCTTCTTACCTTTGGAACAACTGATTAAGAGCGGGTTGTTCACTCGATTTACATTGGCTTTAATCTTTAGGTTGGTATTAAATTCACGAACATTCACACTCCCATTCATATTTTAAACTCTAGAGAGGCTAGGAAATAAGTCTCGCTAAAGAAAAATCTCCACTATCCAAACGGGAATCGAACCCTGGACCTCTGGATTTGAAGACTAGCATCCAAATCACCAGATCACAGGCATAGTCTAATCTAATCTTATTCATATGTACTTGTATGCAGTGTCTGCATGGTATTTTATATTATAACAGCAAAACTCTGGTTCTGTAGCCCAAGCAGTTATAATATCAAACAGTGGTAAAAAGCACTCTTAAGCTTATGCATGAAAATGTTTCGGATCTCCTCATTCATTGGAACTATCATTTTGCGCTTATCCGAAATTCTCATGTCAACTACCATTGAAGCTTCATATGACAGGTATGTAAATGTTTTATTGGAAAGCAGACTGTACACGCAGTGAGAACGAAACCAAAAGACTACACACAAGAATAACTCAGGAACAAAATATGTGAGGAATTTTCACTCGAAAAAAATGGTTGTTTTGCACATACCTCGGACACTTGAAAATATGTGTTAAACCAGACTGCTGCGGATTTATGACATGGGGCACAAACCACGGAAAAGGAATGACGTACACGTAAACCAGGGAGTTAAGTATGCAAATTACAACCGTGCATTTAACTAGCCCATTCATAAATTCTGTCATCAGGCGGCGCGATCATACGAGCCATTAACGCTGTACATCATGTAGATTTTTACAGCACGATCTCTGCAGAAAGGAAAGTCGACAGTGTGTCACATTTAGAATGCCTTGCTAATTATGTGACATCTCATCTGACACACTTCAGCAAAGTTTTTGCAAGACTCGCTTAATGTGTGAAAATGTCTCGAGTTTGTTACACGCTATAGCAGCTTCAAAATTTAGCAACGCTTGTGAACTTTTATTTTTTACACCATTTACCAAATATGAGATATGTTTCTCTGCAAACACAAAGAGTTCACATAGTCAATATACGCGAAGAACACAGGAGCATATTTTAAGTCATATTCGTGTAAGTTATAAAACTTCAGCGTCTATTTTCGTTTACTCAATAAGGTTTGCATATCTCCCGGTTTCCAGTGTACCACAAGCTAGGTCATGAGGGTATGCTACTAGATTTTTAAACTTCGAAAAGATGCCATAAAATGCTTTGAAATGATTACGTTTTTAATCTTCAAAATAAAATGTTCACATAGTCTAATACGTAGCTTAATGTGAATTTCGTCACCAAATACTTTGCGAGGAGCAATGAAATTAAAATGTCAGTTGTCTTTCTTTACTGCGATGTAGATATCCGTCGGACCACCGTCTTCTTTCGTGATCGTCTTTCGTAGTTTTAATCCCCTTTTTTCCATCGTGCTTTGGGATGCTCTATCTCCTGAATGATCCATTTAATGATCTTTGAATGATCTTGTTTACATATGATAAATCTGCTAACTCGACTGATTGACATGGTTCCTGTTTTCTTTCTGTGAATGCAATGGATAAACATGACGTATATACCACAAAAATGTAAAATGATACATTGATATACATAATCTGAACTCTTCCATAAATTCTTCTAAATAAGGATAAGTACATAATGGAACATTATAAAGGATGGCAATCCGTTGTGCTGTTCATCCTGTTTGATCCTATCTGCATTAACAGACAGCAAACTGAGGCTAGCAAACTTATCAGATGCGAACGAGGCATATAATCTAATATGCGCGGCGATTAACGACGGTATGTAACAGTTTAAATGGTTAAGGGAGTTCAGAATCTTTGCAATTAAAATGTGCTTATATCCACATTTCTTTTCAGTAATCAAAAGCGCTTTTATAACATGTTTTCCACTGCCACTGATTTCAAAACTAAATGTCAATATCATGGAATTGTGTTTTTCGTGAAAAAAATAAAGATATCAAACTAGACGGATATTTTGTTTTTCAGAGTTTTGCCTTTTCTTTACCCAGATTTCCATTCAATGATCATTATTTTAGGTGTACTGTTAGTGTTAACTTCAACATCTAGTTTATGTATTCCGTTTCAAATATTCTGTAGGATTACTGAATGCATATTTATTCACCCTTTTGTCACCTAAATTTGTGATATACATGTTAGTGCCTATTTATAAGCATGCTTAATGTCTCCCAGCGACAGTTCCTGAAATAGGCAAGATACTTAAGTGGAAAACACATACTGCCTGCCTCCGTAGCGTGTTTTTTTTTTTTTTTTTTTTTTTTTTTTTTTTTTTTTTTTATTTTTATTTAATTGACGTCCTCCACGTAATGTCATATCGGACAGTGAGTGACAAATGGGTGAAATGGTGCTTAAATGAGTCCGAGGTCCATGGAGTTCTGCAGCTTGATGGTAGAGTGTATGCTTCACTTCCAAGAGGTCGCGACTTCAAATCTCGCTTAGAGTGAGCTATCCGGATAAGTTTTTTCCCTAGGTCTTCCCTTATCCTGAGAAGAGAAATGTCGGGTAACTAAGTTCTTTGAGTGCATTTGTGAGTGCAGGCATCTTCCGTGCTACGTCACATCGCTGTATTGGCACCGATTTTCTAGCGTTGAATGCTGCCTGATAAGTAGAGCGGAACTGGTTTCTTGTTCCGTCCTGTTTGTGAATCCACTCGTCAAAGATGATCTCTAACGCACTTTCGTCCTTCTTACGCACCTCAGTGAAGCTTTCTTACAAGAACTCCCTTTTCTAAAGTTACACAGAAACACCATGTTCGGAAAGCGAAACTCTAAAACCAGTCGCGTGCATTCAACCCCAGTACTGCTTAGACTACAACCATTTCGCATTAATTTACAAAAAAATTAAACATTAAATAAGAATAAGAACTACGAGCAAACAATAGGCAGCTTGTTCAAGTACGATTTAAAACAATAACACGTAAACTTCCTTAATCTGAGCATTAACGTAAGTTAAACTTTCTGCATTTCTAAGAAGTACACAAATTAATAGTTAAGCTGAAAGAAATACGACTGAATAAGTAAAGAAGTACTAAGTGCAACCGTAGTCTAAAGTTAAATTGTACTGGATTCATAAAGTGAATATTATTGTAGTAGTGAAAAAATATATATTACTAACCTAATAACATAAGCTCTAAAATTGGAAAAAAAGTTCTTTAAATTATTTAACCTAAAAGATCATGCATCCAATGGCTAGCATAAGAACTTTGAATTTTTATGAGGATGCGTCAAGTCCTTATCAATCTCGAGTATAAACTCTTCAAGTTCTTTTATATAAAATTTAAAATTTCAACTTTCACCTCAATTAAAAATTCCACAACTTTAGGAAGCTATCCATTTCAGTCAGAATTAAATGTGTTTAAGAGGTTTCTTCAGACTTTTATGCATCGGTGTATGAATTACTTAATGCGTGCAGACAGACGAAACAGCGCTAATGTGTACTCTGGAGTAACGAATGCACCAAACATTTAATGGAACAGAGTAACAAGACTTATAAGTAGGCTTCACACCATCGGTAAATATGGGAGGTTCCTCCATGTCATGGAATATTAGCTTCTTATCGTAAACTTTATTTCAAATTGTAATGCGAACTCCACTGCAAGAAATGAATTGTATATGGTGCATTCCTTTCTTACATGTGACAGGGATAAGAGATTGAATTTTAATTAAAAACAACAAAAGAGGAAAAATTAGCACTGCTTTCTGTCAGATATGAGAAAGCAGCTCTTGCGATTCCCTCGCTTTCTTAAGCACGACGTATTCATAATGTACTTTTATGAACTTCATTGTGAGAGAGAATTTATGACGTAATAAACATAGGAATATTAAACCAGCAAAAGAAGTAGACCGTAATATCCACTCCTGAGATCTTTCTACCTTATTAAAGCAGCACAATGTCTAACAAAACGTTTCGATATTGCTGGCATAATAATGACCAAATTGCTCCTAAAAGTGCACGGATGCAAAAGATCAGACAATAGCTGTTCGATCGTACTGATCGATTTTCCCCCGATTCGATAAGATAAATACTACTGTTTATTATACATTCTATGCTAGCCCTGGACAAATTGCTTATGACGGTCATTAACCTTGCTAAAGAAAGAAAAAATCTGCAAACACTAATTTGACGCTGAATAAAGAAGAGCAGAGAAAATATCGAAATTCATAAAATCAAAATATAGCATGTAATCTTGTAAGGTAATTTTCTGTTGGAGTATTGTACTTAATAATCGAAAGAGAAATGAGTTTCTTACATACTTCCATGAGGAAAATTACAGTTCCGTAAGCTACGAATGGCGAACTTTTAGCAGACTTTTTATTTAAATACAGAGTGTTTTGCGTTCCATAGATACCACAACAATTGTTATAACAAGCATAACTTTAGACGAACAAGAATAGGGCTTAATATCTGCATTCAATCGTATGTTAAACAATATAAGTAAACCATTATTTCCCTTGTATCATCATGCATTACTTCATAAATGGGCGTCACAACTGTACTTATGAATCAATACTGGGCAAACTTCCGAGTGTGAGTATTTAAGCATCTGATTGCACTTTTAGAGCCTATGTGTCACCCACCGACCCTTTTTATGAAGCTTTCTTTAAAAGATAAAATTACGGCGTACGGAAACCACGCCATCTAATTTTTCAACCGCATATATAGTTGCCAACATATGCTAACAACCACCAAAACATAGCCCAGGGTTGGTCCACAGGCTCTGAAAATTGTCACATCTACTCTAAAAGCAACACTTAAGCTATTATGATAAGTTCTATTCAGTTGTAAGACGGGATTCGGTAAATGTTTACAAAATCGGCCGCTCGAATAAATGAATGAAACACAGTGTAATGGATGCAGTTTTTATTGCTAATTACAATTTTGAAAGTCGTATAGTGCGCTGAAGCTTCGTTTTTTATTTATGAGCAAATTTCGTACCTACGATGAAGGGATTTTATTTCACTTATGCGGCGAATATTTAAGAAATAAATGTTTATCAACGACTATAATATATTCTAGAATGATTGATTAATGCATTTACGTTGAAATTGTGTCAAACACAGCCCAAGTTGTGAATATTTCGATAACACAGGACCCTGTCACCCCACTCATATACACACACTAAACCTAACCTAACACAGGTAAACGAAAACGAAGCTTGACCGCCAAATAAAACTTTCAAAATTCTAATCACCAATAAAAACTGCATCCATTTCACTATGTTTCATTCGTTTTCTCGAGCGGCCGATTTTGTAAACAATTACCAAAATATTTTATTTAAAACTAAAAGACTGGGGATTCTGAAATCTCTTATTTATGACTCCACTTAAACAGATAAAAGTGACAAAAATAAAACAGTGAAAAATGAGTTGGTAACAGTCAGACGGAGGCGTCTCCATTAACTGGAGCATAGCACCGCATGTAGGTCACGAAAAATAGAGAAGAAACACATAAACGCACAACTATAGTATGACAGTTCAAAAATAGTGCTTCTCGTTCATAGCAACAATACCATAACACTTCAGTATACTGCTACATTAATATTGTAATCCTAACAAACATGTAATACAACCAGAGATTTCATGGCAAGATTGCGTATCAAATTTACAATGTGTAAGGAAAACAGAGCATTTCTCGAAAATGCATCTGAAGAGCTTTTGAAAACAACAATCGCAAACATCTATGGTAAACTCTTTGATTCAAAGCTATTTAAAAGCGACTGTATGCCATTGTTCCATTTTTGTCACATGGATACTATGGCTATACAAACATATTTGCATATAATACTTACATATAGGTTACAATATGAAAAAATGAATGCAAAACTAATGAAGATAACTTACTGTTCATGAAGCATGATACCGCCACCCCTCGACGTCCCACATTTGTCCTATTTGTCTCACAGACGCACCACCACTAACGGCTTTTGTTTGAAATCACTCCAACCAGGAAACGCAAGGTTACTTCTAACCGGAAACATACGCCCTCTGTCACGGGGTGAAGCGGACAAATAAATAGTTGAAGGTAGCTGTCATTCTTTGCATCAAATAAACAATACGAGAGTCGAATACGTAGCACTTAAGTTGATAGAAGTAAACGATTAACCTTCATTTTCGTTTATTTCGATACGGCTTTCTCTACATTAGTCGTTTATAGATATTTATAGATAATTACGGGGTTTTCATTAGCTTCACACACAGAAAAACTTGGCCTAATCTAGAAACCTACTTGGCTAATGACTTTCCATTTATTAGGCTATTATGTAGCCCTGAGATCCACGACTTCAGGCTTTGGTGATTGTCAGGCAACTAACACTTACCAAATACATGTCTTTAGAACTCGTGAACTTTAAAGAGGACAAAGTTTAGTTGAGTGGTCAGAGCTAGGGTTTTTCAACACGAAGGTCTCGGATTCAATCCACGGCTGGGGCGGGGAAGTTTTCTTTAATAAAAATCTATCCCCAAAGATTCTAGAAATATAAATGTGTATAATAGTGAAAAAATAAAAAACCAGCATTGAGAAACCTTATAGTTCTAAGAGCAATAACACCATCAGTTGTTTTTCAGGTGAAAGCATGCGATATGATAAAAGAAATACAAATGAAACAAAAGGTTTTTAACAATATAGATTCTTTAAGATAAATATATTTTTACTTTTTCTGTTAAATTCTTACAGTAAAACCAGAAAGTGTTCCAAAAATTTGATATGATGGTTTCACCGCAAATACAATTTTGAGGCCCCCTGAATTCAAAAGTACCTAGTATTTTTATAAAGAGGTCCACGTGCATGTGTGCATGCACGTCTGTCTGCGAACAGTATAACACGGATAAATACCACACTTCGTATATAAGTTTAGAATCTTCCGAAGATACGATACGAAGATTTTCAAGAAAGGCTCTCCCACCACTAATTACCCTTAAAGTGGGACATTTTTCGAACTTTATTTTCTCAAAATTGTTCCAACAATTTTGATTAAAGTAACGCGTATTAAATATGTTTACACAATAAACATAACTGATAACTTTAAGAAACAAATGAAAACGTACGACACAAAAACTGTAGAAAACACAATTTATTTTAGATCTTCTTCGTGGCATCATTCATTTCCGTTATTGTTGGTAACTATTTGTCAATACTTTGTCACTTTTAAAGTACTGTCGCTATTCATTTGTTTCTCGTGACATAAAAAAGACCAGCACATAGCGGCGCAACTTTAAACCAGTGACTATCAATTCGGTTTCCTATATCAACAACCAAATGTACTGAAACTACTACTACTACCATTGTTTGTTACCATAAAGATGAAGTACCAGAGAGAAAAATAAGATTTTTACAGAATAGTTTGCAGAAGTTGAATAAAAATAAAAGAGAAGATCATGTGAATGAAATACCTTATATAATGTTAGCATTCTCTCAGCCTAAAAATTGTCTTTACTTTTATGGGTAAGTCCCGTCATGAGCCAGACATCCTAGAGCCGGTGAATAACCAATAGGAAAAAATGCCGTTTACATTTTGGATACAGGTATTAATGTATGGTAAGGATATTATTTAATATGTACTTATTCTGAGACTGTGAACGATGTAACTTGTGTTAGTTAAAAGGCTTGATTTATTCTAGAAAACTCTGAAATGTGTTTCCTTATAACAACAGATTCGTGGTTTTATGACAATAATAGTTTATTAATTGTTAACCTAGTGTGATATTGCTGTATGTTTCAGCCGTATTTTACATATGTCAACACGTTGTTGATTAAGTTATAACATTCACTAGAATGGATTACTGTCAATTAAAATCGTGTGTTGACCGCCTCCGTAGCGCGCTTGCCTCTGGCGCGGAGGACCCGGGTTCGATCCCCGGTACCAGTATGGGGATTTTATCCCCTCTGGAAGGTCTGGCACGGGGTGCAGTCAGCCTCGTTAGGTCCCGGGGGGACCAATTGAGGAGCTTCTTGATGGAGAAGTAGCGGCCCCAGGTCTAGAAGACCGCATAACTGGGCGGGAGGGCTCGGGGCGCTGACCACGTCCCACCCTCCAGTACTGGACCTCACCAATGACGCCTGTGGGCAGAGGTGAGGTACGCAGCGGCTGGGCGGTACGCCATGACCCTTCGTGGGCTGTCGCGCCGGGGTTTAGGGCTTAAGATCGTGTGTTCAATTCTCACCTTCGGTACAACATAATATTTTATTTAATATGCATTTTAAACTGTTTTACTGCTAAGTATAAATAACTTTATACTATGTAATTTTCTTCGTTATTTCCCAATTACATTTTTATAAGACATCTTTGGCCAAAATGTGTTTACACTACCACCCTCAAAGTATAAATTTAATGTCCTCAAGAGCACTGTGATGCTATTTGGATTTAATGAGATGTTTATCATGTTTCACAAAAACTTGCCAGTGGGCCGGAGTCCAAACAAAGATCTAAGAGTGATTGTCCGATGTGTCATTGTCAAGGACAGTTTCTTTGCATCAAAAGAAGATTAAAGAAATCGTGCACGTAGAGGGGATGTCAAGTTTGAGGCCAAGAAAGACTTTCATCTTGTTAGCCATGTCCTGCATTCATAAACTCTTGTGGTAGCAACGTCTAGATTGCTTTTCAGAAGTTTCACTGAATGAATATTTCAACTTCTCTAGATCAAACGCCGAACATTAACACTCTCTAATGGAAAGGAAAGTATGTTAATTAACTTCCTTTAACTTACAAATGAACAATGAATCTATGCCTGTTGGTGTTAGTATTAAAATATGTTCCTTTCTATATGTTTATGATATCTTCGTTTAATATCAGTTTTAAAGTTTCGTGTAAGCAAATGTCTTTCAGATACTACCTCCTCGCATTGCGGAATATTATACAGGTTTAATTCCTTTTTTCTAGTGCAATAAACCTCATTATTTGTATGTTGTACAATAGTTCCATGTATTACCACTAGTGTATTACGAAGTAAAGTAAAAAAGAAATACGAAGTGTATTAAAAGATTTTCTTTAATCTGAAAAATAAATAACCAGCTCACAAGATAGCAATTTTGCTTTTCCACAATATTATAAGTTTCGGAATTTAACTGACATAGATAATATTTAGAGTTAAACGTTTGTAATCATACTAAAACCAATTATTGCTGGTTAAGTTTCTAAAACGTAAATTAGCACCAATAGTTCTGATTATTGAACTAACAAATTGAAAATGTAGACAATTATAGGTATTTTGTGGAAACACGATGCATCATATATTTCTTGCCAAGTGCTCTTGAGTAACCACACTTTAATTAAAAGAAAAATTTTCTAGTCTACAGCAATTCATGGAAAGCAGAGATAAATAAAATGGAGCCAATGGTGTAAGACAATGATTTCAATTAACCTGTCAAAAGAACCGATTCTTAACTAAATAAAAATATGACAGCAAACGAGACAGTTTTCTTAGAAAAGTATTTTAAGTCTTTTCCTACAAATGAATTGAATCTTAAATACGTTTGCCATCATAATGTACTGTTTTGAAGAACACCTACTCGAAGGAGGTCCTACAAGAGTGTTTCACGCTGCAGCAGCATGGAGGTCATCTCTGCTTGCATTTCTCTTGCGGTGAAAACCAGTGGCCTGGATATCGAATTTTGACCTTCATACTTGCTACCATGAGCAATTAAAGCAGGAGGCGCTAAATGAAACACGTATTTGCATAATGCATCGAGAACAACGTGGGCAAAAAAAGGAAAAAAAGAAACTTTTGCCACGGAAAGGAAGAGTAACAATATCTAGCATGAAATATATCAAGGAAAAGAGAAATATAAAAATACCCTAATATGAAAACTCGTTATGTCAGAGAAATTTATTTATATTATTTTGTGTAAAACTTCATAAAATACGAAGTGTTTTGATGATTGTTTCAATTTGATGTCAAATTCATATCCAGCTTATTATTTCTACACAAAAGCTGAGATTGTAAATAATGTATATTTAAAGCGTAGACTAATTGTTATTCAATTTGAAGTATTTGGCTTTAAATAATCTTAACAGATATTTAATAAAAATTAAATTACTAATTAGTGCATTAAATAAGGCTACTCTGAATAAATTTCTATACATAAACGAGAAAGACCTTCGCTTCAGAATCTCTTCATAACGAAATTATTCGATAGTATTCTCACAAGAGCAGCTAAATTAATTAACGATGCTACCCAGCTGTAAAATTTGTTACTTTGGTGCATCATTACTATCTGGAATGAAATGCAAATTTCACTTTTGTTAACAGACATTTTGTGTCAATGATAAACAAATTAAACAAATTTAGGGCGAAAGCTGTTAATATTAAGGACAATACCTATTATCTAAGTTAGGAAACGCGGTTAAGATTTGTTTCTCAGTTTAACCGAAAGCTTTTGAACTACAGTGCTTGGAAAAAGTGCACTTTTCATTCGTCACAACACATAACTCTCGCAGGAGTTCTTTTACATGCCAGTAAATCTACTGACATGGAGCTGTCGTTTTTAAGCACACTTAAAAACCATCGGCCTGGGCCGTGTTTGAACCCACGACCTTGGGATCAGTAGGCCAGCGTCTAACCAACTGAGCCACCCAGACCGACATTATTGTTCACAGATTTATCCTTAGTTTACTTTCACTCTAAGTCCTACGGATGTCCTACTAATATCCCGATGTAACACGTAATTGGTTTGGGTGCAACATCGAAGTAATTCAATTATGCTGCCTTAGAATAATTTTCTGTAAAATGTTATATTTATGTTCAGAGGATAATCTCTGGACCTCTTTCTTTAGTTATATTGCTTTCAACTCGACATGAAAATTGAAGCAAAGAGAAATTATGTTCAATGGGATGCTTACACTTACGTTAGGAAAAAGCATGAGATTTTAGCGAGATGTTAATCATGCTTCCAAACGAATGCATCGACATTGCTTTCTCGAATATTGTTTGTTTTATTGAATTGCTAATACGTATACCAATATATGTTTTACTGATATCGAGAATGATTTCATTTAATTCACATAAGATATTTTTAAATAAAACTTTCTGTTAATTTTTTTTAATTCATTTACTTATTGTCACTTTAACTTAGTGCCATTTCGCGACAGTTTTACAATGATGTTACAGTTCATATCAAATGTGTTTAAAGAGTTCAGTAACGTTACAAAAGTACAAAATTGTTTTACAGTGTACATTATTTCCAAGTGCAGCATTAGATGTTTATTTTCCTTTTTCTACTTGTATTTCATCCATGTGCATGTTCGATATCGATGCATCCAGAATACACAAATAAACTTACTGTCTCTATATATTCAGATTTGAAACGCCACATATTCTGCAGTGATGTATTCTCAGACAGAATGATGTAACAAATAATGAAAGTAACTCTGATGCGTGCGTATCGTGGCTTGAATAAAATTATCAGGCAGCCTGGAGAAGATTGCGTAACTAACCTGGAGAAGACCTACCGCGCCTGCAAAGCTTTGCATAGATAGCGTGCACGCGAGCGTGTAGGAGAAGTTGCCTAACAACACGGAGATTTGCGGATGGAGAAAAAAGAGAGATATGTGTATGCCAGCACGTACTCGTGTTATATCTGCAACGCACTACATTCGTCACTTGTGAGTTAATAAAAAATCCAAACTAATCATCCTTTCCTTAAGTACGAAATGAGGAACAAGAAGCAAGCACCTATTTTAAAACAATAGTTGCTCAAGCCATTTGAACCGCAGGGTGAACACCTCAATTCTAAAACATCTGATGTAAACACTCACACAACTTTCTCTATCCATAACAAATTTACCTATGTCAAGCTTACAATGATATTTCAGAAAAGAGCAGTTCTTCAGAAACTTTGAGAGAAAAAGTAAATACACTATGTTAACAATGTCAGCTGACCTATAAAAAGGAGGCTTCTCTTTTATCTTTCAGGTTATATTTTACCTAGGAATTATTTCAAATTAAGCAATAACAGTTTAGTAACACGAAACATGAGGAAACGGAATTTAAATGTTTATTTCGTGGTAACAAGCTCTTGAGTTGCAAAAATAAACGGATGAATTTGAAATTTCAAGCATCTTCGGAATATTTTTATAGACACTTTGAACAGCCCTTAAGCTCCTTGAATAGAACAATTACTAAGACAGCATTAATGAACAAAGTGGCCTTCAGATTTTCCTTGGTTCTGAATTTTCCGCAAGTACCACTAGCCTTGCGTTTCCCTGCTATCGGTGATCATTTATTCTTCTTCCGACTGCATTCTCGATTTATCTGTTCGACCTTGTATTGCTCAGCCTTCATGATGACGGAAGTAATATCCACGCGGCCTTGTGTTCCTCTCAGATCCCGGAGGCGTTTTCCCTGACAAACAACACAGCATCGGCACCTGGGCCTGTTAGGAAACCCTAAAGAAAGTGAAAACCTGGTTGACCACTTCCTTTGACAGAATAGACCAACCCAGCCATAACAGCTGTACAAATATGCTGTACCGTTGAGTTGTTATTAATTATTGTCGGTGTGTCCCCTTCCGCCTACGTGTGTCTCCTTCTCTGGTCGTGCCCTGCAGCTTAAGAACCATAAATCACTGTAGTGCCGTATGCATTACGTGCTCTAGACTTGCAATAGAAATTATCCTATCAGCAGCAATAACATATAACAGCTGAATACCACAACTTCATATGCAGCATAAGTACTGATTTGCTGTAGTCACATTTCTCTCTTTTGAAGAAAAGGAATTACATTTTAGGAATAAATAAAACACTCCGTTAACAAAAGTACTCGGGTATAAATAAGTACCTCAGAAATATTTCTACAAAATATAAAAGAAACACAGACGTCTTTAACTACATACAGCATCACAGCTCTGAGCAAAGCACTAAATAATTATATAGAAGGTGTACTTTAAAATTATAGTATTCAAAATTAATATTAATGTAAAGCAAATCGAAAATATTGAACACCGAAATGATAACTAGAGTCTCTTAAAGGGAGTGGCATTCTTATTCTCTAAAACTGAAGTTTTGTAATTCTGAGCGACTTCTAAAGCCGAAAAACAAAGTTTGTCGCTTTCGAAGTTGGGAAACAAACCAACAGAAAATTAACGAATGCGCAGAGTGAGAAATATATACATATTTACTTTGTTGTTGACATTGAAGTTAAGGGATGTATTAAAACAAAGTCTAAGGGAACTCACTTTATTATTTAGAAATAAAATATAAATTAAATTTTAATTTTTTATTAATTTTCTTAAGTTAATGCACTGAATTTATATATATATATATATATATATATATATATATATATATATATCATCATCATCATCATCAAATGGATAAATATAGCGAAAATGCTTGGATATGGTACACCGTCTTGCAATGACAGTGCCCTTTCGAATATGTTGCAAGGGCAATAGCTGTGTTCCGTAATATTGTAAAAACATCTGACTGTACGTATACTGCATAGAAGTCAGTGGTATTTGATTCCTCTGAAATCATATGACTCGACAACCATGCATCTGATCCTCCGGCATGGCTAAAGCGTTTATTGCACATTATACTGGCGTGTAGTCTTACTCAATAAATGTTCACTTGTTCAAAATTAAAAGTATATAGCTTTACGTTCCTCGCTAAATCCGTGTATATCAAATCTAATTTGACATATTTTTCCAAATTAATTTATATTGAGTCAGGTGTTTCTTTACGTATGCTTTAAATACAGAATTGCCCCTAAAATAAATATATAACTGTGTGATTTTAAGAATGCTTTAGGCCATTTCATAACACAAATTGTCAATCAGATCTATGGACCTGACAATACCTTATGTGAATCTTCACTTCCTACATATTACAGTAATTTTAGGCCCAGCGTGTGACTGCTTTCTATACTTGGTGGTTGGAGAAAGCAGCGGCATAGTTTTAGAAAGTAACAAGAGACCAAGTCGTGCATAAACAAAGTTAATTATATAACACTATGAGCAACCCTTGAAACCGACCAAAGATGAGAGATTTGTGACCGTAAAGCTGACTGCTTTCACATATTTACTATGGATGTCGTAACCATACCAAGACAGCAAAGACAAAGTTTATTTTATAATGTTATGTAAGAACATTAGCTGCTAACGGTAAGATATTTCTAATACTTCCGTGTTAGACATACAGATCAATGCTCAGAAGAATTAAAAAGAGGACCTATAGTAATGATAACATCAAAAAGGTTTCTGTTTCAAAATAGAGTTAGACTAATAAAATTAACATGGATAAAATGGATGATTTGAGACAGTATAATTTTAGTTAACATAAACTAATGACTTCGTAACTGATATGTTCACCATAATTTTTAGAATGGTAGCTTTTAAATATAATTTACAGGATTACAAATGATTTATCTTAATATTCGTTGAAGAAAAACAAAATATAATTAATAAAAATACTATTACTTTCAAATAAAAGATGCAGTGATAACTTGCACTTTTTTCTCCTAATATCTAGGATTACTATAGCAGTCTTAAACATTTGTCAACACTATAAATTTATTTTTATGCTATATTTAGGCGTGTAGGACAAATAAATACGGCATTCAATACTTTAAGCAATATTAAAATTAGAATATTATAAATAGTATTCCAAATATGTTTCTCACTCTAAAATAAAATAAAAATCTTTGCATTAGCTTCTCAGCTTACTTAGTACAAGTTCTGCTTTAAAATGCAAGGGTTTAGTGATAAACTTACATCTGAAAAATAAACATTTTAACATGCTCTGTGCATTTTAAACCCCGTGCTTTGGGTGTGCTAGGCAACAGCTGATTGAAGGTCAAGAAGCAGGAAGGCACACAAGTGTGTCACGAGACTCGCTTAGCAAAATAATAATTTGCCGATATGGACTTCTGGACTGCAAGTCTTGGGTTTGTGCCTGGCCAACTGTTACAGCGATATGACCTAGATTCCAATCTGTTTGGGAAACTTAACCACACCTTCCACGCACCACACCCGATTTAGATGTAGCAATCCGCGTTGACCGACGGGTTTCTGTAGCCGCAAAGTATTGCAAACTTGATCCACAAAATTGCCAGCCTTTTCGCGAATTCCTGAAATGCAATTATTGTGTAGCTTCTTCTGAAGAAAATTGCCAAAGCAGAGTACTCTTTAAAAACCCCAAATACGCACAGGAATAAATATGAAATAGATTTATTCCACCAGATGACAGGCAGAAAAACCAGTTCAAGATAACACCTGAAGAGGATCCAGTTACCCTATGGCAAAAATGCAGTAAATATTATTCAGCATATCTTTCAAGGACATTCCCAATTACAAACAGCAGTCATACACAGCGTTCTGTCCACATTTCATTAAAAGTAGCATTATTTAAAAATAAAACCAAAATCATTACAACCTTTCACATGAAGATAATTTAACTGTATGCGAATCGATGGAAATTTATACCTCCATTGATTCACATATGAGTCAATAATGCTCAAAATTCATTATAGGATATCTTGAAAATATTATAAAGACTAAAACTATAACAATAATTAATGTGGCTGCATGTTTATTTCCATTATAATATATTCTGTTTGTAATATGGTGCAAAAGATAACTACGAGAAAAACTTTAAACTTGTCAAGGAAATTGCATTAAAAACAAATAAACTTTAATACTCTAGAGATACACACCCGTTATTAAGTGGACAAAAAAACGTAATAACATGAATAGCCGCGCTTAAAGGAAGTCCCACTGTAAAACTTGGACTGTTGAATATCTAGTTGAAATATGTATTTTTTAATTCAATTCCGCATCACTTAAGGGATGGTTACTGTTAGGTTAACTTGCGGCAGATTCGTCAACCACTGAAGAATCGTGCAACGCTGCATTGTAGGAAAAAGAATAATATAACATAAAAGGTAGGTAGGTATATGGCAAGCTTTTCTCTCTGAAATCCTCAGGACTGGAGATTTGAACAGCCTAACAAGAGCTTGCTTTGCTTCTTGTTTTAATCTTGCCAAGGGATCACTACTATCAGTTTGTCAAAATGTGTCCATTATAAATAATCGTTATTCTTTTAGTTTTTTAAAGCTCTGTCATTACAGACCAATGAACTGAACGGATTCAAAACATAGTTTTTATTATACACATTAATTAAATAAAAATGCTTATTGTAACCTTGTAACACAGTGGTGTGCCATTGTGCTCTAATTCACAATGTATATGTAAGCATGTTAAGGACTTTTGATGTTTGCAGCAAATTAATTCATATATAGAAATATCTATTAAATTTTGTATGTGACAGCTGCGCGTAGTAATGTGGAAACGTTTGGCTTTGAACCCCAGTCTATGGTCGTAATATCCATAATATTGCAACAGCTATCCATCATGCTTCTCTTTTCTAAACCTAAAGAACCAGCATCGGTCTATGCTTCTTTATGTAGAAATTAAAGGCGAATATATCCTTACTAAGCGGGTAAGGACGTATCATCAATACGCGTAAGTAAAAGAATTCAATAAGATGTGAGAATATCAACATGCGAAGCAATATCACGGCGTGAAAACGATAGCAATGAAAGTGAAAGCATTTTGAAAGAAAGAAGCATGTGCTAGCACTTTCACCTTCATACTGGGTGTGGTATCCGCCTTCTGAACAAGCTGGAATTCTTCACATTCCTATGACAGCTGGACCACGCTGCTTTATTGAATTAAACGAGGCCGAGTAATTCCTGCGGCCCTTCTGCAACGTCCACTTCTGGAATTTCCTGAATGAGAAAAATACTGAAGCGCATACAAGGCTTGAAAAAGTGAGCAAGAAATTAGGGGGGAGAGAGAGAGAGAGAGAGAGAGAGAGAGAGAGAGAGTGTGTGTGTGTGTGTGTGTGTGTGTGTGTGTGTGTGTGTGTGTGTGTGTGTGTGTGTGTGTGTGTGTGTGTGTGTGTGTTAGAGGAGGTACAAGTAAATGGAACGATAATTTTAAAACGCTCGCATTTTTACACGGGTAGGTATTTCAAACTTAGGTACCAGCACGAGTAGTGTGTTAAAAAGCTTCCATTCAGTGCATAGTTTATGCACATGATGTAGCATATTTCCGAAAGCTCTAAGTGATCTGTCCCATACGATAAATAAATAAACACTTATTAAACAGTAATATAAAATTCTTGACACAGTGTCTGAACTTAATTTGATACACATGCCTACCTGGAATAAGTAAATTAATGTATAGATGAATATGAATGAATATAAATTTATTGAATATTAAAGCATATACATCTTTGGCTTCCTTGGGCCCTGGCCCTTCTGTCATTGGATAGCCCTTTGAGACCCTCTACATATAATTTTCGGCGTGTGCTGTTTGTTCTTGATTACTGATAATTAACGTTATTCTAATTTGTCTTTTCTTTTAACTTTCGTCTTTTGATTCAATTATTTTCACCAAATTCTCCTATACTTTCCATTTCCCTAAGTTCATGATTAGTTTAAATTACCCATTCCCTTCTAAAATTTATTTTCCCCTCATTTTTCTTATGTTTCGAGATCATTTGCTAATAATTTCCTACACCTCACGGATTCACTTCTTATCTCTTTATCACTTCTACTTCATTTCCTCACTTAGCTTTCGCTTTTTTATAATACCTACTTGACTTTATCCCTAAATGTTTATTTCCATCCCCCTACCAACCCTGAACATGGTTAACTTAATCACCTCTTTGTCACACGGTGCGGAGCACCATTTTCCTCTCTTTTTTCGGTTTCCTATATATTAACACATTTTCAATATCTGATAACCCTTTTTATGAATTATCTTTCCAAATACATGCTGGTTAATATAGATAAGCTTTTCTTTTTTTACTATATTTAATTGTATTGAAATTCGAAAGTGAAACCCTATCTTAATTCAGTCTCAATATTGCATGTAACGTGAATGTAATACTACTATAGATAAATGGACTGCGGAAATTGCCTTTTTATATTTAGGTATATTTTGCAGAGCTACTGACTACCTTATTCCGGCTGAGATAAGCATGGTGCTAAACCCAGCATATGAAGGAGAAAGATTAATGGTTGTTTGTATCAAATTAACAGTCAATAGATGTTGAATCGCAGAGCACTGAATATCGCCCTATTATGTGTTGTTTATCCATCAACCATTTACACCCGTCTCATAAAGAAAAATAATTTAAACAAAATATACTCTAAACTAAATGTTGTTCATCAAATTTATTACATTTTCATCTAATCAGTCATTAACCATTCATGTCTTTTTCTTGCAGTGTCGGCGCAAGAGAACTTCAAGTGTCCTGATGACTATGGCTTTTACCCACATTCTCGATCGTGTGATAAGTATTGGAAGTGTGACAATGGTGTTGCAGAGCTGAAGACTTGCGGTAATGGTCTCGCCTTCGACGCCTCAGATCCTAAGTACTTGACCGAGAACTGTGATTACTTGCATAATGTTGATTGTGGCGACCGATCAGAGCTTGGTAAGTCTCAGAAATAAATTTAAAAATGCATATATGAATAATTATTGGTGAATGTTCCTGATTAGCTAAAAAAGCTTCGTAAAAATTAAATTCGTAATTTTTATGATATGGTATGCAGATGGTGAGCTATGCATGCCGTATCAAATAATTTCCCTTGACACAACTTTTAATCAGTAATTAATATTAAAAGCGTTTATTAGGTCACTTTTAGTTTTCCTGTGGGACCTTCACATGCACGCTTTTTGATGCTGCTGGAAGGTGCAGAAAATTGTCAGCATATCATTTTCCCAGATATAGCATAATGACCATTCTATTGCTGCCACTAAGAACAATACCTAGTTGAGAATTTTCGACTTTGTAAAGATTCATTCAATTTTGGGAACAAATGAAAATCACAATGCATCCTTACAAGAGTAAAATGAATATTCTATTGTTTTTCAGTCCCACTTCTGTAGAAGTAACATAATTTTAGAGCAGTACCATGCAATACAAATGGCAGCCTTTGCAGGAGTTTGGGTTTATTGCATCCCATTTCAGATACCCATGGTTAATTGTGTACTATTATCAAATGCTTCTTAATGTCCCCTATGGCTAAATACCATTTTAAACCAGTTAGCAAATATGACTGTTATTTGTTGCATTGATGCTGCCAATGGATGAGCTAGCAGTAGAAATGGCATGTCATGGTTTCCAGTTCAGTCCCCAAATGTAGCAAAATTAACTTTTATATCCAAAATATGACTGACAAATTATTACCATAGTGTTTTGATACATTTTATGACAATAAATCTCATACAGTTGTTTTGTGGATATAATTTTGAGGCAAAAAGATCACATAAAAATTACTTGCAGTTTCTTCTGAAGATTTTTGATATGTGAAAGCACACTGAAAGCATAAACTATGTCTCAGCTTTCACCATGTATGGTATGTATTTTTCTCAAAGAAAAATAAAAAGAATGATTGTGGGTACTCTTGATCCTGGTTGCATCCAATTAACAGTGTTTCTGTAATATTCTAATCTAGAGAACATTAATAACAATGTTAAGACATTAAATATTTTACTTATCTTTCAACCTATAAAATAATGAATATTTATATACTTGAACCTAAGTTAAGATCATTTTCAGTATTACAAGATTCTCAGTAAATAATTTATGGAAGAAAAGAGTCAAATGAAAATCCATACCTTTGTCTTTTTATTTTTTATATATTATACTGAAAGATCAACCATTTCCTGTGAGTAGTTGCCTAAAATAACTCTACTTTTGTGATGCCTTATTGAGCACCTTCCAATTTTTTTTTTTTTCACTAGGAGAGAAAAACTGCAAAAATAAGCAAAACTCTGTAAAATTAACCTAAAATGTAACTTTTAGAAGTTCTTCTTGTGCACAGGATAATATCCTGTTCATTTCCTCTTAAATTCCTCAGGAGATGCTGTGAATCCATCTCCTAGCGGGTCTTTCTCTTTGTCCTTTTCCCATTTAAAGGTCTGCATTCTTTGAATCTTTTTATTAGATGGTTATTTCCCATCCTGTTAATGTGTTCTTTCCATTATGTTTGTCACTCATTAATAAATTATGTTATATCTTGAATTTGGCAACTTTCTCTGACTTCTGTATTATCTATTTTATCTAATAAGGTTTTTCCTTAAACTGTTCTTAATATTTTCCATTTACATGCACTCAATATTTGTTTTGCTTCAACTGTATCTGCTCTGGTTTCTGCTGCATAAGTTAATATTGGTTTAACTATTGTTTTATAAATGTGGGCTTTGCTCTTTACTGCCGTATACTTATTTTGCCAAATTGTGTCTCTTATGCGTCCTGCACTGCTTTATCAGCCTGTGTTCTTTTAGAAGTTAAGATACATAAATTTATAAGCTGGATTAAGTTGTCTATCAAAGGCATCTTTTTAATGTACACTAAAACAGAAATTATTTAAAGTATTTACTAAAAGTTTATACCAAATTAAAACAAAAATCTTTCTTGATGTTATGTCTTTACAAGCATTCTAAACTAAGAATCTAAAAGTGTTATTCAATGTGTATATTGGTATACTTTTGCAGTTTCTAGAACTGAGAAATTATTTTCAGTTGATTGTACATCTAAATCTAGCTCTGCTTTATACCTAAGTCAGAAAATGCAATCTCAAAAAATAAAATGTGTATTTAAGTTATCAAAATAATGCTGGTACTAATATTTTCATTCTTTGTTTGATTTCTAAACATTCATTGCATTTTCTTACTTTTTCACTACAGAGCCACCAATCAGTGCCCCTCACTGCCCTCGTCTGTATGGTATCTTCCCTGATCAGGCCAAGTGTGATGTCTTCTGGAACTGCTGGAATGGTGAATCTAGCAGATACCAGTGCTCCCCTGGACTTGCCTATGACCGTGAGGCACGAGTCTGCATGTGGGCCGATCAGGTGCCTGAGTGCAAGAATGAGGGTAAGTCCTCCCCTGTTAATTAGCAATGGCATCTGAATGCTACCCTTTTGTTCAGTTCATTTAAGAGCTGCAGTCCATGATCCAGCTACATAAGGTGATAAACTAGATATCACAAAGTGATAGCAGATCTGGAGAAGGATAGTATTTAAAATAAGGTTTTTTATACAAAACATTTTGGAATGTTATAAAGAAACTTAATGCCTTTTATGCTAGAGCATACATCATATGTTCTATTTACCCTTAATTTCTGATTAAGGTAGTCCTATTGTATGTTCTCTTGACCATATTTTCTTTTCATATTCTGATGCATGAGATTAGCATCACAGGCTCTTTTACTGAATTTTAGTAATGTGTAACTTATTATTTTCTTAGGATGCAAAGTGAATCAGTAAGAGAAACTATTAAATTTAAAATTACTTATGTTAAGCGTTCTTATTGCTATACTTACCAATGTACTAATATGGCATATGTGAAGGACCAATTGCTCCCTCCTGCATACATTAAATAAATATGGTACATAGAGCATAGAATATGACAGTAAATTGTATTTTTCAACTAACAGGAGAGATAGGGAAGCTAATATGTTATTATTTTGTCACAGAGGTTGCTGGAGGATTCAGCTGCCCAGCAGCAGGTGAAATAGCAAACTCTGGTGGTTCATTCTCTCGTCATGCCCATCCTGATGACTGCAGAAAGTACTACATCTGCCTTGATGGTACTGCCAGAGAATATGGCTGCCCTATTGGTACTGTGTTCAAGATTGGTGATTCTGATGGTTCCGGTAATTGTGAAGACCCTGAAGATGTTCCTGGATGGTGAGTATAATTCTTTACCACAATCTCATTCAGTCTAAAATTTAGTTTAATTGTAGTATTACTTTTTAACTTAGAGGTTTGATGTATATATAAATAAGACTGTAAATATTCATAAAGCTGATAATGGAATTTTCTACAAAGTTGTGTTGCTTTAATATTTGGGTTCTTTGTTTATTATACTCGTAACCAAAGGATGTCCAATAATGGAAGAAAGGTTTGAAGGATAAAGCACCTATCTGTTGGATTTGATATTTTGATATAATTTTCATGGGATTAGTGCATCCATCTACTGCACAAAGTATTCAAACAAAATTATTATTTAAACAAAAACAAATAAATTCTTGATTTTGTCAGCAGCCACACATCTTTGTGGCCATTTATCAACTGTTGTATTAGTTCCCATATTACAAAGATATCATGTTATATTTGGCACCAGATAAAATTATGTCTTAATCTAATTTAGGGACTAACCTATATGGCTCAGACATGCTCAATTATTCTAGATAATACACCTAATTAATCCTAAAGAGTTAATATCAAATTGGTTTATTTGGATTTATTAAGTAATAGGAATTAAAATATAACAATGTCAGTTTTGAACATTGTTGGTTTTACCAGAAATACCCAGTCTTTTATTTTAAATGGAACACCTCAAAATTATTCTATATTATTGAACCATATCTGCCCTAAAACAAACTTTCAGGATTTATTAAATCTGACATGAATTAACTATATTTCAACCATGTGTTTCAAAACAAGAGAACTGGTGTCAAAGAAACACATTAAAACTAAATCCTTTTTTCGAGAATTGAGATATTCTTGCACATCATATTGCAAATAAATCAATCCTTCAAAACAAATTGAATGGATCCAGATTGTTGATAAACCCTCTTAAGTATGTAGTTATCTCCACACAGCAAAATTTAACTGAATCAAATTCATGCTTTAAAATATATTTAGGTGTTGTGAAGTTTTTGATTAACGCTACATAACAATGTTACATTGTTATGTTTTATCATATTTATTCATTTATTTGTGTATTTATTGATTTATGATACAATAATATGACATCATTTTTCAATACAAATGTTTTGACAAATACAACCTATAGATCTTCCTTTCATAGAAGTTTGAAAACAGTGTTGTTGTAATTAATTTAATTTAAAAGGTGAGTTAATTAATAACACTGAACAACACTTACAACATATTTTTATATTTATTTGTAAGTGTTGTTCAGTGTTATTAATTAACTCACCTTTTAAATTAAACGACCTATAGAGTTTGGGAATACTGACAACTGCACAAAGCAATATAAATGGACATCAAATCTTCAGCAATTTTGCTACCTCTAACTTCATCTTTCTTACCTTTCAATTACAACTATTGGCTAGTTCAGTTTTTACTTTAGTATAATTTTAGTTTATTTTTTGGCCTAGCTTGACCTAGTTTTTGCTTGGTTTTAAAAAAGACTGCTTTGGTATGTTACTTTACACTTGATGGTGATGGTTATGGTGAATTGTTCTGGCATAATTTAGTACTTTCTGTTATTAATACAATACTTAACTAATTATAAAATATTAACTATCATATATAGGTACTACATAGTGAATTAATAAGCCATTTGGAAGTAGTTTATTCTTATAGTCATATCTTTACTGCAAGCAAAGATAAATATGCTTTATATGTTCTTACAAAAGCAAATAAGCTGCACCATGTTTCTTGTAGATTAGTGGCAAATTCTACATTTTTCTATTGTTCAGATGCATTTTATTGCTTTCAGAAATGAGTTTTACAATAGCTAACCAAAGTATACAAAAAGCAGATGAGCTTGCTATGCCTTTTTGGATCATTGCAGTCATAATTATAGTTGATCACTCCAGTAAAAGGTCTTGCAATATGTTAAAACCATAAATTCTCTGAACTTGCCAAAAAAAGCCTTTAATGCAGATATCAATTTATTCAAAGCTTTTAAAGTCTTCAAAAACTAAAAATGCCTAGAAGCAAAAAATCAAATGTAAGTGAATTTCTCTTTAAATAATCTGCTGGAAAATCATCTTCCAATGAAAATGGTGCATATCCAAGTTACATCTCTCACCAAAGCTTAGTTGTAAAATATTGTATTTTTCATTAATTCATTCCTTAGAATTAACTGTTATTTTTTAAAACCTAAAACAGTGTTATATAAAAAGTAGTAGTATGTTTTAATACAAGGAAAGACTGGGTCCACATAGGCTAGAAGCATGTGCATGGCACTTGACTTTTCTCACACTTTGTTTTCTCTCTCTTTTTCTTCCTTCCTCCTTGGTTCCCAATTTCTTTCTTTCTCTATCTGTCTTTACTGGTATCGCAATCCCCTACCTTGTAACAGTGAGGACTACTATGGTGATCTGGATCTCAAGAGCATCAGGAAGAGTGAACTACTAGCTGGCCTTGAGAAGAATGGTCAGACACGCAACGTGCCCGCCCCCTCGCCCAAGAGCAAGCCCCGTCCCAGCCAGGGTGTCCCCAACCGCCCTCAGGACTCTGCATAAATGTGGTCTTAATCTAGGTGCAGAATCCCAGTAAGTTTCATGGAAATGATCACAAAAGTTCAAATTATGAAAGTGCTTGACATTCCATTTCTGGAATATCCATATCAAAAAAACATGACACAGTATTTTATATACCAGAAAAGCTGATGCACAAGCCACAATACTGAACTCAAATGCTAACTTCAAGTACCTCCAATAGCATTTTGAAAAGTACACAGCCAAAAATTAATATTCTAATGTGTTTGTTGTTTTGTTTTATTGCAAAATGAATTTCATACTATAACACAAAGCTTTAAAAAATCACATTACCTTCAAAAGCAAATTTCTAGCATCAATAAATACCATGTCAGAAGCTGACATAACATGCAATATGTTTTCTTTTCCCTCTGATTCATGCTGACAATCTTAAACCTGTCTAATAGGTTACTTATGAGTATATTGTTTTAAATAAAGAACCATAAATCTTTCTGCTTCTAGATTTTCACAACAATTGTTTACTTAATTATACTCTCTTGAAAGCCTCTTCAAAGTAAGCTGAAGGACCACAAAATAATCATCAATACTAATTAAATCTTAAATCACATCCTACTGTAACACTGTAACTTAAAACAACAATGCATGAACCTTAAAAACCATTCATTCAATATGACTGAAACAGTGCCCTAATTACAACAATAATATAAAATAAACTAATATGACACAATATACTTATACAACTGTACAGATGTTTATTACTGAAAAATAAATAAACTTAACTATTTTAACAAATCACATTTGCCAATTAACTGTACATACATCATCAGCCATTCCAGCAATACTGGATAGTCCTATAACAATTATTATTTAGTATTAGTTTTTTATTAATAGTTTAATACGGTAGCTAAAACTCTGAGTTTAAACTTTCTAGTATTTTGTTTTCAAAATGAAAATGTTTTACAAGCTTTATTGTTATAGAACCTAGTAGATTTTGACATGATGGCAGATATTGTTTCACTTAAATAAAGTTAGCAACACCTACTTGCTTTACATGACGCCATTTTGGTTTATAGTGTAAACTTTTAAATATATTTTAGTCGGCAAAAGTTTGTTTTCTCTGTCATTTATTTTCAACACTTTCAACCATGTTAAATTATCCACCTCATTTGGATTATTAATGATTTACCTTACCATTTAATATGCAATACTTGTTTCAAAATTAGGAAAAATAAAGGATATGATTAGCACCCACGTCAAAATAAATATAACATCTGTGATATGAACAATGTTTAAAAAATATTGGACTTTTTGTAGACAGTATTCTGGTATACTTGCACATCTTAGAATTAGTCTCTTTGTTTAAAGTGAGAACAGAGTTTTACAATTTCTGTTTATGGTATATTAAATAAATTCTAAAATGTAGTAATATTCATAATATGACCTTTCATTTATTCAAAACAAATTGAATCAGTGAACATTTAAATTATTTTCAATATATATAGCCTAAGTAGTAAAATGTAATAATCACGATAAATGGAATAGCTTTGATATTATTTCATATGTTTAAAAAAAGTAGAATAAAACTGTAATTCAAGTATTTTGTTTCCTTTCCTGAAATCTGCAGTGAGGACTACTATGGAGAACTTGACCTCAAAGCTCTAAAAAAATTGGGACTTAAAAAGTGAGAACGTGCAAGTGAGTACCTAAGGATGCAAAGGAGAATAAAGAACAATTCGTTCACTGCTGCAAGTGCTGTTTCAAGCAGAGAAGGCGAGTGAGTGCAAATTACACAGAGAGCCCAGAGGCATCATCTACTTTAATTCGCTGATCACTGAACCATTCAGTCATCTTTAAAGCCAATAACATACAAAGTGAGACAACAATGATGTTAAGAGCTATGAATTAATATGATTTGTAGCCAAAGTGAATTTGTAATAATTTAAATCCTAAATACTTTGTGCAATAATTACTTTGCTGGAAAAATTTAGATATACCTACATAAAAAAATTGACTATCCATTTTAGTTGTAAAATGTAATCATTAACTTATATGCATTATAAACAGACAGTATAGCTGAAAAATCTCTGCTCATTTCATAGCGTTTACTGTTGTGATCTGGAGAAAATGTACGTATGTGAGAAGTGCTCATTTTTATAGCGGATAAATTTAGAAAATCTTGTAAATTAGTAATATTATTTGGCTCAATATTTCTGCATATTACACTGTCTATATAAAAACATCTTCTTTGCAGTTTAGATGTACCTATAACAAAGCAATGAAGCACAATATTTACCTACAGTGTGGACATAAAAATGTGTGTATGTTGTGTGTTTGTGTGTTTTTTGTAAATAAAATATCAATTTTAAACTTTCTTAATTTTATTTCTTCAACCTTTAGTTCCTTTATAGCCTTATCTTCAAGAATTGCACTGTTATGAAAGATCAGGAATATAACAATTTTAAACTTGTCAATCTCAGATGTCACATTAGTCATGGAAAGCAAAACCATAATTCTGTATATCTTTGAACAATATTTAAGTCTATAGTTCCACAATTATATCCCCATAATACAACATTATGGCATAATGGCTTACAGGCATAATATTTTGCTAACTTCTTCAATGTTATGGAGAGAATTGTTCCCTGAAGTATTTCACATAATCCTACATATGAAGTAGTTTTACCAAGCTCCAAGGGCAGTTGAAAGCACTAATCTTAGTGTTAAGGAAACAGATGCAATACATTGGCCATGAATTATTCCAGTTTCAGGTTAAAGTTTAAGTTTATTGGCATATCAAACACTGTTTCCATGCACTAGTTAATGTTGATTCACACTTATACTATTTTTGTTGTGAAACCAAGCAGTTGTTTCCTTACTTTGCTTCTAAATCACTTTATACCATGGCATTAACTTCATTAAGGATTGTTCAAACCCTGGGGTCTAAACATTCCTTTAGAGTTTAGGAAGAACACTATTTGTTATTTCCTTCGCTTATAGTGGTGTGAGACTGCCTCCATAGAACAGTGGTAGCATGCCTGCCTCTGGCACAGAGGACCCAGGTTCGATCCCCGGTACCAGCATGGGATAGGGTGCACTCAGCCTTGTTAGGTCCCGGAGGGGCTAATTGAGTCGCTACTTGATTGAACAGTAGTGGCCCCTGGTCAAAAAGACTGCATAACCACTTGGGAGGGACCAGAGTGCTGGCCACATCCCACCTCCAGTAATGCACCCCACTCATAACACATGTAATGGACAGAGGTGGGGGATGCAGCCATCAGGCAGTAGGCCCTGGCCCAGATGGGCTGTTGTGCCATGGGGTTACATTTATAGTGGTGTGAGAAAACAAATAAAACGTTAATTTAAAAAATGTTAAATAATCTGACTTCAAGGCACAAATATTTTTATTCCTATTTTGGTGTCACAATGGATTAGCCCTTTCACTACCGAGATGTTTTCCACTTGATGACCCCTCCTCCCTAAGACATTTTTAAAATTTAAAATGCTTTCTATTCATACAATAACATGCAAAAAGAATATAAATATCATGAAACATTCTCCTAGAAGTTGTAGACTAATGTAGATAATCCACTTTCTCAAAAAAATGTTAACTGCAAAAGCTTAATTTAGGCCACACACAATGCATAGAAGTTAGGGTTGTCCACAGGGGCTCTGTAATATTGTTTTGAAGATCATCCTTTTTGTATTGTTAACAATGTTTCTACTCCAGAAAACTGAATTTAATGTCATAATCACTTTCTTCCCATAGATAATTTGTAAGTTGATATGGTATTTGACGTTCCCTCCTTTTCTAAAATTGAGCCTAGGTAATGAAAGTTGTCAACTTTTTAAGTCTTTTTCCCTTCAATGTAGTACTTGTCTAAATCACTTGTCAGACACTCAGTTTCATTGTAGTTAATCTTCAGGCTCCATTTCTTTATATTCTGTCAATAATTGGTTACATATATAATTAGCACCACCTCCATCTTGAGCAATTATTACCTGGTCATCTGCAAACAGCAAGTGATGTATATACATATATTCCATCTGTTACCTCTAGCCCCATCCTTTTATATTTTTAGTCCATACTTATAGGCTCACGTCCATACAAATTTTGAAGTGTTGGCGACTTGGAATTAAGGAAAACTTCAGAACACCATAGAACAAATCCCAAGGCCAAAGGAAATAATCATGATGGGTGATTTCATGCAAAGGTAGGAATTAGAGAAGTAACTCAGGTAGTAGGAAAACATGGAGAAAGAGCATGCAACGATAATGTAGAATGACTCATTAGTGTATCAGTTATCCACTTAATACATTTTATATGAAAATGGTCAAGCAGCATCTGTTCTAATCAGTTTTATTTGTGAATGAGCGAGTGTCTCATAGTTAAGTCGAAATATATTCCTAGACAGCTTCATTTTCATTTACTTGAAATGTAATTTGTTATATAATTACTTTATTAAGTGATTTGAATATAAGGTTTCTTTACTGGATTGTTTCAGGAAGCCCACATCATTGCTTTAGTTGGAAGACTCACCTTTATAGGAGCTTCCATAAAGAACTGTATATTGATATGTATAGCCAATTGTAGCCCTTTATCGCATCACCTCAACACATTGCAACAATATGTTGGAATGTTACACTACTGCCAACACTTTTGCTACCAATAGAAATTTCATTTCTTCTGACATATTCATAGATCCTAGGCTATCTACCAACTTTTCATACCATATGTTGTACATACATCTATGTATGACATTGATGTATGTTGGAACCATCTCAACAGAGATGGTTCCAACTATACTGCTACAGTACATCATAAGAAAAAAGACAAAAAAATCAAACCCAAATATTTGGAAGGAAACCATCTCCCCACATTCCCCTACTAAAGCACTGGTCCAAATCATTAATTTATTGATATATTTTATATGAGTAAAACAAATATATTATGTACAGTAGAAGAGGCACAGAGGCAGAGGGGGGACTTTGGCATGTCAACCTCAGAGATCTTTTGTACTGAGAGGGAGGACACAGGGTAGCCAGACCACAGCAGTGCAGGCATAGTAGGAGGTAGGGCCCCTACATTTCTCCAGGTGTAAACTCGTTGACACCAGCCAGCACACCAATACCCCATAAGTTTGTGCTCAGTGCTGATTCAAAGGGCCCCTCAGGAGCTCAAGGTCCCCATCATCGAGGACACGACTTAGAGGCCAACTTTCATGACAAGAGACAGAGATGCTCAGAGCATCTTCCCCATTGTGCTGCACCAAACTCCCACTGATCCTTTCAACCCTGAAATTGACCAAGATGAAAAGAGGAATGAAATGATTAGTGAAGTGAAATGGAGGGGCAGAAAATTTAGGGGATGAAAGTACCCTACTCAGCATTCGTCTGGTAACCCGGAGCAACCCCTGACAAATTCCAAGGGTTTGGTAGGCCGGCTATGGGGATTGAACCCACAACCTCCCAAATGTGAGCCATATGCACTACCGCTTGTACCACCTTGCTCGGTTTAAGTACAGTAACCGAAGAAATGTTTGTTTTGTATCTTGAATAACTCTTTACCAAAGAGAAGGTTTTTAAAATAGCTCTTTTTTCTCTACTGTAATATAATGTTGCTAAGGGCGCTCTGTTGCATGACTGCAAAAGTTTATTTTGTTTTTTTATATACTGCATCAACAAATAGAGTATTTCCAAATGAATGTAGGGCTTTAAGGCTTTGTAGTATTTAATACAGTTAACTTAGAGTTATAAATCACACATCAAATGAGAGAGCAACTCAAATAGTTTTTTTAGATGACCTTGTGCACATGTGCTCGCACTGTTTCCTCTGTCTTCCATTAGAAAGCATTAGTAGAATAAATGGGGACTAGTGAGCAGAAGGCTGTTTGTGTTTTGCAGTTTGTAAGGACTAAATCTGTAGTTACAGTGCAACGTGCATTCCGTATTAAGTTCCATTGTAATTCTCTTAGTGATAACATCCATAGATGGTATCATCAGTTTGAAGACGCCAGCTGGCATAGGATGACCAAGATTGACTGAAAAATGTGTTGAACAAGTGAGAGCCTTTCCCACACAGTCCCAAGAAATCAGTTCGGAAGGCTAGTTGTGAATTATCAATTCATTGACTTCTGTGTGGAAAGTTTTCAGGAGATGCTTATAACTATGTCCTTATCATTTGCAGTTGTTACAAGCTCTAAAGCATACAGACTATGGTTTATGTGCCAACTTTGCAGATGAAATGTTGCTGCCTGAAGATGAATGTTTTCTGGATCTTATCATCTTCGGTGATGAATCAACATTTCGAAATGGAAATGTGAACACTCATAATGTGCACATCTGGGGGTCATTTAATCCCCACAACATGGTACAGTTGCAACAAGACTCCCCAAGATGTAATGTCTTTTGTGTTATATCCTGGCAGAAAGTTTATGGGCCTTTCTTTTTCGGTGAAGCAAATGTAACTGATGCTTCTAATTTTGATGCATTACAACTATGGCTCTTTCCTCAATTGGAAGAAGTGAGCAAGAGAACTTTATCTGGCAGTGAAATGCTGTGCCACCTCACTAGCAACACTATTGCAACACAGTACGCAATGGGTTAAACAGTGTTGTACATGAGCGCTGGATTGGCTGCAAGGGGTCACATGGCAGAGCTTGTTTTGTATGACCTCCACGTTCACCCAATCTGACGCCATGCAACTTTTACCTTTGGGGGTTAATAAAGGATCACGTGATGTGCCTCTGCTACCAGCTGATCTACCTGACTTAAGAAAGAGGATTCAAGCAATTGCTGCAACAATTACTCCAGACACACTGATCAAGGTTTGGGAAGAATTCACCTATCAGCTGGATAACTGCCATGTGATGAATAGTGCTCATATTGAACACTTGTGGGAAAAATTGTTTGAGTTGCTCTTTCATTTAATGTATGACTTATAGTTATAAGTTAAATCTAATAAATACTACAAAGCCTTAAAACCCCTATATTCATTTGGAAACACTCTGTACATCATATTCTGACCTTAGAAACAACTAATGTGCATCCCTTGAAAAATTCATGTATAGAAGAATGATTCAATTTTTTACCAAGCTTGATATAATCAGTTCTTGTCAGTTTGGTTTCCAGAAATGCAAAACATCTAGTGCAACAATCATGAATTTTGTTTGTAGCATTTATGACAGAATGGATAATAGTGAACCAGGGATGGTACTATTTCTCAACTTAACTAAGGCATTTGACATGGTAGATCACTATATTTTAATCAATAAACTCAACAACAGTGGAATAAGGGGTTTAGCTTATAATTGGCTTAATATGTTGGTATTTAGAAAACAGGGAACAAATCAGTGGCGGCTCGTGCCTTACAAACTAGGTGAAGAAGTTCACTTAAGCATGCTGAAAATACAATGCAAAGCCGGTGTCCCAGGGTCCAATATTTTTTACCAAAATTTTTGTATCCAATGGAATTGTACACAAAAGAAACAGTGCCTGTCAGCTTTACTGTAACATAAAATAAGCATGCCCGACTCACCTATTTCTTGAAAACTAAGTCGATCCTCCTATTTTTTAGAGCAGCAAATCTGTCGATAATGTCATCATAAAAGGGATGACGTTCCATAAGATCAGCTAGTAGCTCCTTCTCAATGGAAATGATCGCCAAAGATGAAAGTCGTTCTTGTGAAGTGGTGTTCCTTGACCAAGTCTTGATTCTCTTCAGACAAGAAAAGCTTCTTTCAATGGATGCACTGGTTGAGGGAATTGTTAGAACCAGGGAGAAAAGTTTGTAGGTTTCCTCAAACACATCACGATTTTTCTTCAATGAGCACAGCACTTCTTGGAGTGTAAAATCCTTATAGATCAAATGATCTGCGTAAAACAAGCACAGTTCATTTTTAAGGCGTTGCGGCTTGCTGAATAATTGAGGGTAACACTGTTGCAACTGGCAGAGAGCGTTTGAAGGAAAATTCACGGAATGATTTTGAAATTTTGACGAGTCGACAAGACACAGGAACTGCAATTTCTCACAATCTTGAAGGCGAACGCTTGCATCAATACGTTGTCAAGAATTTCAAAGTAAATGAGCTTAGAATTCTGGAAAGAATTGTCAGCTGATTCTCTTGCAGTACCCAGACTGGTGAGCTGTGACGCTTTGTTAAACAGTGTTCTGAAATATTCTTCATTGCGTCTGCTTTTTATTAAGTCGCTGGTATTTTGAATTTTCGTAACACAGTAGTTAATGTCGAGAGACTTTTTCTGAAGGATGTCAAACAAAATGTCCGTTAAACTGAAAATATCATCGAATACCACTGCCAGAATGGTAAACTGAAAATTGTTCATTTTGTTGAGAAACCCTTCGCTAGATGTGATTGTTGTGTCATCTGAATCTACATCGTTTATTAAAACTTCAAACACACGTTTCAGCTTTGGCCAATTGTGAACCATTACATGGATGACCTTTGAGTTGGAACTCCACCTTGTCTCAGTTAATGTTGGTATTCTTTTGGTCAAAACGGAATCCAACACGTACGACCGTTTTGCCGAACAATGAAAAAATGATGGAATACCACTAACATTCGCAAAAAAGTGCGACACTTAGAAACGGCTCTACAGCTTTGTTTTAAAATCAAATTTAAACGGTGAGCCAAACAATGTACAAAAATTGCTTGAGGAGCATTATTCTTTCTTCTTTTTTGAAGTCCATTCAAATGTCCTGACATAACACTCGCTCCATCGTAACATTGTGCAACTAATTTACGTTCATAATCTAAGGCATTAATTTCAGCTCTAATATGGCCCTGTAAGTATTCCGAAATACATCCAATCAGCTCATTCTGTACAGATTTAGAATCACCGCTGAATACACTTTTGATTTTACTATAGTGGTTTTGGATTTCTAATGGACTTTCAGAGATTAATACGGACACAAGCTCCTTGAAATTTCCCCGATTTAGCGAAAGCGCACTCTCATCATGACCTCTGAATGCAAGCTCTTGTTTACCTGAATACAATGCTGCTTTAATGATCAACTGCAGAAAAAGCCTATTTAATCTCACGTTTTCATTGAAACGCACATGAAAAAGTCTGCTGTTTTCTTGAAGAGCGTCAGCTATTGTGTTTCTGTTTTTTTCAAAAGTATTTAATTGTAATTTACATTTTAAATGTTCCGCCGAATCATTGTGCTTGCGAAGGGAACGGGTTATATTAATGAAATCTGTGAATCCCTCTTTGTTCCACACGTTAGTTTTGTTGCTAAAAAGTAAACAAGGCCAACAGAATAGCAATTGCAAACTGCGACTACTGCATAACCAAGAATAATTATCGAACCAAGAGCTTTTGAATTTAATGTTATATGACTTTCCTACTTTCTTGTCCTCTCTTTTAATGCGTATATCGATGATATCGGTGGGCCGCCCAAAGCTTAAAACATCTTTCTTGTCTTCATCTTTCCACCTGGAAAATGGGGTTTCTAACAAATTGCAAACTATATCGTTCACTGGATTCATAACAAAGCACTTATATTCCGTAATCTAAATATTAAAAGCACTGGAGTCTAGCAAACTCGCAAATTATACCGTTCACAGTTATCTAAAACACCACGTTTTAAGTTCACCACCAGCTCTTCCTCGAGGTACACGACTACTATCTTCTAAGCGCGCGAAAACAGAAACCATCCCCTCTACCGTATTCTGTGCCTCTACCCAAGTGCAAATATTTCTTGTTTGCCAGAAACATATGCATCCACATGTTATTTCCCCGTAGTACATTGTTTCGTGACGTCATGTTGCCATGGCAACCAAGCTGTCTAGTGCAGCAGTTCCTTTCCTAATCCTGACTTCGGCACTCGTCCTTGTGACCGATCAGAGGGTGCCTTCCCACCAATTTTCCCTGCCGACTGCCTGGCTGTAAGTTCCAAACAAAAGGGTTGGTCACTGACTCTGCTACGGCTGCTAGCAGTTGATATTTGTGACTAAACTGTTAGAATGGCAGTAATAATGCCAACGTTAACAAAAATAGAATACTGCTATATTCAGGTGAAAACCTCTTCACCTGCTTCACCTGAATAGCCGCCACTGGAACAAATAGTAGAAATTGATTACTTAGATACAAAAAACAAGACTCTTGAAAAAAGGTATTCTCAGGGGTAACCCAAGGGTCAGTATTGGATCCCCTTCTATTCTTGGTCTACAACAATTATCTAAAAAATAAATCTGATTAAAAATTACTCTCTTTGCTGATGATACAAGTATATTCATTACTGGGAAAGACAATAATAAACTTGAAGGACAACATATTCAATAAAATTTCTAGCTGGTTCAGTTCAATGCCATAATAAAACGCTGAAGAATCAGGGGTTGCCAACCATTAGACTTGGATCACAGACAACAAAGCTAGATATCAAAGCATAATTTTAGGATCTGGGGTTGATTAACACCTGAGGTGGGATAAACGTGTGAAGAAATTGACAAAAATAATTAGGTAGGGTGTGCTTTTCCTTTTCCAGTTAAAGCCTTGTGTTTCTAGTGGAGAGCTAAACCTCTACTATTACACTTACTTTCATTCACTATTATTATATGGACTAACACTATGAGGAAATTCTAATTATGCTAATTCAATATTTAAATTAGAAAAGAGAGCATTAAGAAACATGGTGGGTATTCCGACCAGAGAAAGCTGTAGAGCAAATTTTAAATAACTAAACATGTGTACTCACCTTTCTTAGCCTTTATATAAAAGAAATGTTAATTCATGTTAAAAAGTAGCAACAAAGTCAAATATACATGTACATAATACAGGCGCGGCTCCTCAGGGTAGGCAGGGTAGGCACTGCCTACCCTATCGTAATACATCAACAAATAATGTTTAACTATGATTCTGCATTTTATCATTTGAACCGTCATTTTCCCCTAAATTGCAGTTCAAGAAAAGTTTTCTCGGTTATAATGACCAGCGCATGGTCAAATCCTTTAATCTCAATTCCGATTCGTCAAAACTGCGCTGCGTGTTTGAAACGCGCGGTAGAAATGATACGCATGGAACCTGGGTAGTGGAGAGCAGGCTAGCTTAACCTCTGCCTGCCCGGCCCCATTTCCTCAGTACGAGGCCCTTGAACAGGGATAAGGAAACATTCGGTCTGTATATGCACTCCGAGCATGCGTAGACGCGTCGGCCAGCAGTCCGAACACTTGCCGGCCCAAATCCGAAATTATGCGACATTTTCCGAACAGCCATACTCCACGAACGAAGATCTCAGAGATCTGCATCTGTCGTTATCTCTGTGTAATACCAGTATGACCGACTTAATTAGTGAACTATTACAAATTTCGCTTTCGCGGCGCACTGACAATGAAAAGAGGAGTGTTTTAGCTATTTAACACAAAGCTGCAGTCAGACAATTTTTCAATTTCTTAATCTATTTTAGTCATGGGCGTCGCGAAACGGGGGCAAGGGGGGCCACGGCCCCCCTTGGAAGTTGGTGAACTTAATGTGCAGTCAGTTACTGACTTTTAAACTATTATTTTAATTTTGATGTAAAGAACAATTTTTGTTTAGCACAAATTAATACGGTTATCTGCAACAAATGCTATAAATTTTGACAGTAAAATAATGATTTAATATTATATGATTGCAAATTTCCAACATGTGCCCCCCCCCCCTGGAAAAAAGTCTGCCGACACTCGTGATTTTAGTTTTGGCGGTAATTCGTCCGTAAGTCACACTCATTCACTCTGCTCTTATTAAACAACCAAACAATATATTGTTTGCGTTATCCGCAATGACTTCGCCCCCTATATTTCGGATAAACGGGGTTTATTATTTATTATTATTATTATTATTATTATTATTATTATTATTATTATTATTATTATTATTATTATTATTATTATTATTATTATTATTATTATTATTATTATTATTATTATTATTATTATTATTATTATCATCATCATCATCATCATCATTATTATTATTATTATTGTTGTTGTTGTTGTTGTTGTTGTTGTTTGTTACTGTTACACTTTGCCTACCCTAAAATTTTGACTGCGAGCCGCCACTGACATAATACAAGGAACAAACACAAACTTCATATAAAGGCCAGAGAACTAAACTTTTTAGAAATTATTTAAATACAATGTTATAAAAACATATACATAACTAAATACCTGAACCTTTAAAAAGTAATAAATCAGCAACTAAGTTTAGAAAGGAAGTTCACAAATTCTTAAATCTCAACCAATTCTACTCATTAGAACAATATAAGAGCATATTGATAAGACTTGAGAGATTGTATAAAAATAATCTTGAGTAATTATTATTTATTTATGCCAACAAACTTACTGTTGGTGTTTTTTTAAACACACAAGCCGTATGTGGGCAAAGTTTAAGAGGTATAACTGGAACTTAAAAATTCAATGCCACAACTGGGATTTGAACCACAGACCTTCCGCTTGCCGGGCAGACGCTCTAACCACTGAGCTATTGTGACAAACTGCCAGAATGGCATTAAATTCTCAAGCCTGGTTTACCAGGAGAAATACGAACTGGCTTGAGAATTTAATGCCATTCTGGCAGTTTGTCACAATAGCTCAGTGGTTAGAGCGTCCGCCTGGCAAGCGGAAGGTCTGTAGTTCAAATCCCAGTTGTGGCATTGAATTTTTAAGTTCCAGTTCTACCTCTTATAATCTTGAGTATTTAATTACGTATTTTTTCTTTCAAGTGGAGAGTTAAAACTGTTAGAAGTGAATTTGTTCACCAGTGACATCTGCAGCCAGCTTATGATTGACTTTGCAAGAAGAAATGTGCTACTAGAAAATTAAGATTAATTGTACTAACTTTATTTATTGTAGAGTACTGTATATTGCACCGAAACATTTCTGTATTTCTATACCCTTAGGATTAATGACTTCATTGTCAGAAATCCAGAATTACCTAACATTTCTATACCCTTAATTGTGACACACCTTCTATATCTTCTTGTACAATAAATTGGATAAATAAACATTATTATTAGCGGTAGTGGTACTTATCACTATTGTTGTCACAGTAGTAGTAGTAGTAGTAATTAACTGAATTACATAATGGGTTTGTTACTTTGTGTTTAATGTTGAAACAGAGTCACATTCACTCTTACACTTATAAATCCAAACTCTATGGAAAGTGGAGAATAATTCTAATTAAATAAAAAATTATCTACAAGCCTGAATTCCATTTCAGAACTGCTGGATTTAAGAGGTAACATGTTTTACAACACTGAAAACTATAAAGTAGTGTTCATAAATTGAATATTAAATATCAAAAGCAAAAGTACTATTATCAGTGAAGTATTCTTCATGTTTGAGGTAAATTTTTAAGTCGCATTTTTACACTCACCTTTAATTTACAATGTTGAAAATACTGTAATGTATCATCCTAAACTGTTGGGGGAATGAAGCTCTCTCCCTCTTGTTCCCTCTCTCTGCTGTGACGGTCCTGTTGCCTTTGGGTGCTAGGGGTGCAAAGTTCATTCAGTGCTGGGATTTCGAAATTTATTACATTATCACTAGCAAATTTCTTGTCTTGATCTCTTAATTTCATTTTAAAATAGGCAAGCTAAAAACTTTTGATAAATGTGTAATATTTCTTTTCTGTTGCTTTATCACATAACCACAGACATAACAGAAATTGTTAGGACGGTTCACACAGCCCCTCCTAGATATACCACTTGAGCTTGCCGTTTTTTCACAACACAGCATGGCTTCAAAAGAGACAAGCTAAAAAGAAGTTTAAAACTGGACTGCAGATTCCAAGATAGGTTCCTATTTGTGTATTATGCAATAAATGCCTATGAGGTAGGTTCAACTTTACCCGTAAACAGAGATAAGACGTTTGTATAATACAATGTCATATGATTTGGTGTTTGCATGTTTTAATCAACCATGCTGCAAGTCAAATATGCAGTGATGTTAATACTAGCGTACTGAACTTTCAATTTTATGTTGAATAGAACTGTTCAAAATCTGTAATAATTAATATTTTGTTGTTTAACGACGCTGTCAATTGCCTGGATCACATCAGCGTCACTGGTGTGCCGGAATTTCGTCCCACAGGAGTTCTTTTACATGTCAGTAAATCTAATAACATGCAACTGTCGTTTTTAAGCACACTTAAAAACCATCGGTCTGGGCTGGATTTGAACCCATGATCTTGGGATCAGTAGGCCAGCATCTAACCAACTGAGCCACCCACACCGACTCAAAATCTGTATGTGATACACTAAAACTATTATTATTTTCTAAATCAGAGCATCCAAACTGACCATTATGATGTAAAATATTCTGTGATGCAAAATCTTTGCAGGCCGGTGTAATCTAGAAGTAAAACAAATTCTAAACACCAACTTTGCTTCTGAAGTCAAAGTTGTCAACAGACAACCACACAGATGAAAGAATTTGGGGAACATAGTACGGTAAACTTCGGTATGAAATGAAATTTGAAGCCTTTTACTCATAAAATGTAAGAATGACAAATTACTGCACACTACCAAAGCATATTAAAAGAAACAATATTGCATAACTAGTGCTTTAATGATTTTTAAATTTGTATTGTCTTGGGATAGTACGCACTTAATTTACAAAAATAAATGTACCTAAATTTCCCACAAAACACAAATTAGCCAGCATTACTCAACTCAATTCCTCTCTTACCTGTGTTGTACAATTTAGTTTGCCCCTCTAAGTGACAGTAAAATACATAATTAAATGATGAGCTTTTGATGTGTTTCAGTATAAGGAAAAATATCCTTTGTTGTACCTTAAAGCAGATTGAGAATCAGAAAGTGACTTCCACTAGGTGTTTTGCTTTTTTCTACGTATAATCAAAATTGTAAACTAACGGGTGATCCAAAAGACTGTGAACCAGCTGTGCTGTTTTGTCTGTACGGGTCCTCTACGCTCGTCGCCGACTACTGTTGTCACAGAACAGCGCAGATAAAACCATATATTTTTAAAACTACTTTTGAAGGCTTTACTTACCAATATAATTAAAGTAGATGCTGAAACTGGCCACTGTTGTTGTCCATAGATTTTGGCACCTATTCAGGAAATTATCCATCACTCGCCATAGTTCATGTAGAGAAATGCTGGCAATTTCCTGACGGATATTTTGTTTTACTTCGGTGTGTGGGTTTGTCTTATACACTTTATGCTTTAAGTTACCCAAGAGATAGAAATTGCAGTGGGTTATGTTGGGGGACCAAGAGGGCCACAAATTTCTACTAATAATTCTGTCCTGAAACACACTTTCAATTGTTCTCATTGAAAGATTGGCTGTATGAGCTGTTGCACAGTCTTGTTGAAAAAAGGCAAAATCACACTCCCTGTCTGTTAATTCTCTAAGAAAAGGGGGCAAAATTGTACTCATGTATGTACAGATGTCAACTGTTGACTTGAAAAAAATTGGGCCTATAACTCTTTCTCCACTAATAGCGCACCATACACCAACTTTTTCATCATGGTGTATTTCATGAACAATATTAGGTTTCTCAGAGCTCCAATAACGATTATTTTGTGTACACACATATCCATGAAGGTGGAACCAAGCCTTGTCCATGAAAAATGTTAAATGTGGGTCAATTTTCACATTGTATACACTATTGAGAGTATACTCATAAAATGTGCACCTAATTACAGGATCACCTGGTTGAAGAGCATGTGGCACAGTCATTTTATATGGTTTTAACTTCAGTAATTTAGTAGCTCTTTGCAAAGAGCCATAAGAAACGCCTGCCTGTTGTGAAAGACACCTAAGCCACTTTTGGGGGGGGAATTCTCCAAACGATGACCGATGTCGTCTAATGTTTCTTTGGTAAGAACCGAATGCTATCTTTTAGGTTTCTGAGCCTGAACACTTCCTATGGTCTGAAATTTATTGTGAAGTTTATGGATTGTTGTACAGCCTGGAATTTTTACACCTGGAAATCTTTCTGCAAATCCCACTTGTACCTGGTGAGCTGACTGAGACTGGCACATATGAATCATAAATAAATACACGTGCAGTAGAAAACAAATGCTGAGCCATAATACACTTTGTGACTAAGTATAGGACTAAATAATAAAGCACACTGGTAATAATGCAGCCGCATATCGCATCAGCTCAATACTGATTGTGAGCAGAGCACAGAAAAACAGATCATGCTCGTGACCTTGTGTATATCAGCTGCTGTTATCGTGTTTCCGTATGCACAGTGGATAAACACCACACAGTGGTTTTCATGTATTTGGATCTCTCTGTATATGCTCTATTTTAACAGAACTATTTAACATAACTTCAGAGACCATGCACAAGCTCTCGAGAAGTACAAGAATTCCCACTGCTTAACCTCTTAACATAAAACCCCAAGTATACTCGCGTTTTTAATTTTGACAAAATAATAAAATGCACAGTATAGGTACTCAGACTAAACATTTCCAACCAATATACATTTTAAAAGGCCCAATTTGCTCATTCTGTCTCGTGTTTTAGTGGTCCCTTCTTTCTTTTCGCTATGGTCTGATATTTGGAATGTATATTTCTGCCAACAGATGTCTCTGAATTAGTTTGATATTTTTCTGCATGTTTTATTCATACTAGGGGCCTCTGCTACAATTGTTCTTGCTGTTTATGTATTGCTTTCTCACACTTTATGAATATGGAGAGTGAAGATGAGTTAAATATTGAATTTAGTGGGTCTGAAAGTTCTGAAGATAGCTATAAGGAGACTCCAGGAGAAGAAAGTGATGAATCAGTTTCATCTGAGAATGACATTGCGAGTGCTAGACGGTGGTGCAAAACTGATCTTCTAGGCCTTTAGGGTATTTCATACTGCCACAAATATATAAACGATGGTCCTAACGTTTATAATATATTGTTGCTGTTCACTTCTCAGTGCTTTAATGTCCAAGATTTGGTTTGCAAATGTAATTTCAACAAGGAAAAAAAAAAAAAAGTTGAGATTAAAATCTCCTTTGTTAAGCTTGTAAAACTTAATTTCATTGTTACTATTTTATTGTAAATAGAATATTTCAGTCCAGCAATAAAAAATAGTGGACAAAAGAGCCATCCCATTGTAAAATAATAGGTATGTTAAGAGGTTAAATAGTATTAAATTTGAATTCACGTAATGTGCATCAATTCTTCCTTTACAGAAAGGATCTTTTTTTGATGACCTTAAAACATGTATTTCTGGCAAATAAAATTTTAATCTTATGGCTCAAATACAATAATTACTCTTACCTTATGTAAACTGCAAGCAGCAGAGAAAGTAAAAAGGGTACAAAGGAGATGCTTTAAGATCAAAGGATGCAAAGTCATAAAATGTTTGATATGGTATTTTAAACCTTACAAAGGAAACATCAAAGCCTTCAAGCTGAAATCTACCTTAAAATGCCTATAAAAAAGCTGTATGAAATAAGGATCCTATATCAACAGACCTAATGCCACTTTCCACTGCAGAACCTTGAAACACATGCCAAATAAACACCAATACAATATGCAGGGCAAACAGATTCCTTAGCAGTTCTCTGGCTTTCAAAGTTCAAACAGGAATTCGGGGAAATCCAATTACCACTTAGTCCAAGTATTGCTTACCTGGGTGGCTTGGAGATGCATTTTGGAACCTTGGAGTTAATACCAGCAACTAACTTTTTAACATGCCCTACAAAATCTTTTGTATAGAATTTCACATTTTCAGCAAGCAGTTATTCTCTCAGATTCCAGGGCAGCAATTATAGCAATTACTTCCAAGTTGTCACCAAAAAACCAAACTATTATAGAATGTTGGAAGATGCTTAGCCATCTAACAGCACTTCAAAAACACCTAGTCTTCCAATGGATACCGGCTCACTGTGGACTGAGTGGTAATGAGAAAGCTGATTTTCTTGCAAAAAAGGGTACCAGCGGTGTACAAAAATCTATAGTTAATTTACCATTTTATGCAGCTAAAAGATTAGTCAACTCTGAATTCAAAAAAATTATTGCAAAATATTACTATGAAAAATCAAAGAATAAAAGATGGGAACTACCAAACATTCAAACAGTGATTCCTGAGTATCCTCGAAAAACAGCAGTTGCAATCTTCAGGTTGATTACAGGACATGATTGTCTGGCAAAACATTTAAACAGAATTGGGATATATTCTTCACCACTCTGTCCTCTATGTGATCTGCAAGAGGAAATGGATCGAGACCACCTTCAAATATGCCCGGCCACTTCTAGTGCCCCATCCATCAGTGAAAAATATTGGAGAGCAAGAGGATTAATGACTTCATTGTCAGAAATCCAGCATTAGCTAACAACAACAACAACAACAACTTTTTAACATGCAGCATTTTTAAGACAAATTGCTCCTATAATCAAAATTTCTAATGCATGAAGGCTTTGATACCCTTCATTAGCCACAGTGATTGAAATGAAGTAATACTTTTTATTTTTCTGTACACTTTATTTTCAATAAACAAGTTTTTCAACCTTTTTGGCCCTTGGAAAAGAAAATTTAAATTGGAACAGACAGTAATAAATTAACATTGTTTCTTTACATAGACACAAAAATCAGCAGCTAAATTTTATTCACATAAAAGCATAAACAAGATACAAACATGTAAGATAATTACAACACATGTATTTATATGTGTTGTTCATTAAAATATATATAATATAAACAATTTATATTAAAACTAAAAGTTGATTTCTTTCTTTCCTTGTATAACATTATCCAATATTTATGTACATCACTTCTGTCCATGGGTATCATAATATATCCTTGATGCATAATACTGCTCTTCTCAGCCCACGATGAAACCACTGATTCACCATGTCCTGGTTCAGAAAATATTTAGTATGAAAAAGAATTTTGCTACCACACATAATTTCCTTTTCTTTATTTTCCACCAACCCACCTTTGTAATGATGCAAATTTACAATGTTCAACTATCTGAATTTTAGCACTATCCATAGTACAAAGAACACAACCACTGAGAACAACAGGAGATAGCATATGTAGTAATTATGACTACCTTTGGCCATACGCTTAACTCTGTTCATAGTATTTCCTAAAAATCCACCAGTCTTTTCAAAATCATCATCCAGTTCATTTAGTACTTTATCTTGGTACTTTACTTCATCATTTATATCAAGAGTCAAAGACTTTAATACTCGCACTTTATTTTGGAGTTCATCAGCCATGATGTCATTTTCTGCTTCCAAGTCTGTGGCATACTGTGGAACTGGCTGATAGTAAGGTCCACTTCCATTAGCTCTCCTCATTTTGGTCTCCTGGAAAAAAAAAGCAAATCTGCATTTCATTACTGTTATTCACTAAAAATTTTAATGTGTTGTACCCACATGACTTTCTCTACTCTTGCACAAACTGTTCTTACAAATGGTTATTTCTCTATCTACTTCATGTTAATCAAGATAAATTTTTGCACAAATTATCTTATTGCTAATTTGTATGGACAAGGGGAATGTGGGAATACAGAAGACAATAGTAAAATATTTCAAGAGCTAGTCGCTATGTAATGACTTAAAATTCTGTTCTCTTTGAACGGGCAAGAGATAAAACAGAAAGCATATTCCTATTTGAGAAAATTACAGCATTACTCAAACAAATAAGGAACTGTATTTGACATAGATTGTGTTTTTTAACGAGATCTACATTTTTTGGTAGTAAGGTTCTGTCTGTCTCTTACAGCATACTAGTTGTGCTAAAGTCACCTGAATGAAGAGGCAATTCCCAGAAAATTCAAGATATTTAATTTGTCATGAAAATATCTTAACCTATGGTATTTTAACCATTTTAGCCATTATTTAGAAAAAGAAAATTTCCCAAGAATGTTCCACGTAAAGAATAGTCTTGGATGGGGTGATTTTCTTGAAAACCTATGTGTCACATTCTTGGAATATGCTGAATTTAGAGATAAAGTTTGGTATTTATCCAACTTTTGGTCTTTGAGTTATACTGTTCACAAACACATACATGGACCTTTTTCTAAAAACACTTTTCCAGACACAGGGGACCTTAAAACATACATATATTTTCAGTGAAACCTCATTATTAAATTTTTGTGTGGAATACACTACTGTCTCTAGCTACTATGTAGGTGGTAAAGAAAGCAAAATGAGAACAAATCATAGATGTCCTGTCAATGAAACTTTTGAGTCCTTATTAAAATCCCTGTTGATTAAGTAGCTTGGCTGTGGTTTTATTCTGTTTGTCCTCGTTCTTTCAATAAAGCAGCAACTTCTTCATACCATAACCTAGTTAGAAACTTTAGTTTCTAATATGACCATTTACAAAAATTAGTGGCCTATTTTAACTGCAAGTTTCCAAAATGAGATACCAGATTTTATATACAAGTAAGAAATAATTGTACTGATTGAAATGCAAGGACAAACTGCCTAATCTAAGGTGGTGTTTGCAGCAAGAAAGGGAAGTGAAACACAGACAAGATTCATATGTTGCTGCTCCATTTCAAGAACTTAGAATGGGTTGGAGCGAATTTAGGTTCTTTAGCCGACAGCTTTCTTGTGACTAGCAGTCCTTTGAAAGGGAGGTAAAGGTCAGTTGTTGTAGTGTTTAACGCCCGCTTTTACTACTACGGCACCGCAGGCGGTGACACTGATGATACATGTAATGAAGATGGAGCACCGGTGGAATGAGATGGCGGGGGAAACCGGAGAACCCGGAGAAAACCCGCCCAGACGCCGCTTCGTCCACCACGAATACCATATGCGAGTCCCTGGGATGTAAAGGTCAGGAGAGGACTTGTTGGCACCATATAATATGCTGGTCATCATTTTGTATTGTTTCAGAAATTAACATATTACCTCACTTTGAAGATGTTTCTCTTATATTTTCGCATTTTATACCATGCATTTATACTAATACTATTCTTTGTCATTCCAGCAAATGAATGTTTTCATGCATTTTTTAATATTATTATCCTGACAGATAATCTAAAAGTATAACAAATTACGAATGCCAACAGTTGCTTCATAAGTTGAAACTATTCCAGTTAAAGAAGCTAATATGAGAGAAACAACCTAGAATATTATTTAATATAATAAACTTCAGTATAAAATAAGAAATACTGGAACTGTGAAAGTTTCTCTCTTTTTGTTTTTCTTTACCTGATTACTCTCCCCTTATGTAGGACTTACAAGCCAGTGCCTAGGGTCAAATGCCTGTGGACCTATCGACCTATCCACCTGGAAGCAGGTGGTCAGCCAAGCATCAGGTATGATAGTGAGGAAGAGGATGATATGAAATACAGATGAAATCAATGATTGGAAAGGTGATTACAGAGCAATTGGTGGAATGAGTGATGGGGGAACCTGCCCTGATGCCACTTTGTTCACCATGAATACCACATGCAGGTCCCTGGGATCAAACCCAGGGTGGTAGGTGAACGCTCTTAACTGCTCGACCACCGCACCACCCACTGTGAAGTTTTCAAGCCATAATATGCATGAATGGCAAATTACTGCAGTACACAACCAACACATGGAGCAATTGTAGAAAATAACTAGCTGGCTTACCCAGTATTGTATAAATGACTTTCTAAGTCTTAAATGATGATTTAATTTAATTTACCTCACCCATATCCTTGATAAAATTACTGTACAATAATGATTTAAAACCCTTTTTATGGTGAATCCTTCCCTTCATTCTTTACAATTTTAGTTTTGTAAGTCCTTGACTGCTTGGCAAGTCATCTCTACAGAATAGGTATCTCAGCTTCACCAATATGTGTCCTGTGTAACGATCCAGCAGAAATGAACGAAGACCACTTGAAGACCTGTGAAGCATTAAGATCAGAAGAAACTACAGTTCAAAAGTATTGGAAAGCACGAATGCTAATGGCTTCATTGCCAGATGCAAGGCACTAGAAAACAACAACAGTTTTGTAAGTCCCATAATTTTCCTAATGCTGGATAAAAAATTCTCTGGTATTCATGGTAATGTATATGAAGTGCCAAAAGATATATTTGTGCTTTCCATAACATCCCTGACAGCCTTTAAAGTTTTGAGAATGATGTATAGCCTTGAATTATCTTCTGCCAGTGAAACAATTGTCAGAATGGTTGAATATGTTTTAGGTAATCATAGTAGATGAAAATTTGGACTTTCTTCTCTTTGGCCTTGTAGTTATTTACTAAAATAAAGGCTACAAAGTTTTCACATGATACAGATAACCTACACACACAGTGAAACTAGACAAAATTGATGTATATAAAGATTTACCAACTAAAACATTGTAGAAATGGCACATGAACTGTAACCATAAGTATACAATAATCTTCTCAGATGTTCATTCAAGAAATTAATTGATTAATTTCTTATATAAGACACCCTATATGCAATTATTTAGAATGCACTACTAATGAGCTCGATTGCAAAACACACAGAAGTGAAGCAATACTTTCTTACATAAAGTTTATTAAAAAGTTTTGTTATAAAAAGTACTTGCATACTGTGGCATTAAACAGATCCAATATTCTTTCATTTAAAATGAAATGCTTTTCCTCCTGAGCTTGTAGGCTATAATCTAGAAGTAGGCTCTAGGAGAGTGCCCTTAAACGAGTCTTTTGAGGATACTCAGTAGAATTAGACAAAGCACCTGATACTATACCTACTATTAGACCAGGCATGGGAATGAGGGATGACAGGAACACAATCAAGTATTCACCCTCTCCACCTACCCTGTCACCAAATCTCTCTTCCAGTTGTTTGTTTACGTACACACATATCTTTACAAACAAGGTAAGTTCCAAGGTGTGCAGTGGCAGAACCAACTAGAAACATGATGTATTGGTTTTGGATTAAGTGATTGTGATTATGTTATGTACATTTTCTTTTGGTATAAAAAACATAAAGCTTTATTTTTACTAGGAACACAAATGCACTTTTGTTCCCATTCAACTTTGAAGTATCTTTTACCTTGTTATTCAACATGATTCCACCAGACACAATTTGAGGGACTGACCGGTTCTCTGAGGTAGACAGATAACAGCGGAGGCTTGGCCTGATGGCCAACCAGTGAGTAGCTCAGTGGACAAGGTTAAAACTATGATGTAGGGAAAATGACAAGTTGTATCAGTTCTACCCATCTATGTATTAGACCATGACCTACATTCCCTTTATTTTCTGTTTTCTCCATTGATAAATCATGACCATCTACGTATATGCTTCTACCAAAATATCCATCAATGCTGTCTTACTTTTAAACTTATTTTCTTGGACTGACAACATTTATTTTTTTACTACAGAGCATCCTCAATTAAAACTCAGACACCTTCCCATGTATGCTCTATTGTCTCACTCCAAATTTTCACATTCCAACATCCAGGCCTTTTGGTATTTTAATCATTCAGTAATTAGAAGCTGTCTTACAGTCCATATGTTAGTAATTTGCAATGGCAAAAGAATTACTATTAAAAGTATTTGAGTGGTTTCCTGGAGAGTTCAGCGTAATACCGCTAACATGCAGCACATCCCATTGCACATGTGACATCTGGTGACTCCTTGAGGCAGTAAGCAGAAGGTCAGGAGCTCGCAGTCAAGAGTTCAACAAGCAGGACGTATGGTGAATGGTTGCTGTAATACTTTTTAACTTGAATTGTTACATAGCGGAACAATGCCTAAATCACACTTACTGAGACCATGGCTTGCTACAGATCCCAACTTTACTAAACTTTACTGAAGATGGGAGAGATGTACACTCCCGAAACGTCGATGTCTTTTCATCACTACACCTGGCTCAAAGCCCGAGAGCATCTTGAATATGTTCGTCGCCAGAAAAGCTTCAAATCATATTTTACTAAAGATGGTCGAGTAGTCTTTAGTCAGGCAAGCTTAAAACAAGTAAGTTTCTCGTAAATAACCTAAAAACAGCATGCATTATCTTATTGAAGTGTATTTATGACTACTGTAGCACGTTTGCAGAAGTGTATTTATGATCTGTATTTTTAATTTCAGATTAAATGTGAGAAGAAATCCCATGTTGAGCAGCACAAATCTGCAGCTTTGCATATTGTTAGTGTTGCCAGGAGAAGCACCATCAGTAGGCAGACACTTATTTCTTCCACAGTTGACAAATCTGAAGACAACTTTAATCTTCGCCTCTGACAGGCGTTAGTATCTGCAAACGTCCCATGGAACATGCTAACGAACCAAACCATGAAAACATTTTTAGAAGAGATCAGTAGTCGCATTATATCTAATGAATCCATTGTAAGGAAGAATTATTTAGTTCCTGTTTACCAGAACACACTACACGAAATAAGAAAAGATATAGGGGATCACTATATCTGGTGTTCTGTTGAGACAATTGATAGTTGCAGTCGCTTCATTGTTTATGTGCTAGTAGGGAAGCTGGACCCAAAAGAAGCAGGTAACCCTCATCTAATTCTTTGTAAAGAAATAGAAAAAGCTAACAACAGCACAATAGCCTGTGCAGCGAGGGACACTTTATGCATATTTAGGCCAGAAGAGAATCGGGATAGTAAGTTGTTAGTGACAGATAGTGCTGCCTTTATGTTGAAGGCAAGGGAAGTTCCCCAATCCTTCTATCCAAGCATGCTGTATGTTACATGCTTGGCTCATGGCCTGCACTACCTTGCGAAGGAAGTTAGAAGCCATTTTTATGAACAGCGTGATATGTTCAGTCAAGGAGGTTTTCTTGAAAGCCCCAACACGTATACAGTTATTCAAAGAGAAGCTACTGGCAACTCCTCTTCCACCTGAGCTGATACTTACCCGCTGGGGAACTTGGCTGTCTGCTGCCTTTTACTATGCTGAGCACCTAAATGACATTAAAAGTATAGTAAACAACTTTGATGAAATATGATTTGAAGCTTTCCTGGCGACGAACATATTCAAGTTGTTCTCGGGCTTCGAGCCAGGTATAGTGATGAAGAGCCATCGACGTTTCAGGAGTGTACATCTCCCCCATCATCAGGATGAATGACTACCAAGAGTGAAGGGGCCAGTATATGGTCCGACAACATATATTTACGTTAAAAATATACGACACAATAAGTTTCTACGCAATTACTGCACGCTGTCATGAGCACACGGAGCCGGTACACTAAAAAAGATACCGTCACAAGGCCATGAGAGCAAAGTCTATCAGAAAGGTTAAGTACCTATTTTAAACAAAATGGCAAGTAAAATCATGTTTAAATCTACAACCACCAACATCCAGAAACATTAAATGTAATCTTGGCTACGCATTTAACTATGTTTAAGTTCTGTTCAAACAGCAGGCAGAAAGATAGAAGTCATAGAGAACAAGACGAAATACAAACCATTACTACGCTATTTAAATAGTTTAATAAATCGCACGGAAGTTAAATTACGATCAACAACTCACTTTTGTAAATGATAAGGAAAAGTAAACGACAAACGACAATATCACTTTTTCCCTGTTAAAAATTAATTCAGCCACGTATTTCTAGTTGAAGTCAGCCACACAGAGCAAATTTCCACACGTCAGAAACAGACTACAGAACACCTACAGAATAACAAACTACATTGTAGCGAGTTTACACTCACGCAAACTAAAGAAACTTACGCAGGGTACTCTCTGATCTTACGACAAAATCACATAACTGTACACATAGAAACATGAAGCATGGCTTTAGTTTGCCTTTCATCGGAAAACCGAAGATTTGGTATGGCCGGCAACAGCGAAAACAAACTATGAAAAATCGCGCTCTCAAATGCTCACGTTGCTGGTAACTCCTACGGCTGATTTTTCATGCGTGTCTAGCTGTCAGTCTAATGTTTGTCCAGATTCTTAACATCGCTTCCCTATCCCACGGTCTTCAATACTTCAGTAATGAGATTAGCAATCACGTAGCAATATACAATTCACGTACAACTAAAGCGCGTTCCAACCTTAAAAGACAATACACGTTAAATGGAGCGCAGTGTTGCAACATGTACTAGTTGCGAATCTTTCTCCGCGAGCGACTCGAGGTGGCCTGAGTCCTGTACTTAGTCCTTCAACTGCTGCTTGACGAGACGGGCATTTTTAACTTTGGTATCCCTCCACGCTGTTGTTGCTGTATGACCTAAATTTACAAATGACTCGTCTATATAAACAATTGATTTCCCCTGGTCCCTAAACCTTTTTATGTTTTTTAGATATTTATGTCGCCATCTGATGATATCGATATCGTCTCTTTCTATTAATATGCACTTGTTATCCCTTCTTTCATATCCGAACCCCAAACCAGAGTGGCCCTTGAGAAATTTGGTAGGGTCTCATCACTGTTGAACTGTGACAAAATTAGATTCAGCTTGGGTGGAATATTTGCAAACAGTAAAGAATGAACAATTCGCCGCACTCCACCTTGCACTATTCAATCACATTGTGTTAACCTAGGGTTTTGTGTAGTCCCGCCCTTTTTGCTTTCTTTTTCGATGGCGTTCTTAGAGGTCCTTTCATTAGTTCCTTTTTAATCATATACACTACTGCTTCTGAACACCCGATAGCCTTAGCTGTTTCTTTTACTGCCTTACACGCATTTTACTTCAAAAATAATCTAACACATTCATAATTATTTGGCGTTCCTTACTTCTTAATTTACCAACATATCGTCTCTTCCTAGCTTCCCCCTCCATAACCACAAATATTTACAAAAATATTAAACAAATAACGCAATAACAGCCCACAGTTACACACACGGCTTCTTTCGAACTAATGTTAGTGCTGCTCCTTATACTATCTTCTGTGTCAGGCCTGACGCTGAATAGATGAATACCTTTTGTTTGCCTTACTGGATAAAAGAAAGAGGTTACTGCCTTTTGGTTTATTTTAAAAACATTCTCCAACCTTCCTCAACATTTGTTCTCGCTGGTTCCCTGATGTAAACTCAATAACAAAAAAGTTTCACACTGCGTAACTTTTGCAGTGCACAGATATAAAATTTTCCGAAAACATTTAATTTAAAAAATTATAACACTTAACTGGGTAAACATAGATAAAAGTAGGCAGGTAGTAGCACTATGGTTTACTCTACCTAAGAAAAAAATATAGATGCATTCTAGCAGTTAGTTTGTTAGTTAGTGCGTGATGAGTATAGAAACAGCAAATATCGGACTTCTATTGAAAAAAAAACGTTTTCTGAAGAAATTTGGGCCTATAGAAATGTATAATGACTCTGAAAAGGATATAACCTGATAGAGAAAAAAATTCTGCATAGGATAATGTGTTCAAACCTGAAATTATTGGCCAAGGAAAGAAAAAAAAAAAAAAAAAAAAAACCTGAAATTTATAACAAATGAATATTTATACCATGCTATTAGTAATCTGGCAACAGCGCTAGGGTAGAAAAGGACGCGGCTAATGGCAACTTGTATGCGCTAGATAGAGACAGAGATGTCCCATTTAACTCCATACTGTCTTCTAAGAGTGGAACGCTATACAGTATTTGGCAACGCTGCATTGTACCTCATAAAGCCGGCCTGTATCCTGACGAGTGGCTCTATCGTATTCTCTAACAGGCTTACACTGGGGGCTGGGGGCAGCGATGGGTAGGCAAAGCTTACTTCCTGGAAGTAAGTTTGTTAAAAATCTGGACAGATTATATGTCCTAGTGCTGACAGTCCCTCTGGGTGGCTCAGTTGGTTAGACGCTGGCCTACTGATCCCAAGGTCGCGGGTTCAAATCGGCCCAGACCAAAGGTTTTTAAGTGTGCTTAAAAACTACCGCCCCATTTCAGTATATCTACCGACATGTAAAATAACTCCTGTGGGAAAAAATCCGGCACACCGGCGACGCTGATGTGATCCTGGCAATTGACATCGTCGTTACTCAAGATAATTTTAAATATTTTTTTTAATTAATCGTCGTTGGAGGACATTAATATAAAAAATCTTATGTGTTGCAGTCACATGACTTTCTCTACCCTTGTACAAACTATTTGTACAAATTCTTATTCCTATATCTTCTTCGTGTTAGTTAACAAACATTTGTACAACTTATCTTATTGCTTATTTCCTTGTAGGTGCAAGGGGAATGTTAGAATACAGCAGGCTTTGTACGAGTCAAATGTTTTAAAGCTTTGAGATTCTGTTGTCTTTGCACACTTAACATAAAAAAATGAACAACGATGATCCATTTCACGAAAGTTCTAAGTTTTCCGAAACTCACACACATAAAAAGGAATATCTCCGAAATGGTTCAACCTACAAGAAAATTTACTCAGACATCAATTGTGTATTTTAGCAAGATCCACATTTTTTGTATAGTACGATTTGATCTATCTCTAACGGTTTACCAGTTATGCAGAAGTCGTTCAGAGTAAATACGACTACAGGGGCTATAGCCAGAAAATTCAAGATATACATTTCAGTTGTCATAAAATATCTCAAACATATGACATTTTACTCAAAATCGTTAGAGCTATTTTCAAGAAAATCAAAATTTTTTTAAAATATTCCGTGTGAAGCGTAGTTTGGGTTGCGGCTGTTTTCTTCAAAATCTTCGTGTTGCATCCTTGAAAGGCATTGAACTTAAATACCAACTTTGGTTGTTGACCAACTTTTCCTTTTTGAGTTATGCTGTCCACAGACTGACACACACATACGCGCGCGTGGATCTTTTTCTAAATTTGTTTTTATTTGTATTTTGGGGGTCTCAAAGCATATAATTTCGTTGAAATCTCGACATCGAATTTTTCGGCGGAATACAATACTTCCTTCTACTTACTAGTAGAGAAAGTAAAAATAAATAATGATGTTCCATTTTACGAAAGCTTTTAAGTTCTCCAAAACTCACACAATAACAAGGAATATCTACGAAATAGTTCACTCTACAAAAACAAATTATTTGGACATAAATTGTGTGTTTTAACAAGATCTAGTTTTTGTACAGTAAGACTTTGTCTATCTCTTATTGCTTACCAGTTATGCAAAAGTCATAAAGAGTAAACAGGACTGCATGAGCTATTTAAAATATGCATTTTATTTGCCATAAAAATATCTTAAACATATGGCATTTTAATCAAAATCGTTAGAGCCATTTTCAAGAAAATCAAAATTTTTGAAAAATGTTCCATGTAAAGGGTAGTTTAGGGTAGGGCTATTTTCTTCAATTTTGTTCAAAATATTCGTGTGGCATCCTTGAAAGACATTAAACTTAAATGCCAAGTTTGGTTTTCAACCGACTTTTCGTTTTTGACTTATGCAATCAACAGACTCTCTCTCTCTCTCTCTCTCTCTCCCTCCCTCACTCACTCACACACACACATACCTTTTTCTAAAGGTGCTTTTTTGGATTCAGGGGGCCTCAAAACATGTTTCAGGTGAAATCTCAGCATCAAGTTTTTGAGTGGAATACTTTACTATCCGTAGTAGAGAAAATAAAAATAACCTACACCAACCATGAACCAAATGTAGAATTTAAATTGCTATCCGAATAACGCACTCTTCATTTCTCAGTCGCTTATTCGGGTAACTTCCGGTGTTCCGTCGCCTTGGAAATAATTAGTGCAGTACTGAGGCACTTGTATCGCTAAATTGCGGACCGGAACACAACATCACCGCACAAGATTCTCTAGAGCGTCAATTTTGAAATCTTCATCTTCAAAGACTCGTGTACCCTAGTAATATTGCCTGCTGATATTCGATGGGTGCTGAAAGCCCTTGAGCAATTCCATGCATATGTAGCTCAGTAGAAATTATATCTAGGAACTTGGTGCTACAGTTGAAGTTCCACAGTGTATGTTTGGACTGATTAGGTGTCGCCTCCACTGAAACTCCATTGGAAAATTAAGGTCTTAATAGAGTCTTTTCGGATATAATGAAGCCCTGCTAAAATGGTACCATACCTTTATGACGCCCAATCCTAATTCCAGTGACATCTATAAATTGGAGTAAATTTGTTTCCCAGCTATCACTAGTGAGCTGCGTTTTCTCTTGTCTGTCGATATCTTGGAATTCAAAACAAGGAAAGGCATCATAGTAATAAAATCTCCCGGGAAAGACCGCGTCTTGGCTGTGTTGTTGCCAACGTTTCGCCCTACTATGTAGAGCTTCTGGGCTAATGCTCTTCTTGACAGCACCGCAGGAACTGTCTGCACAGTTCACACAACCAAGACGCGGTCTTTCCCGGAAGATTTTATTACTATGGACACCGGCCATCGAAGCCTACGTAATGTTTTAAGGAAAGACATCGTTTACCGGTTGAAAGAAATTCCCTTTTCTTTCTTTATTAAGGAATTTTATTGTGAGCCATTCTTCTAGGAAATAAGTAGATGACCATTCGCATATTTTGTCTGGATTTGCCACTTAAGCTGGAATCGGTGTTCTGTGGTTGAAAATTATATGGTGGTTTATGGTGGGATCCCCTGTTTGAAGATGTAAAAGATCCTCTACAAGATTCTTGTTTATTTGAGTTCAGAATGAAGAGGACTTCACAGTCTATTCCCAGAAAATTCAGGGTATACATTTTATATCTAATGCAAATTTCTTAAGCATACCTATGGCATGTCAATCAACATGGTTTAGCCATTTTTGAGAAAATTCAAGCCACGGACAAAATTCCACCTAAGGATAAATTGGGGTGTAGGATCTTCTTGAAAATCTTCGTGTTGCATTCTTGAAATACTCGTATATTAAAGTTTAATTCCGAATTTGTTTTTTAATGGACTTCTTATTTTTAAGTCGTGTTTATATTGTCGCCCATCGCATTATTGTCGGCACTACTGCAAAGGAGCCGAAGGGAAGAGACAGAGAATGGCCGCATTGTTGGGGCGCTTACCGAAAGAGAGAAAGGGATAGAGACTTCTGGAATTTTCTGCTTTGTATTTCACCGCGATAACTGAACTTTCCTGAAGTTTCCAGAATAGTGCCTGGGAGATATAAATAGTGGTAAAGTGTGAGAAGGGACAGTTTTTGTGTTACTAATTCGGAGCCGTGCTGTTGGTGAATCGGTAAAGACTTTCTTGCTGTTGCAACGAGTGTACAAAGTTACTGTTTACGGAAATAAAAGTGTTTCTTTATCTCGACTACATCTGTCTTCTTTACTTTACATCCACCAAAGTCACAATATCCTACACGTTCTCGGGCTTCAAGCCAGGTGCAGTGATAGGAGAGAGGCACGCTCCCGAAACGTCGATGGCTCTTCATCACTACGCCTGGCTTGAAGCCCGAGGACGTCTAGAATATGTTCGTCACCAGGGAAGCTTCAGATCTTATTTTAAGTTTTGTTGTTCAAGCACACATGCTTTTTTTTAAAAAAAAAAAAATGTGATTCCTGCATTCAGGAGTTCCAAAATATGTACCTACCTCGGTTAAATATTGGTTCAAATTTGTGGGTGGAATGCAATACTATATCAGGAAAATATATTGTGGTAGGATTCTCATGATTATATGAGGGTTTGGTGGTAGCTCTTAAAAAAAAAGGCAAAAACTGCTGTGAGACATTCCTGGTTATATGGGGGCTGTGTTGGTAACTCTGATTAAAAAAAAGACATAAACAAAACACAATAACACATACAAAGAGAAAGTAGTTCGTTTTTTAGGTTATGGTATGCCCAATAAAGAAGTCGACACATAAAGATGACAATTATTGAATTCATTTTTGTGTATGTTGCGTTTAAAAGTGCTGCTGTTAGTTTCTGAGGTTCGTTTTCATTTTTGTGTGGAATTGCGGCCTAGCATGGAAATATTTCGAAACATGAGCTTTAGGTTGCAACGGCTGACAATTCCACCCATTGAACAAACAGCGGATTCGAAAAGCATTGCTAAATGCAGCAAAGAACTGAAGTCGTTCGGATTAGAATGGCTCTATTCAGTCGCACCTTGTTTTAGTGTAAATGGAAGGAAGGTGAGTTAAGTTACAGAGTCCCACTTCTAAGTGAGGTATTGTTTATTTCAGCTTTTCCAGTGTTATACATGCGTAATTTTCGGATTCAGAAAAATTGCTGGTTAGAGCATAAGACAAGCATGGGAATATATCTAACGTGTGTGACTTCTTTGCTTTATATTGTCATATAGTTTGGAGCAGCTGTCATATATCGGTAACTGAAAGATGAGTGTTTAAGCCACCAAAAGGATTGCACTCCCGTACTGTGAAATGACCCTTACAAGCAATTATGACGTAAATACAACGCTCATTTATTCACCAACTGTGAGGAATACATACACTGAACACTATTTAACAGCATAAAACAGTTTCGCACAATTATATGCAGTTAACTAACTAGCAATATGAGTAATTTCACGCAGGCATCACATTCATCACCTCCAATTCATAACTGCCCAATTATTGCCAACGTTGAAGACCCTAGGCACAAAGCCCAGCCAAGGGTATTGAGTGCTCTAACAGCAAAGCATAGCCAGTGGTTGTATTTTTATTAGCAGAGGAGTGTAGGAGGACAGCGTAGCCAAAACATCAGTGTAGCTAAAACCCAATGATCACCAAATTAGTGGATCCCTCGTTTTAAAAGAGAGGGTGGTTGGATCCAATGCCTTTGACAAGATAACATCTTGTACCTAAACCACTCCTCAATTAATCTGGTTTATTATACAACTACCCTATAAGTATTTTTTGTCTGTTACATTCATTCCACAATATAGGAGCCCACTGAATTATATATCAAATTAATATATACATCTTAAAGCCATAAGAGCTTTATCGTAAGTACTTATGTGCTTAAGAATATAGGTAATTTGGCCAGTGTGATTTAATCAGTGGTACATTATAACTGTGGACTAACTACATTGCAGCAAAATATTCACATTGTATACATATATGTAATTTTGCAGTTTGTAGTTGAAGCACTACCTAGAGCAATGGCTCCAGGTCTTTTACTCCCTAAAATGTTTATATTAGTGTAAATTGCATGCTTATAATCATAAGAGCATAGGTTACAAATCAATTTTGAAAGTCAGAAATAAAAATTATCATTAGTTGCCATTCATCACTGTTTTCATAATTCTAATTGTTGCAGACCAATATGAAAGCTAGCATTTAAATTGTAATTATTTTATCATTGTCTTTTGTCAGAGATATTTCTAGAACAAAATGAAACACAAAATTGTTAGGCCTTTATCCAAAAATGGAGATAAAAGCCCTACTTCCAACCATAGGTCTATCTTGCTCTTGTCAGTCTTTTCTAAAGTAACGGAGAAAGCTATATATAATTGGGTTATAAGATACATGGAGTTAAACATTTTCTCATCATCACAGTTCGGATTTAGAAAAAGATAATCAACTGAAAGTGCTATATATATTCTAACTTCTTGAGTAGTAATAACCCCGAATAAAAAAAGGCTACAATTAAGAATATTTTGTAAGTTAATTAAAGCATTTGAACAGTATAGATCACAACCTCTTGCTGCAGAAGTTAACACTATGGTTTCAGTGAGATCTCCATAAATTAGTTCATATCTTACTTAACAAATAGAAACAGGAAAACCGGGAAAAGGATTATGACTCTGAACGAGGTATTATTACTGAGGTTGTCTCACAAGGTGCTATACTGACAAAGTAAAGACCAAGAAGTGAGGAAAAGGATGATAGGAAATGCAGGTCAAATGGACGAATGAAAAGGTGATGATGAAGCAGTTGGTGGAATGAGTGGTGGGGGAAACTGGAGAACCCAGAGAAAACCTGTCCAGATGCTGCTTCGTCCACCACGATTACCACATGTAGGTCCATAGGATCAAACCTGGACTGCCTTGGTGATAGGCGAATAGTCGAACTACTTGGCCATGGAGCCATCCAAAGATAAAATCTTTAAGAAAAATTTAGTCATTCTTATATACTCACTCCTGATATACTGTGGAGGAGTTTTTTAATATCGCATTAACAGGTAAATATTCATCACATAAGGCAAATTACATGTGATAGTAATTTACACTATTATAATGTACATTGTTGAAGTTTACTTTTGAAATGGTGGTGGCTTAAAAATTTTAATTCTTTTTTTCTTCTTATATAATGCAAAAAATAGAGAAAAACATATTATTGGTGGTGGGTATATTATTAGTCATGATACATGTTCCAAATTGTTTGACAGTGTTATTATTAAATTATTTTACTGACCTACTTTATAAAAGAAGATGCTTAAACTGGTCACCATCATCCATACATATTTTTTGGCACCTCTTTAGAAAACTATCCACCATTTGCCTTAGTTCATGTCGAGAAATGCTGCCAATTTCCTGGCACATATTTTTTTTAATTGTTCTAGGGTGTGTGGGTTTGTCTTTTAGACTTTATGTTTTAGGTTACCCCAGAGATAGAAATCACTTACTGGAGCTCAGAGAAACTTTTCTCCACTAATGGCATACCATACACCAAATTTTTCATCATGAAGGGTTACTTCATGAACACTATCAGGTTCTGAGTTATAGGAGAATTAACAGACAGGGAGAGTGACTTTGCCTTTTTTCAACAAGACTGCAACAGCTCATACAACGTCTTTCGGTGAGAACAATTGAAAGTGTGTTATTAGCACAGAATTATAAGTAGAAATTTGTGGCATCCCCCCTTGCTATTTCTATCTCTGGGTTAACTTAAAGCATAAAGTGTACAAGACAAACCCACACAGCCTGGAAGAATTAAAACAAAATATCTGCCAGGAAATTGCCAGCATTTCTCAATGTGAACTACGGTGAGTAATGGATAATTTCCTAAAGAGGTGCCAAAAAAGTGTATGGACAACATTGGTAAAGTAAAGCCTTTAAAAGTAGTTTTAAAAATTTTCTGTGGTTTCATTTGCGCCTTTCTATGACAGCTACAGACGCGAGTGTCAAGGATGCCCATTTGGAGGATTTTACTCTCCTGGTACGTGCAACTATTCACTAGCTTACTGAAAGAAGTAAATATATCATCTTTGGATCCTGTATTTAATTCATACAATTAAAACACTCAGAAAGGTACATAGCAAATGCATTTCATCTAAACTAGCTTTGTTTTATGTGATTTTTTCTTACTTTTCAACATATTGATGGTCTCAAGTAGGGGTGGAGTGCAAGGCGACATTTGCTGTTTCTTAAGTGCTGTTGGTCCTCTATAGTATCAACTAACATAACAAGAATATTGTAGAAGTTTCTTGGTTCCATAAAGCTTTCTTTTTAGTTATAAGTGAAAAATCCAAATAGCACCCTCTGATTTATGACCATAGTGTGTGTATTATGTTCACATGTAAATGCGTTAGTAAATGTGATCCATATATATATTAAATATATATTAAATTGTCAGTCTGAGTGGTTCAGTTGGTTAGGTGCTGAGCTACTGATCCCAAGGTTGTGGATTCAAACCCAGTCCGGACTGATGGTTTTTAAATGTGCTAAAAGTGACAGCTCCATATCAGTAGATTTACTGGCATGTAAAAGAATTCCTGTGGGAGAAAATTCTGACACATCCGTGGTGCTAATATAGTCCTGGCAATTTGATGGTGTCATTAACAAACAAATTAATTTTTTAATTAGGTATTAAATTAACTATCTAATTAGTAAACCTCAGAATTTTGCAAATTATGTCATTTACCGTTATAATATATATCCCTCTGTCCAAATTTTAGGTGTCTGTGATCACCGAACCTTCGAGTTTTTATCGTGTAGTTCTGGAAAAGTCCCAGAAGGCAAAATGCAGAATAACAATAGCATCACTGTATCTAGGAACAGGCACTCTGGAAAGGCAATTGGTAAGCAACGTTTTTTCTTTTTGCAGTATCAATTCATATTCTCTATGATGTGTCCTTTATGAGTGCCGTGGGAATGCATAAACCAAATAACAGAACAACATGTAATATATCAAAAAACATAGTACACATGTGTTCCAGATTTTGTGAAATTACTGTTACAGTAGTGCAGCCATTTCCCCTAACCTGGACTGTACTCCTACTATCAAGGACTCCTTTCCCCATTCAGCTGCCAAGTGGGGAAGGGCAGAGATTTTTAAACAACATTAAATATAGAACAAATTGCAATGTATCTACCTAGACAAGAAGCTTTACTCTTGTCTCATGGATCAATGTGACTGGGAAAGGAGATAAAACACTATTGGCCCCACTGGCAAGGAAATACTGGTTATATTCAATAAAGTGAGATTTACAAAAAGGACTTTAACATGCATATATATATATATATATACATATATTGAGTAAATAGATTACATACATTAAACAAAATGAGGTTAAGTTAGATTGAGAAATATTACAACAAATAATTCAGTTAACATGGGAATGAAGTTCCCGTTTGACCTAGTTGCATTTGATTAGTCGTTCAGCAAAATAATACAACATTCTCTGTTATGTCTTGAATCAAGAAAATAGATAAACTGTTTCTCAAAACCTCATGAATTAAACTTGGTCTTTCTGACACAACACAATACATAATGAAACATGAAAACATTAACATGAAGCACAAAAGATGAAGACTGACTGACACTGTTTTATACCACATTCACTCATTAACAAGAACTTTTAATAGTTACCCTTTTCTCAGTAGCAAAACTTAGCTCTGCTGACCATTTTAAAATACAAAATATACAATACCAATTCCGACACTTAGTATAGCAAACCGTAATAATGCAAAACCTAGCATTAAAATACATATGTTTGCTTCCATGGTTTCAGAAGACCCTTTCAAAATACAAAATGGCTGGAGCAAGTTTCAAGTCAAAACATTCATTCTACCGCTCACGTACTGACTGTCCCTAACCAAGTGAAAAATACTGCATTCAGAGAAATGCTACGTAATTTGGAAAAGCCAAAAATCATCCAACATGAATTTCAGTACTACTAGCCAAACATATTATCTGGAAATATACAGTAATTAAAGGTTGGATTTCACCATGAGTATTGCCATACTATTCAGTACCAGCTATGTTTCCTAGTCAAGTCCTTGGTGACGTAGCATGCCCTGAACCGTTGAGTATTTTGCAGTGTGCCAACCCCTGTGATCTCTGACGGAATGATAAGTAACTTTGATGGCGGTCAAATGACGAAAGACTCTTGAGTCACCCCATGCTTTGTCTTATATACAGGCGAGAGGCTGTTTAAAAAGGGGAGAGGAAGTCAGGGCTTGGCAAGCTGACATAGACAGACGAGTAGCGCTATGACATGGCAGGTGAGGTGCTTAGGAATGGGGAGCTCAATGGCGCATTCCTTCCTGTATGTTGACCTTGCTAGCTCAACTAATGTTCAGCCATGGCTTCACGCCACAGTGGGTATAAGAAAAGTTTTAAAAAAATCTAATGTGTTGCTCTCACATGACTTTCTTTATTCTTGTATTAACCATTCTTCCAAACTCTTATTTCTCTATCTTCTTCGTGTTAGTTGAGATAAATATTTGCAGAAATTATTGTATTGCTTATTTTCTTGTAGCTGCAAGGGAAACATGTGAATACAGTAGGTTTTGAGCGATAGTCAAATCTCTTAAAGCTTTGAGATTTCATTCTCTTTGCTTGGTTAACATATAAAAAAATGAATAACGATCTCCCAGTTGATGAAAGTTTAAGTATTCTAAAACTCACACAAATAACAAGGAATATCTCCAAAATGGTTCACTCTACAAAAAAATTATTTACACATAAATTGTATATTTTAGCAAAATCTAAATTTTTTTGTATAGTAAAATTTGGTCTATCTCTTACGGTTTACCAGTTATGCAAAAGTCATCCATAGTAAACAGGGAGGGCTATGGCCAGAAAATTCAAAATATACATTTCATGCACCATAAAAATATCTCAAACATATGGCATTTTATTAACAGTCGTTAGAACCATTTTCAAGAAAATAAAAATTTTTGAAAAATTTTCCATGTAAAGGGTAGTTTAGGCTGAAGGAATTTTCTTCAAAAACATTGTGTCACACCCTTAAAAGATATTAAGTTCAAGTACCAACTTTGGTTTTTAACCAACTTTCTGTTTTTCACTTATGCTGTCCACAGACTGACAGACACGCGCGCGCACACACCCACACACACACACACACACACGCACGCACGCGCGCACACACACACACACACACAGACACAAACACACAGACACACACACACCTTTTTCTAAAAATGCTTTCCTTGGATTCAGGGCACCTCAAAACATATTTCTGGTAAAATCTCGACATCAAATTTTTTGGTGGAATACAATACTTCCTGAACTTACTATAGGTAGTAGAGAAAGTAAAAAAACAGAGATTCTGTTGGAAAAACTTTCAAGCCTGTGATGCAAGAATATATTCTAGGTTCAAAGCAACTGTGTGCATGTGCAAGCAAACTTATGTGCCAGATGAGTACCAGTCATATTCTTCTCATGCTACAGCCACATTTATATCTATTTTTATAAAGAATAGAGACAACTTAAATTTTTTTTTTAGATTAGTGTTATTGTTTGATAAGGGTCTGCTGAGAGCACAATTGTTTGTTCTGAATGCTTGTTGTTGTGCACTCATTAAGAGATGGAAGCACACATACAGGGCTTTCGAATCAGTTCTTCACCGCTGCACGGCCTTTTGCCTGTGCGAGTTTGAAGCTACCGCGGCCAGGTTTGCCGCTACTAACAAGCCACACATAAAACATCTTAAAAATCTTACCCTATAGAAAATGCTGGAAATGTCATGAACGATGGTTTAATCGATCCACAGCTTCTGTTCTTTTTAGATGAGGCGTGGTTTCATCTAAATGGCTGTGTGAACACTCATAACAGTCAGTATTGGGCATTTCAAAATCCAAATCGCATTCAAGAAATCCCTCATGATGATCGGAGAGTTGGAGTTTGGTGTGTTGTTAGCGCTAGACGCATAATTGGTCCAATATTTTACGACCAGACTGTAAATAAAGAGAGGTACTGAAATGACATTTTGACCGCATTTTTAGTGAACTGACAGAAGAAGAGAAATCACATGGGTTGTTTCAACAAGATTCTGCTACTACCCATACAGTCCATGAATAAAATTAGGGAAGTGTTTAAATATAGAGTGATTAGTGCTGGTGTATGGCCCTCTCACTCTCCTGATCTAACACTGTGTGATTTTTACTTGTGGGATAACCTGAAAGGCAAAGTTTACGAGAAAAATCCTCACACATTGGAAGAACTAAAACAAAATATTAGAAATGAAATCAGAGACATTACAGTAGCCCAACTTATTCATGTGAATCAGAATGTGTTTTCCCGATATAATGCCTGTATAGCGGAGGAGGGACGACATTTCCAGCATTTTCTATAAGGTAAGATTTTTATACATGTTTTACGCGCGGCTTGTTAGTAGCGGCAAACCCGCAGAGGCAAAAGGCCATGCAGCAGTGAAGAACCGGTTCGAAAGCCCTGTATCTCAAAATTTGCTTCAGTTGCGTAAATAGTGAAATAGAGCCCCACTTATACTACTGTTGTTATTAATAATTATTCTGTATGTAACTTTACTGATTAATTGAGTTTTTCTTTGGGGTGAGGCTGAGTGAGAGAGCGAGTGAGTAAGCAGAGTTTAAGGGTCTGTCAACAGCAGCCAGGTGATTTGGGCCTGATCTTTGGGATGAGGATATGGCATGAAAGGTCATGCAGTCTGTATGCATAGGAAAGTGGTTTGAATGTGTAAAGTTGATGGCCAGTCAAATACTATTAATGGTCCACTGCTTTGCACACAAGTAGTTGTGTGCCATGACAGTCATGGAGCATTAATCAGGAGGGGTCATTGTGTGAATCTGATTGGTTCAATAACACTGTGAAATGTTCATGATCTCTGATGACACCTAGTTTAGCCATAAATACTGTTACAAACTTTTGACACACACTATACAACCAGTTTGACATGTAAACAACTGTCATTGTGCACACATTAACTTTGAACCATTGTTGGCTTGTCTTTGAAAGAGGAAGCATTTAGCTCCAGGTTTCAACATGGAATGGGGTGTTAATGAAAATCGTGTTGCCATCATAGTGTTGCATAAATTTGTAAAATCTGCAAGTTACATTTTCAAGATGCTACAAAAGCTAAAAATCAGTCGTATGTTTGTATACCGGACCATTGAACGATTCACTGCAACCAAGACCTTGAAAGATCGTCCAAGAGAGGTTCGCTGACTTGTGAGGCACTGAGTGGTCATTGTTGTCATGCAAAAGCATGACACTGGCTGTCATTTAACCCAACAGTTATTTTGAATGGCTTGCCTAAGTTTTTTAAAGAAATCTCATAACACTACACACCCTACATGTGGCAGAGAATTTCAAGAACAATGCTCATTATGTAAGGTTATGGTGAACAAATGCATAGCAGTTTGATATTTTTGCTAGCACATCTGGAAATGTACTGAATCACACTGCATGACAAAGTAAAAACAGTGGCGTTATCTTCACTACTTCCTGTACTACATGACAACAGATGTTAGTTTCCAAATTGCTCTCATGCTTTGGTGGTGTTGTTGATGGCTCATGCTGAGCATTTGGCAATGCAGCCACTAGCTCTCCTGCTCTCCAGTATTTTCCAGATGTTGTGAATTTGGATGAAAGAGCCGGAGGTTTTTGAAGGTGGTTGTGATCCATCTCTTCTAGCAAAGGACACAAAGGACAAATTGGGGAAAGAATAATGCCAATTCTTTGCAGGTATTTTGAGTGAGATTAATCCAAAAGATGCAACAGCCCTTCTCCTTGGATACTCAGCAGTTTAAAATGAACTTCAGTTGAGACAGTTTTATTGTTTCTTGAGGTTTCATTAAAATTAAAATTTGTCAATCTATTTTTAAATTTTGAACTGACCAATATTTTTGTCATCAGGAATGACATACCTAATAAAGGTTTCAGTATGTTGTTTTCTATCTTCTTTCAATAGTCCCAAAAAACACATTGGTGATGCTCTAAAACTCCTAAACATCCAGGAAAAAAGTATAAAGTTCACTGTGGAATTGGAAAATGATGAGAAGCTACCATTTTCAGATTTACAAATAAATAAAAACAACAATAGAACAAACTTCGGCATTCACAGAAAACCAACACAGATGGACAATTACATAAAAGGTCATAGTTACAATCCAAGAAGTCAGAAACAGGCAATCCTCAATAGCTTAACACTTAGATTGGAGAACATACCCCTTCCAGCAGAAGAATACAAAGCAGAATATTGCAAAATAATTGAAATAACACAAAAAATACTTCCTCTACTTTACCATATGTAGAAGAGAAAGTTAAAAAAAATAGCTTCCGCAAATCGTTAGTAGACAAAAAAGTGAAATGAGCAGAAACAAAAAAGTTACCTGCTAAAAGAAACTACAACACTCACAGTAGCAGAAACAAAAATGACCTTAAAAAAATTTACATTCCATCCTTGGGCCTTCGAAAAATTCAAAGTTTTCAAAGAACAGAACATTCAGCTACTACCATTAAACCACTACCCCGTAAAAAATCTACTGAACTCAAACATCAAAGATGCCATCCCACCCAATAAAAAATCTGGCATATACCAAATTGAATGCAGTGACTGTAATGAAGTGTATGTAGGAAAACCAAAAGAAATTTAGAAAGATCCAGGAAACACTTTAGAAATGTAAAATACAAACAGCTGAAAAAGTCAACAGTTGCCACTCACTTTTGGACAAAAAAGCAACATAAAGCCAGAACCGAAACTCCTCAAACACGTAACTGCAAAACAAGAGCTGTCCACATGGGAACAAATCTTCATTTTAAAAAATAGAAACAGAGTATTCAATGTCAACATCCCCAGAAGGATATCTTCATCAAGTTCCTTGAACCACTACCAGAGGAGACCTCAGAGGAAACATCACCATCCAGATCTGGGAGAACCAGTTGATGTCCGGTTGATAATGGAGGAAAGTCAGCCTCCAAAACATGTTCTAGTAAATTATAAGTAAGTGTTGAGTAATGTCATTAATTGACTCACCTTTTCAGCTTAAAAACATACCGTTTTCTGTTTCTGCCAAGTAATCAATAGTATTTCCAGATAATTTGCAGTGTGCTGGAACCTACTGAAGAACCATCTCTGTTTGAAGTTTTCATAAATGTATTATTTTCCAACAATTTATTATTCTTTTGCACTTAGGTGGTATACTGATACAGCAGCTATAGCTATTCTAGAATAAAAAAATATTGCTGCTTTTTGAATGGAGCAATTGATACAGTACATTTGGGGTTGTTGAATAGATAGCTTTGATTTCTCCATAAAAATTTGTTGTACCAAGTCCTTAGATTTTATGAAATCAAGAGAATTGAAATGTAGCACCAGCATTTACTCCTTTCTGATTGAAGGTAAAATATGAGGCCATTCTTTATTTGTAAACCTAGACTTAATAGTTTATTGTGATATTAATGTTTTTGATAGTTCTTTTGGAGTGTCAATTTTCTTCACATTTTCATACATTTCAAGTAGTGTATTATTTCTATTCGTTAAGTAACATTAATTTTACTGTGTAGATTTTCTTTGCCTAACATAAGGTTTATGTGTTTTTTGATGCTATGTAGTTTAACTAGAAAATTTTGAGTGTTTAAATTCACTGTAAATTTTCTTCTCACCCCACTTAGTGTCTTCTCTCTCCTACCTCAAAGGTACCACCTTATGTTGCAACCTGTGTCTCGATACTATGCTGTTGGAAAGAGAAACAAATTTTTAATGTTGAGCATTCTAATATATTTGTTCTATAGGACCTTTTTTTTTTTTTTTTGTTCTGTTTGTTAACTATTAGTCAGCCATGATATGACTGCACTCAGTGAAAAGAGTTACTAAACATATACGTCACAAGTAGGCAGGGTTTCGGAGGTGCAGTCGCGTAAAAGGAAAATCACCAGTACCAAGATGCTTGCTAATGATGTAAACAGAGTAACATCAGCAGTTCAAAATTACTATCTACAAGACAGTTGAACTGTAAGCAGTGTCAGTGTTGCCACAATATTATATCGCATGGTTTCTTGAGTCTCTAATAAACTGCTGTTTTCATTGTGGGATTATACATTCCCACTATCACCTTTCCACTTGCTCCGCGCAGATCCCTAGACTTATGGTAGTAACAAACTATGGTGCCCTCCTTGAAGTGCATTCATATCATGGCCAAGTAGTACATGATAATTATTCTTTTTTATTTAACCTTTTAGGTGGATGCTATTGGACAAAACCTGAGGCAATCTAATGGTGCACTGAAAGTAAGGGTATTGTTGGACCATACCCGAGGTTCTAGAGGAAAATTTAACTCCCGTCAAATGCTTTTGCCACTGTTACAAAATTACAAAGACAGCTGTCAGGTAATTGTTACACTTATACATATTCTTTTAGTAAGGCACCAAAAATTCTTGAGGATTTTAGATACTAAAGCTACGCATCTTTTAAGTGTGAAAAAACATTCAGATGAAAACCATAACAAACAACAATGTGTGTTACTTTCTCTTCTCAGTATTATCCATTTTCATGTAGCTTCGACAAACTTTTTTGCTAAAGCTTATTTTTCTACCTCTTAATATTAATCAAGTTGCAGAAATAGTTTCATTCCACATAATGTATAGGTACAGGAGGCTGAAGCAATAATCACATCTTTAAAAGGTAGTGTGCTGTATGCTGGTCTAATAGATTCCATTCCCTTTCTGCTATGTCGACTGAATGTTGACAGCACTTCTAAAAATGACAAAAGTATTGAAAAATTCAAGCCAATAAGAATGAATATCTCAATAATGGCTAATGCCACAAAGAAAGTTATTTGAATTAAATTCTGTGTTTTAAAAAGATATAAGTATTTTGAGAACTTAGCTTTTGTCTATCATGATACATCAATTCAGGGTTCCTACTGGCAAGTTGGCCATGGTAGCTCAGTGGTTAGAGCACCCACGCATGAAGCGGAAGATCCATGGTTCAAATCCTGGCTGTGGCATTGAATTTTTCAGTCCTGTTTCTACCACTCGAGCATTGCCCACTCACACCTTGTGTGTTTAAAAGCACCAGCAATAAGTTGGTTGGCATAAAAAATAACAATTACCTATAAGTGCATTCTTGCAACCCAGCATAAGTCTATTTAAAGCCAATGTTGAATGGTGCAGGTTGCAATATCGTTAAGCAGGTCAGGATGATTCTTCTTCAACCCTGCTGTTATCCCTGGAGTAACCATTGCTTCACATTTAAGAAGTCATCAGTCCTTGTTTAAGTCTTTCTTTTACCATCTGAGCCCATTTTTACTTTCTCTTCTATGTACATTAAAGTAGGAGAAGTATTGTATTCCACCCAAAAATTTGATGTTGAGATTGCACCAGAAGTATTTTTGAGGCCCCCTGATTACAAAAAAGCATTTTTAGAAAAATGTCCTGCGTATGTCTGTATGTCTCTTTGTCAGTCTGTGGACAGCATAACTCAAAAATGAAATGTCAGTTAAAAGCCAGAGTTGGTTTTTGAGTTTAATATCTTTCAAGGATGTGACACAAAGATTTTGAAGAAAATTCCTCCACCCTAAACTACCGTTTACATGGAAAATTGTTTGATAATTTTGATTTTCATGGAAATGACTAACAATTTTGATTAAAATTCCATATGTTTGAGATATTTTTATGACAAACGAAATGTATATCTTGAATTTTCTGGCCATAGCCCTGTAGTCATATTTACTCTGGATGACTTTTGCATAACTGGTAAACTGTATGAGATAGACCAAATCTTACTATACAAAAAATGTAGGTCTTGCTAAAATACACAATTTGTGTGTAAATATATTTTTTTGTAGAGCACCACCTCTCAGCATCTGCCCATAGTCTTATCCAGCAGTACTTCTGTCACAGCTTGTCTATCATGCAGTTGGGTGAGAGATGCCCTCAAGGAATCATCCGAATGTAGAACATCCATAACCTACTCCAATGAAGCACCAGCTGCTGTCTCTGGGACTTCCATTAGGTGACTCCCAGATCTGGTACAACATGTCATCCTTGTTCCCCAGTGAGTCCTATTGTGCCCAGTAGACTTACACTTGCCACTTCGAGGTGCAATATCCTCCCTGCTTTCACTTCCCAGAGAGGTGGCCCTAAGTGAGTGTCTGCCAGATGCTCCGTCCTCAGGCCTGCACTATCCTATCTGTCCACAGACACTGCTGAAACCACATAGACAGCTGAGGCATACTCCTCCTCCACCTTATTTTAGTGGCTGCACTCTTCTGTGTAAGATCTTCTGGACAAGACATCCACATTGGAGGGCTCCGTTCCTTCTGGTGTTCTGAGGTGAAGTTGCACTCCTGGAGCCTCTGAACTCAGTGGGCTGTCTGGCCCTAAAGGTTCTTGAAGCTTAACAGCTAATTGAGGGTGGAGTGATCAGTCAGGTGGAATGGCAGACAATACAGATACTTATGAAAATGTTCCAGCACCTTCACAGTTGCCAGGAGCTCACCCTGGGTAATGCAGTAGTTCTTCGTGACCTTGGAGAGCATTTTCTTTTCGCTACATTAATGTCCTCCAGTTTAAGGTCATATTCCATGATGAATGAAATGGGTGAAATGGTGCTTATATGAGCCTGAATTCCATAGGGCTTATATGTTACCCAACATTGTCTTCTCAAGATAAAAGAAAACCTTGTAAAAAATCTTATCTGGATAATTCACCCTGACTGAAATTCGAACTCTGGACCTCTTGGATGTCAGGCAGACACGTTACTGCCATACCACAGAGGCAAGCTGAAGGAGAGCATATTTCTGTAATAGGCTACTACTTGCTCCTGTCCATCTTGGATTTGTGATACATTACATTTACATTTTACATTTACATTTACATTCCTTAGATCCTACACAACAGGTTGTGGAACATGTCAATATGTTATACAATATTTACAGTATGATTACACTACATAGCACTTAGATAATCTAATGATTACATTGGATGTTGTTAAACTCAATAATGCTATAGCATGAATGCTTAAGAAGATATTCCTTTAGCTTAATTTTGAGTACCTTATCATTACAGGTCCTCAACTCATTAGGTAGCATATTAAATATTTTTATACATTGGTAATGCACTCCCTTTTGGACACATGCGAGGTTAGTTGATTATATATGGAGTTCAGATCTAGATCTTGTATTGATATTGTGGATGTCAGAATCAGTAGTGAAGTAATTTTTATTTTTTATGTAAAAGGTAATCATTGAGTATATGTATTCTCCAGTAAGCGTTAATATTTCTAAATGTTTGAAAATGCTTCTACACAATGTTCTTGCATGAGAGTGTGATATAATTCTGAGTGCCTTCTTTTGTAAGATGAAAATTCTCTTTGAGTTTGTTGAACCTCCCCAAAAGAGTATACCATATTTCATTACCAAGTGGAAGTATGCAAAGTAGGCTAATTTTAATGTGTGAGCATCACTGAAGGAGGACAGAAATCGTAATGTATAGCATGTGGAGCTCAGTTTAGGAATAATTTCATCTTCCAATTTAGGTGCTTGTTGATTTGTATACCTAAAAATTTAGAAGCATTTGAATCTTGAACAGTTTCCATTTATGTTGACTGCAAAGTTATGCTGTGCAGCATTGACGGTAGTCAATTTTACAATATTTGTTTTAATTCCATTATGCATTCTTTCCAGGCTTGTAGGCCGTGGTCCAGTAGTTTTATTCTCCAACGTTTTGCCGAAAACTTCGTCCGGCATCTTCAGGGAAGTCAAAGCTGTGAAAAACAGGCTCCGGCTTCCAAAACAAGATGGATTGGTCTGTCCGGTAGCATTCTATTTATTGCCATACGAGGGAGGAGGGCGTGGCTTATTGGGGGCAGGGGATGGTTGCCTATTGGCTGTCATTGTCGGTGCACTGGCTCCGATTCTGGTATAAAAGGGGAAACTTCCCTTTGATGTGGTTTTGAACTAATGCTTCTCAGGGCTGGGATCCAAGATTTATTTATCTGCTGCCTCTCTTCCTTACGGTTGAAGGCATTGTCATGTTTAAATATCTCAATAGCTTCCCGTGTCAATCTAGCCTGGTAGTGAGCCATCCTTGAGAGTACAACAGTGTCCTTGTAGCTGACGTCGTGGCCAAAGAGTAGGGAATGTTCTGCCACTGCTGACTTTTCTGTATGTCCTAACCGGCTGTGTCGTTCATGTTCTTTGAGTCGCGTGTTGATGCTCCGCATGGTGGTACCTATGTATACTTGACCACAACTGCAAGGAATTTTGTACACGCCAGCTGTGCTGTGCGGATGGCATTTGTCTTTAGCAGAGTTAAGCAAATCCTTTATTTTCCTCGTTGGTCTATAAACTGTCTTTATGTGGTGTGACTATAAAAGTTTTCCGATATGGTCTGTAACTTTGTGGATATAGGGCAGATATACGGTGGCAATCGTTTGTTCACCCCTACATTTTTGAGCTGACGAGTACCTCGGATGACGAGCTCTTCTAATCTCTTTGTGCATGTAGCCATTGCTACTGAGGGCCCTGTTCAGATGTCGGATTTCTTTAACCAGTTGACCTGGCTCACGGATCTTTGTAGCTCATTCAGTGAGAGTCCTAATTATTCCTAATTTTTGTCGTGGATGGTGGTTTGAGGTTTTGTGTAAGTATCTGTCAGTATGTGTTGGTTTCCGGTAAACAGTGTGACCCAGAAATCCAGCTTTTCTTGTTACCAGAACATCCAGAAAAGGCAGGCTATTGTCATTTTCTTTCTCGGTGAACTGTATATTGCGGTTCTGGCTGTTTAGATGGTTTAGGAATTCTTCCAGTTTCTCATCCCCATGGAGAATGGATGGATGAGGCCACACTCCAAACATTTCGTAGAATAACTGGGCTCCATACAACTAGAGGCAGAAGACGTTCAGTTTTGACGTTATCTCGCTATTTACCAAGGTGCCTACTGCAGAGGCACTGCAACACATTGTCGTGGTGGACGAAGCGGCGTCAGGGCGGGTTTTTCTCCGGGTGCTCCGGTTTCCCCCGCCATCTCATTCCACCGGTGCTCCATCTTCATTCCATGTATCATCAGTGTCACCGCCTGCGGTGCCGTAGTAGTAAAAAGCAGGCGTTAAACACTACAACAACACATTGTCGAATTTTTCCCACATGACATCACCAGTCTATTTCACCACTGCCTAACAACGAGCTATTTCCGAGTTTTAATTAGTGTTGAATCACCAGAAGCAGCTGTTTGAAGAAAGAGACAGAGAATAAAGAGAGACAGTGAAGTGTGTGTCAGTATTATGATCTCACAGAACAACTGTGAGTTGCAAGGTCACAAGAAATTGTAGATTATGTTAACAACAATACCTGGATGACATCATCGTGATTGGCAGCACCTTCTAAGTTCATCTGGAGAAGCTGAGCAAGATGTTAGAGAGATTACAGGCAACCAGTCTGAAGCTGAACACAAAGTTTCAGCTTTCAGCAGGAAGGTTCATTTCTTGGAAATGAAATGAAAAAATGTTTATTTGGGCATGCTTACAGCATGCCCGGGCTGTTTAGGGAAATCCCTCTTCAGCCTAGTTTGGTATTTGTTACGTTTACGTGTTGGGATTTCCCTCAGCTTAGGTGCGTATTTGTGTTATTTGTGTTTTTGTTGACATTGTGTAGTGTCGTGTGTTGTGATTTGTGTACTGTGTGTCAGTTCCAGTGTTCCACATCCATGGCTCCATTTATGTGCTTCTGCCCAAAGAAGATCTTAGGTTTTGTTGCTTGTTTTTTGTTTTTATTTTAATGTTGCTGCTTGGCTCATAGGTATTTTTTGTATGTTAGGGGGTTTTTAGTGTGTTTGTGTTTATTATGTGTCTAAATGTTTTGAAAGTGTTGTAGATGGTCTCTTATTTTCTGTTCTTCTTGTTCTTGATATTTATCGTATACATGTATGAGTGTGATAAGGGGAGGGTTTTTGTCTGTTGGTGTTTCTTGTATAGTCTTCATCTTTTGTGCACTGTTTATGAGTGTTCTTCTGTAGCTTCTTGTGTGTGCATTGTGTATGTATTTTGTGAATTGTTTTGCTATGTGTGTGTCAATGGGTATTGTGTTTGTGTATTGATGTACTGTGTTGGATTTGAATGATGGTGAGAGTTTGTGAGCAGTCCGTAGGCACTTCCTTTCATATGCTTTTATTTTGTTCATCATTGTTGTTGTGATTAGGGGCATTGTGGCTACGGCTGCGTATGTGAGTTGTGGCCGTACTAGGGTGATGTAGAGTTTGTGTAATATTTGTGGTGTGAGTCCTCTTTTGTTGAGTCTGGTCAGGTAGTTTAGTGTTGCGTGTATGGGACGTGCTTTATTGAGTAGTTGTGTATAGTGTGGTTTAATTCTGAGTTTGTTGTGTATGTGTACTCCTAAGTATTTTGCTGTTTTTTTGCATGTAATTGTCTGTTTGTTGAATGTAAGTGTGGCTGTTCTGTATGTGTGTTTTTTTATTTTCCTTATTACAATGGCTTGTGTTTTTTGTATGTTTATGGTTATTCGCCATTTTCGTGTCCATTGTAGAAATGTGTTTAATTGTTTTTCTAGTCTGCCTCTGGCTCCTAGTAATGTGGCGTGTGCGCTCCAATATGCAGTATCATCTGCATATTGGGCTAGGTGTATGTTCTTGTGTATGGGTTGTGGTGTGTCGGCTGTGTATAATATGTAGTCGGCTGTGTATAATATGTATAGGAGGCCCGAGATAGCACTCCCTTGTGGTGTTCCTGCGTTCATGTGTACGGTATTAGAAAGTTGTTGGTTAATCCGTATTTGTCCTGTCCTGTCTGTTAAGAAGCTGGCTATCCAACGTACAATCCGTGGTGGAATTTTGAAGTCCGTAAGTTTGTAAAGTAGTCCGTTTGTCCAACATTTATCAAAACCGGATTGTACATCAAGGAAGGTCGCTACTGTGACGAATCCTCTGTTATATGAGTCTTGTAAATTCGAAAGTACACGTACGAGTTGGTCCTGTATAGTAATGTCGCTTCTATAGCCAGCTTGTGTCGAAGGTATTAGTTTTTTCTGTGTGGTTATGCTTGTCAGTCTGTCCATACAATCTTTTCGAAAGCCTTGGAAAGGGTGGAGATAAGAGATATCGGTCGGTAATTCCTATGGTCCGTTTTGTCTTTTCCTTGTTTCTTGTTGAAGTTTGTTTAGTATTCGTTTGTCTTCTGGAGAGTGTGTTTTTATGTACTGTGTGCTTTTCTTTTGTTTTTTATGATTTGTATAATGTGTTGTGGTAGTGGTCTGCTATAAGGGTTTATGTTAATCGTTTTCTCTGGTACTGATGCTTTACGTGCTTGTGTTATTATGTCTGTGAGTGTTGTGGCATACATATCAATGTCGTGCCATGTTGTAGGTGGTGTGAGTGCTGTGTTCTGTGTGAGTCATTCGGCTGTTTGTTTATAAATGTTCCAGTCTGCATTTTTATAGTCGTTTATGATTATTGTCATGTTTGCTTGTGTGTACCAAGGATGTGTTCTAAGTGTTAGTATTAGTGGAATGTGATCTGTATCTGGAGGTGCGTCTGTGATAATGTCTTCAACTTGTGTAAATGTCCGTTTAGAAGTTAGTATTTTGTCTGGTGAAGTCGGTTGTTGATTCCCTGTCCCTATTCTCGTCGGTCCTGGTGTCATTACAAGTCTTAAGTCTGTTTGACGAAGTACTTTAGTAAGTTCGCGTCCATGTGCGTTTGTACATTCGTCCAGTAGATGTGTACTATTTGCGTTCAAGTCTCCTGCCAGTATAAGGTCGGCCACATAGTTTCACCAATAAGGATGACCATGTATGCAGAGAAGGCTCAAGCTGTGAGGGACTATCATCACCTCAAAAATAAATGTCAGTTGTGCAGTTTTGTGGGTCTGTGCAGCTATCACCGCTGGTTTGCCAGAGGCTTCTCCTAGATCGTGAAGCCCTTCAACCAGCTGACAGAAGAACATCAGCCTTATATGTGGATGGAAGAGGGCAAAGACACGATCCAGACTCTTAATTCAGTGCTCTGTAGTGCCCCTGTTTTAGGTTTCCCATAACCAGACCACGATTTCATTGTGGACATTGGTGTCAGTGACAGTGGAATTGAAGGCATACTATTCCAGATCCAAGTCGGACAGGAGTGAGTGATAGTCTACTACAGCAAGATGCTCTCCAAGGCTCTGAAGAGCTAATGCATTACTGACATCAGCTCCTGGCAGTAGTAAAAGCACTGGAACATTTCCATAAATATCTGTGCAGTTGGCTATTGCATGTGAGGACTGACCACTCCGCCCTCATCTGGCTGTTAAGCTTCAAGAACTTAGAACAAGCATCTGAAGGTTATTTAATCCTGGGACATAAAGTACTTACAATAGTAAGTCACCATTGGGGTAATTTGTCTCTGATGTGAGACTGCCTTTGTGGTTTACCAGGAGAAATATGAACTGTTTTGAGAATTTAATGCCATTCTGGTAGTTTGTCACAATAGCTCAATGGTTAGAGCAGCCGCCTGGTAAGCGAAAGGTCTGTGGTTCAAATCCCAGTTGTGGCATTGAATTTTTAAGTTCCAGTTCTACCTCTCAAAGTATTTTTAAATGTTGACAAATAAGTTTATTAATTTTAATGACATGCTCTACTGTTCTAAACACTCCATTTTCACAAGTTTTATTCAAATGCGATACTTCAAGTTCTGGTTTACTTATGCAGGTCGCACTCTATCATTCTCCTGCTCTTAGAGGCCTTCTGCACACAGTTCTGCCACAGCGGTACAATGAAGTTGTTGGTTTGCAGCACATGAAAATTTATTTGTTTGATGACTCTGTGTTGATAAGCGGGTAAGTACTAAATCTCATCCAAATATCTATGGATTATTGAACAGTGCTTTATTTGGGGTCTGAGCTCATATGGCAGGCTGGATAATGTATAGCATTGACCAAAACCCAATTTTCATCACAAATACTTACATTAGGGAATGTTGGGTGCCTTGATAAATAACATAAGTACACATTATTATGTTTTAAAATCATTATATTGCCTCCTGAAACACTCAAAAACACGCAAATAACCCTTTTTCAAACCTTGTTAGGAAGCAAATGGCACGTAGAAGAGACATAAGCAAGGTAGGGGAAGGCGGGGAAAGTGGTACTGACAACAAATGAAACACTTATCTTCATTTGTTCAGATGATAGAGATGACAATTTGTAAAATTACAGTACTTGGTCATATTTGTCATTACAATTTGCTTCCAAATGCTAAAAGCATCTATGTCATATTTTCTGATCATTTCACCTGCATACTGCTTCTTTGCTACATTTTTGGTGAATCCACCGGTGTTCCAGTTTAAAGTACTGAAAAGCACTATTTTTTTCTTTTCTCTCTTCCTATATTTGTGCATTATATTGGCTGTCTTATTTATGGTATTGTAGCCTATTCAGCATTACCCAGGGGACACCACAAGGAGGCAGGCTACTTTATCCCCCATAATCTATTGCCTGAGGCTCAGTATTTACACAGATCGTTCTGCAGATAAATTGAGAGGTGGAATATATTGTAAATACTTTTCACATTATTTTACATTGCCTAGACTATCCACAAATGTTGATGGTGAAGTGGTTGCAATGCAACTAGCATTAGAACAAATATACTGTGGGACTGATATAAAAGAAAATAAAGGTGTTCTCACTGACTCAGTCTTCCATTCAAGCAATTGAACGATATGACAGTCCTTATGAATCTTATAATATTATGGACGTAAGATCTTATTATATATTACTCAAAAAAAAATGTCAACAGAAAAATATTACAGTGGATACCAGCATACATGGGAGTGGTTGGTAATGAGACTGTAGACTTTCTAGCCAGAAAGGGTGCAGTGTTACAGTCAAAACCTATAGTCTTGTGGATTAGATGTGAACCTAAAAAATGTCAAAATTAGTATAGAACAAAAATACCAACATAATATTCAAAAGGAAATTTGAAATAAAAAATTATTTTAACAAAAAGAAATGGTACAAAAAGTAACAAATTTCCCAAGGAAAGAAGCGGTTGCTCACTTTAGATTAGCCACTGGACATGACTGTTTGGCGGAACATCTGCATAGATTTGGTTTTATGAGTGACAGCGCATGTAAGATCTGCAATGCTGATAAGATTTCAAATGGAGAACATCTATTTGAATGCCCACAATTGAAGAAAGGTGTACCAGATGGGAATAATACATAATTTATATTGGTTGGCTAGGGAAAAATTGATGGATCAAAATCCTGCACATTAGATCAACAACATGTATGAAACACAGTAACTATGTCAGCAACATATGCAGGAAATGGCTCGCATGCTTCTGTGTCGAGTGCAAATGTTGGCAACATCTGAACAGGAGAGGGAAGGGATGCGGCGGAGAGGAAAGCTCCCAAGATGCCCTGAGTGAAGGGTGCATGGATAATTTCATCATTTCTGCACCTTGCCTCAATAAAGTTCAGTTTACACATGTTTACATAAATAAATTACATATTATGTGTGTCAATTATTATTCCTAAAGGTGTATTCTTAATACTTTTGCGATAAAACAGTGCAATATAATGTTAAAAGTGCAGGGAAAATGTATTTGAAGTGTTTTGGTCAATACTATACATTATCTGGCGGGCTGCACATTGCCTTCATTACTGTATTAGCTTGTACTGGACGTTTCTAACAAAGGGACATAACTCTTCCTATAAAATCTAAATACACAAGAACCCCATTAGTCCAAACTAATTGGAATTGCTGCCTGTTCTAATTAACTAATTTTTGGACTAAGCAAAATAATTTATTTTGAATGACAGGCAGTAAGATGGAAAATATCATAATATATATAGCTGCTATGCACAGCTTGCCATAACACTTTCAGTCTGACAACAATGATACTAAAAGGTACATCCCTATTTTCAATTATCACATGCTAATGGATTTACCTCAGGTTTGCATTGTTCTTGTTTATCTGCACCAGCAGGTATTGCTGCACATCAGTTTCTTGTTTTGGTTCATTGAGCATGTTTATCCTAGTCAGTATATACTGGCCTTGAAACTGCACACTCTTTCTGTATTAATGTGAGAAACAGCTGAATAGCAACAGCACTTTAAGAAAACATAAGTGTTAAAAAGTTAAAATTGATAATAACGGATACAATCTTGAACATGGTGGTTGCTGCAGAAAAAGTTATTTCAAATAAATTGTTTTAAATAGGTCTACATTGTAAGGTTTTGTCTGTTTCTTATGGTGTACCCATTATGTAAATTTATACAGAATTCCTTCCAAATGAAGAGGACTTCACAGACTATTTCCAGAAAATTCAAGATATACATATAATTTGTTTCATATCTTAAATTTAGGGTATTCTAATCAAAATCATTAGAGCCATTTTATAGAGAAAATGGAAAACACTAAAAAAAAAAAGAATCCAAGTAAAGGATAATTTGAGAGGGAGGGCGGGGTTCTTCAAAATTATGTTGTATCTTTGGAAGATACTAAACATAAATACCAAGTTTGGTATTGGAAGCCACCACTTAACAGGAAAGGTTTGACATTGGCAGCAAAAACCGCTGTTGCCTGATTAAGTTAACACTCTTGCATAATGGATTATCATCTTTCTATTAGATATACATAGGCTTTCACAGCCAGTGTTATGTAATAGAACTTAGTTTCCAGGCTTGTAGGCCGTGGTCCAGACAACGAATTAGCAGCGCATATGGATCTTAATGGCTTCTCAGCACATAGTGTGGGTAGTAGGCTGTGTTGTCCAGGACTTCAGTCTTGTCAAATATGATGTCATGGCCCATTAGCAGCACATGCTGAATAGAAAGGAAGTAGTAGACAATAAAAAGCCAAAGCCCCAAAATGCCAACCGAACCAATCATGTGGCAGTTTCAACAGCCACTTAGTGATTGGCCAACGATCAACCAATAGGAGATGAGGGGCGGTCTCTCTCATCTACGGGTGCTCCATCAAGTGCCACTCTAGTTGTAAACCAGCCAGGAGTCACCTTCTCTGAAGATTCCCAATGGAGTCATGGGTGAAATGTCAGATGCTAATTAATTGACTGGACCACAGCTGATAAGCCCAGAAACTGTTCTATTGAATTTCTATTTTATATTATGATGGGGATGCAGGGATGTAAAATACAAAAGATTGACATTTGCTGCACAATGGCAACTCACTCAGAGATGTTCCTCAAATGTGTTACACTTAGTCTGTACACCTGGGCACACACACACATGCAGTAAGCGCACATGCACACACACACACACACTCAAAAAAAGGTAGCCCCAAAAGGGAACAATATTATTTTTCCAATGTAACTTGGGCAGGTTCTACAAGAAATGAGGAGAATTGGAACAAAATGCACTAAGTCCACCTAAAAACAAAATGCTTTTTGATATGGATTCTTCCTATTTTGATAGTGCTTAATTAATCTGTGCAGTCCATGTGATTCACGTAACACTCCTTCCTATAGTAAAATGTCTTTGAAATGCAGCTTTTGATTCAGAAAGTACTTAATTCACTGAGACAAATTGAACAAAATGCACTATTATACAGAAGCAAAAAATTGCTTATACAACACTGTGTAAATCTATACTTTTGACTGCTCTGTTTGCATTCTGTGGAACTAGAAATGTATTTGTTGCTGCTAAACAATATCAAATATTACTACCTTGGGCCTTCTTATCAATATTACATCACTAAATGAATGAATGAATGAATGTACGAAAGAAAACTAATCTTCTTATTTGAAGGTATGAGATACAGAGCTGTGTAAAGGAAACCTAACAGTACATTTGCTGAAGAATTACATGAAAAATAAAGCAGCTGTTGCAGGCAGTGGTAACAGTACCAGAGAGAGACACTAAAAATATAAAAAATGAAGAGAAGCAAAGTAGTAAAAATGAGGTAAAATTTTCATGAAATGTGATTAAAATGTGTTTATAGTATTACTCACCATCCAAAAAAATGCAGTGGGATGTGTGCAAAGGATACTGAGATGACTGTTATTTTGTATTTTATGCTAGTTGCAAAGTAATGGCAAAAAGTACATATTAAGTTCTCTTTTCTTGCGTTATCCTTCAGATATATGAGGTGTAGCAATTAAATAATCAGTCTGGCATCAGAAATGTGATTTATTGCAAACAGTTACAACTATTATCCTCTTCAGCATACTTCCCTCCCCTGTCTATACACCACTGCGTACTTGTCTTCCAGTGTTCAAAGCAATCTTGTAGGTCATCTCTTCCACAACTCTGCTGTGTCTGCTTTTACCTCTTTAACATTCAGAAAATGTGTTCCCTTTAATGCACTTTTTGCTTTTGGGAACAAATAAAAGTCACAATGAGCCAGATTTGTGGTGAATATGGAGTATTTTCAAGTACAGGAATCCCTTTGTCTGCTAAAAACTGTTTCACAGATATGGTAATGTGGCCTGGTGCATTGCCTTGATGCAGAATCCATGCATTGTTCTTCCAAAACTTGGCTTTTCTTCCATACTATTTCCCTCAGCTTGATTAGGATTTTTTTATAGTATTTCTGATTAATGTTTTGACCCTAACGGCACCCATTCAGTCCTGACAAATCCCCTGATATGGAAAGAAATGATAAGCATTGCCTTTAGTTTTAACTTTGCACTTTCTTCATCTTCAACCTCTTCCCGACCTTCTGAAAACCATTTGTGCCATTCAAACACTCAATCATATGACATAGCATTGTCATCAAACACCTCCTTGAACAGATGACAACATTCCATTGACTTTTTTTAATTTCACGAGAATTTGAGATTAATACACTGCTAGAGTTTGAAGTTCACTATGCTCGCAGCTCTACTACAAAACGTCGTCTACAACCAAGTCTCAGAGGCAAACTAAAGCAGACAGAAGGATGAAACAAATGGTGGTTGGCGTTGAAGGTTCCATTCCAATACCAATCTCCCACCATGCGACTGCACAATAGAAGATGTGCAGCATAATTATTTAATTGCCATATCTCGTCCAGCAATAATTTTTAAATCTAATAAATGTTTAGCTACCTTCTAAAGTCTAAACCATTTATACTTCCATTGAAACAGGGAGTTACATTTAAGTGTAAGCAACAGGTCTGGAGTTTAACACTCTTAAGCAGAGTCAATGAAAAATTATTTTGGTTATAAATGGTAATTAGGTTAGTGAAGTCCCTATAACTCAACCTGATGTGGACTGAGGCTGTTGAGTTACCAAAATGTTGAGTTTGTGGAATAAGCGTTCTGTTATTCACAGCTCATAACATAATACTGCAAATTACATAAATACATATTCTAGCATTATATAGGAAACAGAAGTATAACATATTCTAAAATGTATTATGTATTAATATGTTCCCATGTGTCAAGTCTCTATAACACATCCAATTTAATTTCCATTGTCATGTTAATTTGTCTTTTCTTCTCATATGACATTTTCTTTGGCACAAACAACTCAACACAACATTAACAGTAAGCTGAAATCTTGGAAGCTACATTGTAATCAGAAATATGTAACTAAAATTTAGCTTGCCACAGGAATATTTTTAGATATGGCGAATGACCTTTCTAGGATCTGCACAAGTGACATCATGCAAATTGATGATTAAGGGGGTTAAGTCTCTGTTTTCTTCCTGGAAATAAATAAGACATGCCTAATAATGTGGGATGGCACCATACTTAATCATGCATGGTCTGTGAAGTTTATGTACATGCGGAAGTCAGAAAGATAACCTGAAATCCCTATGGTCCTATAAATACAAAAGTAAACTCAATCATAAACCACTCCACAATTCATTACATCTAAAAAATACCTTTGTACTGGGTAAATAAACCTTCCGACCTTCCTAACAAGTGTTTGTGCCATGTGTCCACGTTATTAGCAGCAAGCTTTAAGCTTCATGACAATGATCTGCTGACTACATATGTTCTGAATTGATATCAAAGGCCAATACATGGTCAACACTTTTGTCACCGAGGGAGAATACGGTAGGTTGTATATGTTATATTAATTAAAATTTATTTATACTATTCATATCCTATAGTCGATAATAGAAATTATTACAGTCAAGTTTAACAATAAAGAATAAAAAAATTAAAATAAAAAGGTTGTCAAGTTATATGTAATGTCAAGTTACTGAGAGTCGAATTATCAGAATTCTACTGTATTTGCACACAGTTCGTATGAAGAGCTTTAAAAAGTGTGTGCAAGTCTAGAAGATATCAGTTTTTGTCTCTCCTGAAAATGTTTTTATTGTGCTCTTAGTGTTTTTTGATTCACTGCTCCTCAGTGTGCCAAGTCTGATTCTAATTAGAATAATACTTATGAAGTCGACTAATAGCTAAAAGGAAATTATTTCCTTATCTTCTGTTGGGTTGTAATCGAACATTCTGTTTCAAAGGATTATGTGGAGTTTGTTATGAAACAGATTACTACAGCCAATGCAGCAGTAGAGAATAAATTATAGAGTAGTATTAGAAGATCAGGTTGGCATTTATCCATCATTTGTTTTTGTGTGTTTGTTTGTTACAGAGCAAATTTGAGTAATGACTACTTCACAAATCGACAGGATCGTTATATGCTTATTGAGGACTGCAAACCATTAGCAGACTTTTATGATGAAATAGTTAATAGAGTGAGTGAATTCTCATTAAGATTGACTCAGGGAGATCAAGTTGAACTGCATCCAAATTGGACACATCATCCATTCAAAGGAAACCAAGAAAAATTTGTAAATGCAGCAAGGGAAACAATATGGAGTTACTATAATTCTTGTGTAAAGAATAAAGATAATGGTTAGTTAAAAAGGACATGTGAAGTAGTTTTTTGAAACTATTGATAGTTATCATTATTTATTATAAGTGCAGTCTATATAGGTTTTTTTCATTATAATTCTTGGATCTTATTCTAAATTTGTTTAGAACTGCCTTTACTTAGATGATGCCTATTGTGAAGTTAAGTAGCATAACAAAATAAGCCATTACATAATTCGCTCTCCTGTGGAAGATTAACAGTGATGTTCTGCAAGGGACAATTTTACAAGTGTATACATTATTTGCATTTATGCGGAACATGTTTCAAGAGCAGTTTCCACATAAACTTACGTCAGAACATTTAAAAAAAACTAATACTCTCAAGATTGTTAATAACTTGTATACTAATGTTTAATCTCTCTAATTAAAAGTCACTCATCTGTCTGTTAATTTCTTAAGTTCAAATGTAAATTATTTTTTAACAGAAAGATACATTTGATATAGATTTATTTATAAAAAGTAAGAGGAATTAAAAAAAAAGAGAGAGAGAGAGGCGGGGGGGGGGGGGGGGGAGGGGAGAGAGAGATTATTCATAGACTTACAAATATACCATGTAAGATCTACCTTTGTGTTTCTACTGACACCAGCAGAAATTAAAGTGCATGTTCATTTACATCAATCAGGGCTGTCTTAGACAGGGGCAGATATATGTCAGAGCACCCCAAAATGTCTATACAATAAAATATCAGAATAGCAAATGATGTATCATTTAACATTACTTTAGCTATTCTCCTCTATGTAGGATGACCTTGAACATTGAATTACTTTGCAAACATCTTTTATAAATATTAAGATTTGAAGGACTGTTTATCGTCAACTAATAATACTGACTTACATACAGAGAAGCTTCTTTCAACATCAACAGAAGATGCAGCTCATGCCTAAAGCAATGAATATTGTAGGTTTCCAGCTCTTCTTTATCAATGGAATACTTACTAGCTGATGGTACATCAGCAATCTTGCAATTGTGTCACATTCATTGTTCTTGTTCTGCACATTTTTTATTTTAAAATGATAAGTTTGGCCACTTTACCTTCCACATACTTAGATTACTTGCAACTAATTTCAGCAGTTTTTCAATTTTGCAGTAATACAGTGCAAGTAATACCCTGCAAGTCAGACTTAATTGAGGGTATGGTCTGTTCAGATTTGGAAATGTTCAAATTATCCAATAAACTAAAATAAGATGTTTATAAATTCATCTATAGAATTAACAGCTACAAGTTTACGTAGTGTAGTGATGTGAGTGACAACATTACAATTACCACGCACAACATAATGACAATGTATTCTTCTGACTTGTGGACATAGCCGATCGCATGCATAGTGGCAGTACATAGATAGTTGTGTTTGTTTCGCATTTGTTAGCTGTCATTCTACAGTAATTTATGCTTGTTACTCATAAATTGATACAGAACAGGTGCTTGTTTGTGTTATATCTTGCACTACAGTGTCAACCAAACAAAAACAAAGTTTTCTCCATACTACAAATAAGCTTTTTATTTTTTTTTTAAATTATGGATTTTGTGTTTGGATTATCCAGAATTTTAGATTTGCAGGGTTTGGATTAGCAGGGTTCTACTGTACTTGCTTTCTTTTTCAGCATGATAAAATACAAATATCATCCCAAACATTAGCTTCCGTCACAAAACAGTTTCTTCCATTTGTCCATTGGGCATTAATTAGAAAAAGCTCTCTTTTAGCGGTTGCTCTTCTATTTGGAATAGAAAAATAAAACTGGAACATATTCAGTACTTCAGTGCATGTTTCTACATTATAGATACTTAAAAAAAAGACACTCCACTGCTTATCCAGTGTTAAAGTTTTCTTCTACATCAGAAATGAATGTATACTAATTATGCACTTTGCAGAACTTCACAAACATGTACAATCATTGGTAATTCCCAAGGCAGGAGTGCACCTGGTAATGTCACATGATGCAGAGCTGTACAGCCTCAGATAAAAAATTGTAATTAACATAAATGGAAGTAATGGAAACAGACCTAAATAGAGAGATATGTTCTATAGTACTTAAAGGACTTTTGTATGCAAAGCATGTCCTGCAAAACTCATCTGGTTAGTGACCCTTCCTCCACTTGTATATCAATACTTCCCCTTATTGTGCGGGGTTTGCTGGACTTAGTAACTAATTGGAGGGAACCATCTTGGCTTTGTGACAAATGCTAGGCCTATCATTACAAAAAAGTCCAGAATTTTTGTGGGCATTCCTGATTAACACAACAAACTTTTGATTATAAGACGATTAAAAATGATATGTGTCACACTTATATGGTTTTCTCAACACACTCTTCTACAAATATTCATACTAAAGCTTATTCTTTTATTTCATGTTAATTGTTCACAGAAATGCTTTTATTACACATTTCATTGTAGGTACAGCCAGCTTCAAATGTTTTCCGAGTCACTTGCTCTAGCCATAGGGGGAAGCCAGGATGGCTTATATATAGTTATGCCAGGTGGTCTCAAATGTCAACTTGCCAGCTCAGAGCTGTCTACAAGGGTGAGGAGTGTAATATGTTTGTAAGTCCAAAGAGAATATCATTCCAATATTTCTCTTACACTTGGTCTTAAGAAAGTAATCTCAATGTAAAGAAAACAACTTTAATGTTATAAATCCAGAACGAACTCGCAGCGTGGATGGAAACTAAATATTTGGCATTAGAGACGTCATATCATTCTATAAAGAAATTAAATTTAAAATGCTTAAATAATTTTATTCCACGGTTTTTTTAAGCTATTCATAGAGACACATGCATGCACGCTCTAAAATTTACAGATTGGTTTTATTCAGCAAACATGAAATTGTGTGTTTGACATGAAATTTCATATCAAAGTTTAAAGCATTGAGTGGCTGTTTGTCAGAAATAGCAGAAAAACAGAACTTCAAAGGAAAATGAAAATTAAGCGTAACATTAGTAATAGAACTACTGCACATCGCGAAAGAGCATGTTTAAAAAAACTACGAGGCATCAAGCTCTATAGGTTACAACATAGCTTCTCCTCCTCAGCTTTCTTGCCTATTACCCTTTAAATCTGAACCAGTTTATTTATTATCATCATTATTAATATTGTTGTTATTGTTATTATTATTATTGAGGAATACACCATATGCATTATCTTCGTTTAAGGAATTGTTTAAGCATATTTCTTAAATGCTGTTAATGCTGCCACAAAAAGCAATGTTACTTGTTTAAATATGTGCAGAAAAGAATGTGCTGATTTGGTTTGTTTGGAGAGAATAAAGTTGATTATTTAGCTTCTTGTTTGCTCATCACTGACCACACATCAGAGGAACATACACAAAAGTAAAAACTCTGGTGAAGCCATAGCTGGGGCAGGTGGACCAGGCGCAAATAATTCATAAGTAAATTTTTTGTCTCTTTTCCCTACACCCTCTCGTCCATCAGAAAATATTTGAAGCCGGCTGTACAAGAGAAGTAGAGTAGGCTGAAGCAATAGTCAGATCTTTTAACAGTGAATCACTATATAATGGCTTTGAAATTTCATGTTTCTTGCATGACCACTAGAAAAGATTGAATAGCAAGTTAGTGCTTAAAAAATAATGTATTAAGTATTTGAAAATTAAAATCAATAACATAAAATCCAAAGTATTTCATTTACATAATTTCCTCCTCTCACTCTTCTACAATCTATTCTTACAAAGAGTTATTCTTTTATCTACGTTTGTCTTATTACACATTCCCACATTTTGTTCTAGGTAAAGAGGCATGCGAGTTAAAGCAAAAATCAGATTTTTAAATTGCATCCTCTTTTTATGACAACGGAAAAAAATTAATAGCTTCTTACACTAGAAAGAAGTATAAGTATTTGAAAATTCAAACCAATAATAATATCTTGGAAATGGTTAATGCCACAAAAATGTTTATTTTACATAAATTGTGTCCTTCAAAGTGGATTTTCAAACATAAATACTGAAGAGGTAGAACTGGAACTTAAAAATTCAATGCCACAACTGGGATTTGAACCACAGACCTTCCGCTTGCCAGGCGGACGCTCTAACCACAGTGGAATTTTTAAGTTCTTAAACTTTGCCCACACACAGCTTGTGTGTTTAAAAACACCAACAGTAAGTTGTTGTTTTCTAGTGCCTTACATCTGGCAATGAAGCCATTAGCATTCGTGCTTTCCAATACTTTTGAACTGTAGTTTCTTCTGATCTTAATGCTTCACAGGTCTTCAAGTGGTCTTCGTTCATTTCTGCTGGATCGTTACACAGGACACATATTGGTGAGGCTGAGATACCTATTCTGTAGAGATGACTTGCTAAGCAGTCATGATTTGTCAATAGTCGGAAGGCTGCAACAGCTGTTTTCCTTGGTCTCTGGGGGATTATATCTGGATTGGAAAGTAGTGTAATCCATTTTTTATCTTTGGCATTTGTTTCTATTTCTTGTAAATATGAATGACAAAAATTTTTAATGATCAAGCGTTTTATTGAGGAATATGAGAAATTGAATTTAGACTTTGGTTTTATTGTTGTGCCTTTCTTTGCAAGTGAGTCTGCAGCTTCGTTCCCCATGACTCCACAGTGTGCTGGAATCCATTGGAGATGAACAGTCTTATTAACTTTTTGGAGTTGTGTTAACATTTTGTAGCATTCTCTAATTTTTGTTGACTTCTTTGTAGTATTTGAACATATTCCCTGAATTGCAGCTTTAGAATCTGAAAGAATTACTGCCTTGTTAAATTTATTTAAGGGAAGATTTAATAATTGTCGGAGAGCAATGTATATAGCCTCTATTTCTCCATCATAATTTGTTGTGTCTCTGCCAACAGAATGATAAAAGGAAAAATGTGAACACGTAACTCCAGCTCCAGTAAGGTTTTCCTTCGAGGATCCATCAGTATATATGTGCAGCCATTCTTCTGTGGGATACCTAGTATTGATTGTTTCCAGAGCTAGAAGTTTTTGTATTTCTTTTGGTGTGTCTGATTTACTTATTTCCTCTATTAATTCCAAATTGAAGGTAGGTTGCAATAATTCCAATGGATTTTCTCTTATAAGTAGATTTTCTCTGGTGTTAGGAATGTTCAATTTGGATTTAATCTGTGTTACCTTTTCTAGGAAACTACTATGAGTTTTAAGGATTGTAAGTTTGTTGGCAGAAATAAATAATAAATACTGAATTTACCACATTTTCTGTTATTTGGGCAGTATAACTTATTTACCTGCCATGATTGCTGAAATAACCTTCATACTGTATTTTGCTTCTTTTAGTTTGGTTGGAGATTCAGGCTTTGTCTACAACTAGTAATATATTTCATTAAAATATTAGAAAATCTTGAAGTAGTTTCCAAACTACTAAAATCTAAAAGCTCAAATATTAGACTGCTTGTAGAGGCTTAAGAAAAAGTTGTTTTACTTAATCTTGTAAATATTTATTGTAGAGACCACTGGAGATACTTGGCTGTTTCCATTGTTGGAAATGGGGCAATTAGGTATACATCAAGATAGTAAAGTGACAAGAGACTTTTTTGAGAAAGCATTATCAGGTTCTGTAATACATCTAGCAACAGGATATTTCAATCTCACCAAAGAATATACAGAATCAATACTACATCGCTCTGCTGCTCTCTATAAAATTCTTATGGCACACCCATTGGTAAGATTTTACTTAAGACCTATGGTTTCATTTTTAAATGTTGATATTTAAATATGTTTGAGAGGTAGAACTGGAACTTAAAAATTCAATGCCATAACTGGGATTTGAAGCAGTTTGTCACAATAGCTCAGTGGTTAGAGCAGCCACCCGGTAAGCGGAAGGTCTGTGGTTCAAATCCCAGTTGTGGCATTGAATTTTTAAGTTCCAGTTCTACCTCTCAAACTTTGCCCACTTTGTGTGTTTAAAAACACCAACAGTAAGTTTGTTGGCATAAATAAATAATAATTTAAATATGTTATTTAAAATGTTTTAAGCAACATCTGAATTTACATTTTTAAGCTTTTAATCATAAATATAGGATTCTTACAAATAATTGAAGTGGTTTCATGAGCATTTTATGGTCAAGGTATATATGAAGTGATCATATGTGATTTTATACAACAAATTTCATAGTTCTGTTTCAACTTCCCTGCAGGTGTATGCTTCTGTCACTGGCTCATTTCAATGGCTTAGCTCAAATTGATAGGGGTATGCAGTACCAAACCTGGACTAACTTGATTAGCAATGGTGATTGTGGAGTGACTAGATGGACATTTTTCAAATACCCATAACATATCAAGAAACAATTGGTGAGTTCCTCTGAATAAACTTTTCTTTTATCATATTTTAAATAGTACTTTATACAATTTCTTGAAACCACTTCAGTCATTTGTAGGCACTTTATGGTATTTAATAAGCAGTTTTTCACTTCTTCTATTAACCAAACATTATTCTTCCGTAGGCAAATGGATTTCTGGGAGCAAGTGGACCAGCGGGTGGCATTCCAGCTGCATACACCATGTTGGCAACACAGTTTTTTCAACAGTTGCAAAATGCAGATCAAAGCGAACACATTCATATGTCAGAATTTATGAAGCCAAAATGGACTTTTCATGCCAAAGGACTGTGGTACACCCTTCCAGAAAACAGTCTTCCAACGCTGACATTCATAGGATCTCCTAACTTTGGTAAGTTAGGATGATGTTGCCGAAACATTCAATAAATATTATGCTAATGCACACAAAGTAACAAGAAATAATAAAAAGGAACGTAAAGAATTTAAGAAAGATTCGAAACAAGAAAGAGAATGTAATCCTAACACTCAGTGCAATATCTTTTTTCAAAATTTTAATATGCAAGAATTGAACATTGCAATAAATAATCTAAAAAACAAAAAGTCTCCTGGACCAGATCACATACATCCAGAGTTCATAAAAAACCTTGGAAAAACAGCAAAACAACAACTACTGAAACTCTACAATCTATCCTGGAAAACCACTGTACCTGCTGAATGGCGAAAAGCAATAATTGTCCCACTCTTGAAGAAAGACAAAACAGCATCAGAAATAAAAAATTATAGACCAATAGCTCTTACCAGCATAATAGCAAAAGTGATGGAAAGAATGGTGTCAAACAGGTTAAATTGGTTTCTAGAATCACAAAATTTAATATCCCCATGTCAAGCTGGATTCAGAGAGTTCCACTCTACAAATGAACAAGTCTTACTTCTCAGTCAAGAAATCAAAGACTCCTTCAATAGAAAAGAAGATAATTTATCAGTTTTTATTGATTTTCAAAGCGCATATGATTCTATATGCAGAACAAAACTACTAAAGAAAGTAAAAAAAATAGGGATACAAGGTCCAATGTTTTCATGGCTATGTCATTTCCTAACACAACGCTTTATTGCAACCAGATATGGAAGAAATATATCTAAATATAAACAAATATACCGTGGCTTGCCACAAGGTGCAGTGCTCAGCACTACACTTTTTAATATATTTATTAATGATCTACCACAACAAATACAAAAATCAGGCGTGAAGTGTGCACTATTTGCTGATGACTTGGTAATGTGGACTTCAAAACCAAAAAGCAAAAGTACAGAACTGGAAAAAACCATGCAACAATCCTTAACCAACTTACAGAGGTGGACCAAAGAAAATTTAATGACTGTTAATACAACAAAATCAAACTACCAAATCTTTTCACTAAGAAAAAAACCACTAAAAATAAAACTAAATTTTGAGGGTCAACAATTACCAGAAACAAAGGAAGCAAAGTATTTAGGAGTTACATTTGATACCAAACTTACATGGACCAAACAAATAGAAAATGTAATACAAAGAGCAGAGAGGCGCCTTTCACTGTTAAAACGTCTAACAGGAATGAAGTGGGGATGTTCCAGAGCAACGCTTAACACAACATATAATATATATATAAAACCGTTGTTTACTTACTGCAGCGAAGTTCTTGTAACAGCAAACACAAAAAAAATTCAAATCTTTCAAAACCAAAGTCTGAGATTAATTACAGGTGCTATCAAAACCACACCAATAGCAGCTATGGAAATACTAACCAACCAATATCCCATTGAATATGAAATAGAAAAAGCGGCTCTTATTCAACATGAAAAGTTGATCAGACTCCCATTCAATACATGGCACAAGAGAAATTTTACACATACACTAAAGACTCAGGAGAGCTTTCTTTCCAAAATTCAAGATATCAAGAAGGATGTACACCTTCCAAATTCAAAGGAAAACTTCGTATCTAAAGTCAATCCAACACATACATTAGACATCACATATTATTTACACCTGACAGAAGAAGTTAAAAAAAGTGATACTCCAACTAGTGTTCTAAAATTATTGGCATTAGAAACAATCCATACTAGGTTTCCAGAACATGAGTGGCTCCATATTTATACTGATGGATCATTTATATCAAACCAAGATGGAGCAGGTGCTGGAGTCACATGTCACCTCTTTTCCTATTACAAATCTTTAAGTTATGGAACTACTAACTTTGATGGAGAAATTGAAGCAATTCGAATGGCCCTACAAAATCTTTTGTATAGAATTTCACATTTTCAGCAAGCAGTTATTCTCTCAGATTCCAGGGCAGCAATTATAGCAATTACTTCCAAGTTGTCACCAAAAAACCAAACTATTATAGAATGTTGGAAGATGCTTAGCCATCTAACAGCACTTCAAAAACACCTAGTCTTCCAATGGATACCGGCTCACTGTGGACTGAGTGGTAATGAGAAAGCTGATTTTCTTGCAAAAAAGGGTACCAGCGGTGTACAAAAATCTATAGTTAATTTACCATTTTATGCAGCTAAAAGATTAGTCAACTCTGAATTCAAAAAAATTATTGCAAAATATTACTATGAAAAATCAAAGAATAAAAGATGGGAACTACCAAACATTCAAACAGTGATTCCTGAGTATCCTCGAAAAACAGCAGTTGCAATCTTCAGGTTGATTACAGGACATGATTGTCTGGCAAAACATTTAAACAGAATTGGGATATATTCTTCACCACTCTGTCCTCTATGTGATCTGCAAGAGGAAATGGATCAAGACCACCTTCAAATATGCCCGGCCACTTCTAGTGCCCCATCCATCAGTGAAAAATATTGGAGAGCAAGAGGATTAATGGCTTCATTGTCAGAAATCCAGCATTAGCTAACAACAACACTAATTTTTACAATTACTTCACTCACTTGTTTATTAAAAACTGGAACGTTTTCGAGAGATGTCTCTCTCATCTTCTGCAGATGGTGACTGAGGTTTGAAGTTGGATCCTACATCTACTAGGGTTGCATCTTGCTGCCGTCTATCGGTAGAGAGGCAAAGCTCCATCAGATGGTTTGTTGGCGGGATGTCAAAATTTATAATGTCGTCTGCGTTTTTGGTGATGTATATTTTTTCCCAGATGGAGAGTTCTAGTGGTGAAGAAACTGGTTTTAACAAATTTATGGCTTGACCGATGTTGTGGTTTTCTGACCAAAAATGGTGTGATACAGCAGATTTGTCTGTTTGTTTAAATTTAATGTTTCTCTGATGTTCCTTTAATCTAGTGATTAATTTTCTCTTAGTTTTGCCTATGTAGAATTTATTACAATCTTCACAATTAATTTGGTAAATTCCTGATTTTTGTGTGTCTGGGATTGTATTCCTGAGAGGTTTGTTTAGTAAATTGTTTAGGCTGTATCTGTTTTGGGGAGCTAATCTGATACAGCCTAAACAATTTACTAAACAAACCTCTCAGGAATACAATCCCAGACACACAAAAATCAGGAATTTACCAAATTAATTGTGAAGATTGTAATAAATTCTACATAGGCAAAACTAAGAGAAAATTAATCACTAGATTAAAGGAACATCAGAGAAACATTAAATTTAAACAAACAGACAAATCTGCTGTATCACACCATTTTTGGTCAGAAAACCACAACATCGGTCAAGCCATAAATTTGTTAAAACCAGTTTCTTCACCACTAGAACTCTCCATCTGGGAAAAAATATACATCACCAAAAACGCAGACGACATTATAAATTTTGACATCCCGCCAACAAACCATCTGATGGAGCTTTGCCTCTCTACCGATAGACGGCAGCAAGATGCAACCCTAGTAGATGTAGGATCCAACTTCAAACCTCAGTCACCATCTGCAGAAGATGAGAGAGACATCTCTCGAAAACGTTCCAGTTTTTAATAAACAAGTGAGTGAAGTAATTGTAAAAATTAGTGTGACTCTTCTTATTTCAACATGAATGAAACTTCACTGTCAACATTGCTTCTATGTCAAATATTTAAGTTAGGATGATATATATATATATATATATATATATATATATATATATATCTATATATATATATATATATATATATATATATATATATATGTCATCAAATTTGCACTCACAAAACTAATCTGTTCAACAGGAAAAAGAATAGTGCTAATCAGGTACCAGCAACCATTAAATTTTGTGTCTGTCAGACAAGAAGTCTGAAGCCAGTAGAACAGTATTGCAAACTCCTGAAGAGAATTGGCCTGCCAGAATGGCTCAAAAATGGATGTAGATTTGGAAATTAATTGTTCTTCCACACTAGCTGTGTCTAGGACAAAGCTGTAAAGGGTAGAATGAGACTGAAAAATTCAATGCCATAGCCAGAATTTGTACCACAGATCTTCCGTTTGTGATTGTAGATTTGTATTTGGCTGTATTTTAAGTTTTTATCCTTTGCATTTTACTGTTTTAATTGTTTAGTATTTTAACCTTGTCTTTTAATTTTCCTTATTTTAACTCTATGAGTGTGTCTTAGCTTTTATTATTTGACTAAAGGTCCAAATGACCTTGTTGATGGTCCCTTAAACCCCACACACTCACTTACTCTTCCTTGGCAAATTCCTATAAGGCCATGCCAAGTTGCTGAATATCTTCAGCTAGGCTGATAACTGACGGCCAGTCAACTTTCAGTCAACAACTCAGCTTCATGTGGCAAATTATCAAAGAATTTCGGCTACTTGCCCCCTGCAGGTCAGCTATAAGCTTATCTGTGTTCTCTGCCAGCATTTGTCCAATATGGGCAGCAGCAGCAGCCTCAAGCATTTTCTTAAACACCACCCACAACAGAGTGGCATTGAATTTTGGAGGCTTCACGGTTTTGGCATCAGGTGGTCTCCTTATTGTCGGATAGTTTGGCATTGATTTTGGCTTCTAGGTTGCTGCATCCATTATTCTGTTGCATTCCTTTGCCACTTGTTAAACTTTTTCCTGCTAATCCACTCATAATTGCCGTACTAGATTTTGTTTAACTGCTTTGCAATGTCTTCATTCATGTACGAGGCGTGTTTTTAAAGTAAGTACCATTTAAATATTTTGCCACTACAGCGCTGCAGTTGAGATGTTGAGTATACGCAATGTCTTCATTCATTAGTAAGCCAGATGCAAACATGAGTGATTGTCACTTTGTTTTCTACCGTGGTTTGAACGTTTCGAAATGTTAAAAACAATCGAATGACCCGCCGACTGTGAAGTCAGATCAGTGATTCGTTTTCTGAATACGAGAAATGTTATGTTAGTAAACATTCATCCCCAATTATGTGAAGTTTGTGGGGAAACAATGAATGACAATGTCTGGGACACACAGCTTAAACTCAAGTTCTGATCGCATCATTTGGTTGAGAAGAATTTGACCATACTCCTTTCACTACAATTTGACACCGAGGGATTTTCATCTATTTCCTCATTTGAAGAAATTCCTTGGTGGAAAACATTGCAACCACAATGATTTTAAAAAAGAAGTTCAAACTTGACTTTTATCACAAGCAGCATCATTGTTTGATAAAGGCTTACAAAAACTGAGTTCCTGTAACAGTAAGTGGCTAAATAAGGGATAAATAAATGTAGGAGTAGTGAAAGGTGCAAGGTTATGATTGATAAAATATTTGGAAAACAACGTTCTGTTATTTTTTAAAAAAATATTGGTACCTTAAAAATACGCCTCGTATTTCACAGTAGCATTTATCACAAATGTAAGTCACTTTTAAGACTTAAGCCATATTACGTTTTTTGTCTACTTACTTTTCAATTTCAAGATCAAAATGGAATTTCACTTTCTAAATTTTGTTTTTCATTCTGCTTTTAAACTCTTCCCTTTCTATTTCCCTGTCCACCACTTCTAATTTCACAGTCTATTTTAGCACTCATCTCCACCATTCCCAATTTCATAGATTTCAATTTGCTTACCATCTCTACCATTCGTGAGTTCTCAAAAAACTCAAAACAAAACGAAAAACAGCAAAGTTAGTGTAAAGGAAGTAGTCAAGTGTTGTGGTCCTTGTTACTTGGTTATTTCTAGAACTGAAGAAGGCAAAAAGTTTTTATCGGTGAGCCCATTGGTAATCCAGAAGGGCCTGGATAAGATAGCAGGTCCAGTGAAGTCATGCATTAGATCTCGCAATGGCATGCTTCTGGTTGAAGCCCATTTAGCAGACCAGGCAGCTAAAATACAAAAAGCAAACATGTTAGCCACCTATCCAGTACGTGTTGACCTTCACAAAACATTAAACTTGTCATGCAGTGTGGTTAATACCCGCGCATAAGACGAATTAAGCGATGAGGAGATTAAGAAAAATCTACAAGAACCTGCATTTATCGGGTTCATTGCAAAGAAAGCAGTGAATTGAAGCCTACTCATACACTGTTCCTGACCTTTGATCGGGTAGATCTCCCTCAAAGGATTAAGGCAGGATATGAAGCGATAGAGGTAAGGCCATACATCCCAAACCTGATCAGGTGCTTTAAGTATAACTATAAGTACTTTAGACACACAAGCAAACTGTGCAACAGAGCAGCTAGCTGCATCAACTGTGGAAGCATCGTTCATGACGCTCCATGTTCATTGCCTCCCAGTTGTGTGAACTGTAGTGGTGAAGATCCATCTAGTTCCCGAGAATGCTCCAGTTTTATGGAGGAAAGGGCGATCCAGGAAATCTGAGTCAAAGAGGTGTCCTTCTCAGAAGCCCGGAACTCCTGCATATCCGACAGCCCCCACCCCCTTCCAAAGTCCGGTACCTTTAGCTCAATTGCATCTAGACCAGTACTGAAGCAGGAAATTGCTACACATACCAGCCATCAAATTGAGGCCACAATTTCAGAAAGAATTTTCGTAGCAAGAACAGTTCCAAAGCCCTCAACATCTACAGGTGAATCTACATCTCCTTCCAAGTCCATAAAGGAACCTCTACAAGGTCACCGTCCAAATTGCCAGTCTACAACAATGGTACAAATGAGCCCGTTATTTATGATGCTTTGCCAAACAAATTCAAGAAGCGTATGTAAGATCTGACTCCCTCAAAGAAGAAAATGTGTCTGTTCCCAGTAAACCAAAGGGAAAGAAGCATTCATCTCCTTGAAGATCCTTTTCTGAAAATTCCTCTGGGATGGATACAGACCGGCAACTTTCAACTTCGCCAGTATCCCTTAAGAATTGGTTCGAGGCTGTTGAACCAAAGTTTGCTATGGGGAGACGACCTCCTCAGTAGAGGAAATGCAAGAAGATCCTGCCTATGCTGGGAGAACCCCATTGAAAAAGAGGCAGGATAAAGCTGAAAAGAGTGTAAGCCCAAAAGAAAAAAGGCCTAAATTGTATCGACAACTGCCTACTACAAGGCAATGCACAGTTACCTTGGAATACTTATCCCATACAAATATTAGGATGGCTATCCTGCATTGGAACATATGTGGTATTAGAACACAACAACCAGAACTTGAGCTTTTGCTCAAAGAAAACAAACCTTTGGTCACATGTTTACAAGAGACTAAGCTGCGTCCACAAGAAGCTTTCCATCTAAGCCGATACACCCCAGTAAGGTGTGATGTTACACCAGAAGAGGGTGTTCCAGCACATGGTGCACTGTGATGCTTTTCATCAATATGCAATCTGTACCATTACGCTCTGATATACAATCAGTTACTGTAAGGATTCTACTGCCAAACATCCAGTTCACTATTTGTAATTTATATTTGCCTCTGTCCCATGAACTCTCGCACATTGATTTAGAACTACTCGTAGTTTCCCAGTTACTAACACAATTTCAATGCGCACCACCTACTTTGGGGTTCAAGTTGCACTTATGTGAGAGGCAAGTTCATCGCAGATTTCTTAGACAATTACAACCTAGCGCTCCTTAACACTGGAGAGCCCGCATTTCTTTCTGGCTCTTTCAATAGTCAGTCTTACCTTGATCTTGCACTTTGTTCACCTCAGTTGGGAGTCTCCTTACAGTGAAAGTCTCTGATTTACACTCTGGTGACCACTTTCCATACTCTGGTGACCACTTTCCACGTCTTATTAGTCTCTTAACGCAAGATACGTGCCCCACGCGTATGCCTAGATGGCACTTGGACCACAGCAACTGGAACCTTTACACCCAGTTGGCTGTGTTTACTTACGAGCACAACTCAGTGAACGATTTGGCATAGCAGCTCACCAAGAAGATTCTATCTGCTGCTGAACATTCTATACCGTGGTCAACTTTCCATTCCCTTTGATTTCCTGTTCTCCGGTGGACAGAAGAATGTCGGAATCCCATTCGTGCTTTTAGGGCTTTTCAACGACACCCTAAATTGGATAACCTGATCCAATATAAGAAAATGCACGCAGGTACAGACAAGTCATTAAGGATAGCAAAAGGACATCATGGAGCAAATTTGTAGCTTCATTTAATCGACATACACCTTCCTCGGTTGTGTGGGATAGGTTAAGGCATGTTGCAAGTCGATCGACCCATATACCAATTGCGGGACTGAAAACAGCCGCAGGAGCCGTTGTTGATCAATTTGAAGTGGCCAACACGTTTGGCAGTGCTTTTACTCAAACGCCTAGTGCGGAAAACTGCTCCCCTGAGATCCTTCCAAAACTCAGGTGAAATCTCAAGGCTTCGCGTTTCGTTCCAGAAACATAGAAGTTTACAATCGCCTTTTCACCCTGGCGGAGTTAGAACATCCTCTTAAATCTTCGCAAATATCAGCACCATGACCAGACAGTATTCATGTACAAATGTTACAACAGCTCTCTCCTGAAGGTAAGATATTCCTGCTTGGGGTCTATAATTGTGTTTGGGTTGACAGTATACTCCCAGAAAATTGGCGGGAGGACTCTGTTATTTCCATCTTGAAGGCTGGAAAGGACCATCATCATCTCTCCAGCTATTGTCCTATTTCCCTCACCAGTTGCATTTGCAAGGTGATGGAACGCATGATCAATGGACGATTAGCAAGGTGGTTAGAAAGTCGTAACGTACTAACATCCAGTGTGGTTTTCAACGATGCTGTTCAACTGTAGACCATCTTGTACCCATATTGACACAAATAATGGACAGATTTATGAAGAACTGTCAAACCGTTGGCATATTTTTTGATCTCGAGAAGGTTTATGATACGTGCTGATGAGCAGGGATTCTACATTCCCTGTATACGTGGATCATACGTGGGCGCCCACCACTGTTCATTCAGGAGTTTATGAAAGACCACTTTTTCCGAGTAAGGGTCAGCTCGATTTTTTCTAATTCTTTTGTTCAGGGGGAGGGAGTATCTCCGGGTTCGGTACTGAGTGTCATGCTATAGCAATTAACTCCATCTGGAAATGTGTTCCACCTGGAGTGTTGTCATGCCTATTCGTAGACTACTTTGATGTCTATTGCACTGCTCAGCATACAGCGTTCTTACAATGGCACCTGCAGCAATGTTTGGACAACCTTAGAGAATGGAGCTCATAAAACAGCTTCCGTTTCTCAACTGAGAAGTCAATCTGCGATAATTTCTGCCGCCTTAGTAGATGATTGCCACCTTCACTCCGTTTCAGTGCAGATCTACTTCCCTTCGCAGATGAGACACGTTTTCTAGGGTTGATCTTGGATAGGAACCTTAGTTGGTCATCGCATATAACGCAGCTAAGAGCACGATGTGACCATTGCTTGAATACCATGCGAGTACTAAATGGCAAATCATGGGGAGCGGATCAGACAATTTTGTTGCAAATGTATCACGCACTGCTCCGATTCAAACTAGATTATGGGTGTATTGTTTATTTATCAGTACGACCATCTGTGCTGAGAAGATTAGACGCGGTCCATAATAGGGGCATCTACATGGCAATAGGAGCTTTTCCAACAAATCCAGTGGCGAGCCTTTACGCCAAGTCCACAGAACATCCTTGGCGATATCGGCGTGAGATTCTCTTGGCAAACTATGGTTGTGCACTTAGATGCATGCCTAAGCACCCAATGTTTGCTTCTTTTTTCACCACCATGCTAAGAGAACAATGTAGGAAAAGCACACTTAATCCTAAGACAGCAGGTTTTCATTTCCAGGAGCTTCTAACAAAGCTTACAATTGAACTGCCTAGGATGTTTGCGAAGGGCGAGAAGCTCTACCCTCCTTGGTTACCTGGCACGCCCCATGTAGATCTTGGGATGACCGTACACCGCAAGTCCACGATGCCTATTATAGTCGGTGCAGCTTATTGAGATACCTCAAAAAACAACCTTGACATTTTTCCCCCATTATGGTGCAGTCTGGTTATATATAGTAGTATTTGCACATGCTTCTTAGAATTTTTGTCAGGCTACACTGATTGACATTTTATTTACACTGATGGATCCAAGAGCACCAGCGGTGTTGGATGTGCTTATGTGTTTTTTACTGCAGAGCTGTATGCAATTTACCGAGCCGTTTTATATGTGCGCCATCGCAAATTAGGTGACTGCCTGATATTGAGTGATTCCCTTAGTGTACTTCAGAGCCTTTGTGAGCTTTACAACCCGCATCCTATGGTACGACGTATCCAGGATGCCCTCCATGTTTTGCACACTTCTGGGCTAGCATTGTGTGTGCATGGATTCCTGGTCACGTAGGTTTGCCTGGGAATGAAATGACATATCTGGCAGCAAAGACGGCAGCTACAAAACCCAGTATTACCATCTCACTTGTTACTTCAGATGACTTTAGGCTTGAAATGTGGCGAGTGTATTATAGCCTGAGTGGGAGAGAAGTCCTCATGGCCGTAACTGCTACCAGAATAAATAAATAAATAACTAAATTGTAGATTGAAAATACAGTGCAATCCAAAGGGGGGAAAAAGAAACCTGTGGCTTCAGATGTAAGCAGATATCTTTTGTTTATGCTGTCAGAAATTATGTCAGAAAATAATACTGCAAATAGACTAAAAATCATATTTAAATAATAACCTTTCATGATACATTATTTTTAAAATAAAAATATTTGCATGTTCATTTATTCAGGATATCGATCAGTACACAAGGACCTTGAAACCCAGCTAGTTGTGGTTACTACCAATCCAGAGCTTCAACAAAGTCTTGCAGCAGAACGAAACAGGCTGTTTGAATCCAGTTTACCATTCACTGAAGAAACACTGAAATTACCAGAAAGGCGATCTGCACCTCTGTGGGTGAATCTTGCAGTTCGATTATTTCGAAACTTACTTTGAGGTAATTTCTGCTTAATAGTTTCTTAAAATTTCTAAAATATTGTAATCACAGGTACCAGATTTGCAATATAAAGCACGTACTGGCTGTACCACCAGTCACCATTGCTAGTGATATATTCCTATTTTGATTGCTTTGGCCTTATTCCTGTATAAATAATTTCCTCTAATGTGTGATATCACAAAAGCTGTCTTATTATCTGATTTATTGTCACAAATGCAGAAACTATTACAAATTACTCAGAAACATGGTGCAGTATTTGAAAAGACTAAGAATGAACAGAGTTCTTTGATTTCAGGAATCATCAGATATCTTTTGAGCGTAGCATAATGCAGCTGTGAAGACACTTTTAATGTGGTCAGCAAAGAAGATTTAAAATTCATGAAGCAATAGTGTAACTTTATAAAGCAATGCAACCATGTAATAGAAACAACCTTAGGTCTGAATGGAATTTATGTAAATAGAACTAAAGTATTCATTTTACTTAACAGTTTATTATTTCATCACATAGTGATGTGTAAGTCTTTTTTTAGCCATTAATATATCTGTAAATTATTGTGATTGACATTTAGAATATTTTTGCTTCTATGTTCCCATCACCCCCCCCCCCCCCCACCCTAAAGGCACTAACTGATCTGTCCATACTCCAAAAAAGGAAAAAAAAAGTCACAAATCCCTGCATTTTCAGAATTAAAGTGTTATGTTTAAGAGTTTAAAGAAAATGTTAAGCGCATTTCAGATTTGGTTGACATTGATAAAAATTAAGGGTAGTTTATATGGAGAATCTATTTAGCTTACTGTTTGTAGGATTGTTTCCTAAAGATTAATATTATAAATTGAGTACTCCTGAAATTTAACTCATACATTTATGATAATTAAAGTGAACTTTTGATTTGGATGAGACAGTACTTCACTCACTTAAAATTTATGAACTGAATCAACTGTCTGAAGACTGGCTGAAGATGGAAGTCATTGCTTCTAAACAAATTTATATTAAATTTTAAGCTAGTTAGGTGGTATCTCAACCAATCAAAAATTCAATTAAATGACAACTTCACTTTACTGTCTCCAACGTTCTGCACTCCACATTAAACAATTGAATGATCTTGTTTATACCTAAGAGTGCTGCACTTCAGTGCTACATGCAGTCTGGGAGAAATTTGCCGAGTTTTCATCCTTGGTTACAAAATTACGCATGTTCTGTATCAGCTCAAAGAGTTAGAATGTGTCCAAATTAATTAAAATCAATTAACTCAGTGAAGCATTGAATAAAGCTATAAAATATTTGAGTAGCACTTACACACTGAACATCCAGACTCACTTGTATTTCTCATTTCTTGCAATATACAAATTAATTAAAAGGAATCAACACAGTGAAGCACTGTGAAATAGCAATGAGTGAAGTGGATAGTGAGTGTAAAATGTGACTCATATTTTATACATTTAATGAGTATACTTTTCTCTATGTATAACTTTATTAGTTAATTTTAACTGTCACAGTATTTCTGAAGGGCATCAAGGCAGAGGTAGTTAAGGCTCCTGCTTCAAGCACTTTTGAGGTACTTTATCTAAAGTAATCTAGACTTCAGATTTATTTTATTTTCACGGAAAAAAAGGTATCCACCCTTTCTGTGTTGAGCTGAACACTGGACAATGTAATCATTAATGTCTTCATAACCAAATATTATACATAGTCTGCTGCATGGTCCAATGTTTAGTTTTCAGTGTACTAAAAATATTGATAGTTTTTACTGTCTATAGATTTTAGGCTGTTATTATGGCACAGAAAGTTTGAAATTGTAAACTTATAAAGTATTGCTAGAAAAAATGAAATGTGTTAGCAGTTCAGAGAAGGAAGATAATAACAAAGAAATTATTATTTATTACAATGTTACTTGAAGTAAACACTTAAATATACCTATTGTAAATTAGACATTGAAAGTGCTATTTAAATAATGACATAGCAGCATACAAATTATGATGTTCTCTGCTGTTGGTTTATGATTAATAAACATTAGAAAAGATTATGCATGGCTTAAAGAATAATACCAAACTTGTATGACATTCTAAAGTAAGAACAACTAAAAACTAAAAACTTCACTTATCTTAGTAATGTTGTTATTCTTTTGCTGACCCTGGGTTTCAAGTTGTCTCCAACTCATTCTCAAAGCCATATAAACAAATTTGTTACCGAAGCTACAATCTTTTATTATTAATTTATTATTATTTATTATTATTATTTTTATTTTTTTTTATCAGTGTGTATCTTGTGCCTAGAGCTGTTTCTTAAATATAAAATTGTTTGAGAGTTATATGTCCAGTCTTAAGAAATTGAGAACTATACAGTTTCTATGCTAATGCTTCAAAATTGTTTTTATCTTTTATATGTTCTTTAGTGTGATTGTTTCAAATCAAGGGCATTCATGTTTAACTAACAGATAAAGTATCATTTGTAAAGTCCATGCATTTTGAGAGCATCAGAAGAAATGCTAAGTAAGAAATCCAGAACTTTGATAGAATAGTGTTGAAAATATATATATATATATATATATCCATCAAAAGTTTAAAATAACAGAGCAGATTAGGCTAGAATAAAAGTATAAGCTTTTCCTATTCAGTTCTGGTGTGTCAGTAACATGCTCATAGAGCTGTGCAAAAACTGAAACTAAAACTCTTTAAAGTAACTGTGGTGCAATTTTTATATTGTTCTTCAATGTCAATATTGAAAGTTGCTCTTGCAGCAGAAGGACATGATTATGACCACCTGTTATTAATAAAGATAAGCTTATTCTCATCTTAATTTATTAACTCTAGGGAGACACATCAGGCAATAATGTGATAACTACTTAGGCAGTATCCAGTAGACATCTTTAGGTAGCAGGGTTCCAAATGGAAATGTTTTATGAAATGGAATACTAAATAAAACTTTTTATGCAAAAGAGTGCTGATATAACTTAAGATTTAATCAACCAAACCTAAAATAATCTACATCTGTCATTCTTTTCCATATTTAAGATAAATTCTGTCAACATTTGTGATGTTCACTGAGATGTGCCTCTTCAAACATAAAATTTTGTGTAATTCAAAATTACAATAATCCTGGAGAGCTTTTAAGAGCATAGCACATAACTATGGATACTAATTTTCTTTCATTCGTTTTATTAATAATCTTAAATGATAATTAACCAAATAAAATTTTCACAGGTGTTTCATAATGTAACAAATGAGGAAAACACCAATTGCTGCTAATCACTAGGGCTAGGAAGTTCATGCATTTGCATATTTTTTCATAGGGGTTAAAATGCATGCTTTTACATTATGTGCATGAATTATGGAATTTTCAGTTATTTGGACATGATTTTATGGTTTTTAACTGCATATTTTCTTGATTTAGATAAATGCATAATATTTCAAAATTATAGCCCCTATATTGCATATTTTAATGATTTTTTTGGTTTTTTATTATTTTTTTTCATTTGGATAATATTTTCATATTGCACATGATGCAACTCACAAAGATTTGAATATTATAGCCCCTATATTACATATTTTAATGATTTTTATTGGTCTTCAAACAGAACAGTGTTGTGAACTGGTTCCCACCAAATTAAATTAGGCGTATAAAATGTTAAAAAGCTCTTCAAATGCTGAAAATAAAACCAACTTCGAGTGCTAGATTAATTAATTTACAGAACGAGTTTTTGGGTGATTTAATATCTACAGATAATAGGGTACTGTTTTGTGGAGCGTGTGAGAAAAATGTAGGGAGTGAGAAAAGATTTCAAATAGTTCAGCACATAAACACAGCAAAACATAAGGAGAATTTAATCAGAAAACTTGCAAACAAAGAACCTGTTCAAAAACAGCTAGTAGAGTGCTTAGGAAGTAGGGTTACTGAATTTTCCTATGATTTGTGCCAAGCTGCTGATATTCCCTTGTTCAAAATTAATAATCCGACATTCAAAAACTTTCTTGCCAAGCACACTCGACAACATGTGCCTGAAGAAAGTGCACTGCGTAAGACTTATGTAGGACATTGTTACAATAACGTATTGTCAAATATACAAAATGAATTAACGGATCAGTTTGTGTGGTTGTCTGTTGATGAAACCCCTGATTCTGAGTAGCGTTCTATTGCTAATATAATCGCGGGTGCTTTAAATAATGAACAAAAGACTACACCTTATCTTCTTAATGTGTGCAAATTGTTGAATTACACTGACAATGTAACTGTGACCCAGTTTGTGATGGACTCTGAAATTAGTATGGTCATGTGGAATCAAATACGACCGGTGACTTTTATTTGTTACTGGTGCAGGTCCTTATAATATGGTAAAATCAGGATAAACTCTGAAAGGTATTTTTCCTAACTTAATTCACATAATTTGTTTGGCACACGCTCTTCATCGCATTTCTGAGACAATACGTGATTCTTTCCCATTGGTAGATAGATTTGCGCCCAGTACAAGGAGAACTTTTGTTAAATCTCCTAAAAGAGTTAAGTTGTTTAGATCAACAGCACCTAATGTCCGACTTCCTCCTGCACCAGTGTTAACTCGATGGGGAACATGGGTCGCTGCAGTTTTATATTATGTCGAAATAGTCGAAGAGGTTGTTAATTCATTGGACTCGAAAGATGCTTCATCAATAGAAACTGCAAAATATTCTGTCAGGTACTGGGTTAAAAGAGGATCTTAGTTTCATATCTGCCCATTTTTCTTTCCTACCAACAGCCATAACGGCATTGGAAGCTGTGGGATCTCCTTTGCATGAATCACTTATTCTCTTTGAAAAAACAATATGTGATCTAAGTCGTTTCCTGGTAGCATAAGACAAAAAGTGAAGGAGAAAGTGAATTATGTAATTTAAAAAAATTCTGGTTATAAACAGATATGCGATATTCGAGTCATCCTCGAAAGAAAACCATCTGTCACACCAAGAGACTTGACTCTCTCTGTGAAGCAGTTAACATCATTTAAATATGCCCCAATAACATCTTGTGACATGGAGAGAAGTTTTTCACGTTACAAAAGTGTTTTGCGAGTTGTTTTACAGTTGAAAATTTATGCAAAGTGTTGGTTGTGAACTGCAATTTAGCAGTTAATACTAGCAGTGGGACCACTTCTGCTTCAACCTCTAAGGAATAAGGTAACTTTATTTATTATTTATACTAACTCGTCTTGTCTACTGCAAAAGAACTTTGTTTTAATTAAATAGTGCATATTCTTTGGCATATTTTTAAGTTTTTAAGAGCATATTTACATGCATATTTCAGTGATTTTTAGGCCATGAACTTCCGAGCCCTACTATCACACTTTATTGCCTTCTAGTTAGAGTAGTGCTAACATTACACTTAGATCACTTTTATACAAACTCAGTGCACAGAACTGTCAAATCAAATTACAGTAAAGAACTGTCAAATTACACTCACACTGAACTGCTACACAGGCGCTGTCCACTGAATGCTTGGTATACGTTTTTCATTTACTCCAACACTTCACCACTGGAACAACAACTTCTACTCCTTCACTTCTACTATTTTTCTGCTCCCCGGGCACAAGCAGGTCCCTTATATAGTTCTTTAGACAAAGGAAATGTTCTGGAAGTTGGACGATCGGGAGAGGCTGTGGGAGAGCAGTCCAGACCCCGCACTAGTAAACAATAGCAATTGTTTCCAGAGGCTCTATTGTCCTGCTGGCAGCCGGGTCTTTCAGGCAAGTAAATGCCTCTGGCCCGTTAGTGTTGCTGGGAGGAGATCATGCCCCAAGCTGTATTTCTTACCAGCCGCGTCTGGGCTGACATCCAGTGCAACAATAACTTCAACAGAAATGGGAACATAAATGTAACTCCATAATATAGTAACCAAGCAAAGTAACAAATAAATTAACCTACTCATTAATGTATTATACCAAATTGTGTTACACAGACTGACTAAATTGAAGTATATTGTTATAAATCTGATAAGTTTAGCATATCAATAACAACGTTGAAGCAGCATTTCATCTATAAGAAAAACAAATACTAGAGATGTAGCAAGAATGTTGTACTCACACTGGATTGTAAACTGTGGAGGAGCTGCAGTACTAGGGCTGCTCTGTGCTACAAAATTTTCCACTGGTGGTTGATATTTTGTTTCTTCTCTGTTTGTCTCATTCAGCTTGCCACATCACCAGCTCAGTAGTTACCCCTAGCACACATATGGCATGAGGATGCTCTTAAAGTCTATGTAAATGACATATCTATTGCAGTTTCAACAATTTTGAATGGGATGATTGAGTTCTTCTCACTTGGCCTAACACTCCTATCAGTAGCATGTTGTCAGCATTTAGTAGAATGTTCCTCCAATTTTCCTGGCTGCTTTATCCAAATCAATAACCAAAATGAGTGAAGCAGTAATTATGTGTGTATACTTACTCCCTTCATTTTGTCAGTCTGGGTGGCCCAGTTGGATAAATGCTGATCCCAAGGTCACAGGTTCAAATCCGGCCCAGACCAATGGTTTTTAAGTGTGCCTAAAAATGACAGCTCCATGCCAGTAGATTTTCTGGCATATGAAGCAACTTCAGGACAAAATCCTGGCATACTGACGACACTGATATGATTCTGGCAATTGACAGCTTTGTTAAACAACAAAATAATTCTGTTTTAATCCCCTTCATTTTGTTTTTTGTTGCCAGTATGATTCACAAAATTCTTTATATAGACAGAGTGTTGTTGCCAGTACCATCAGCTAGGGAGATCAACATGATCAGATAGAGCTTCATCAACAACCTTTATAGAGAACATACAGAGAGACCCAAAAATATCCGAACTGGTGTGCAGTGTTTTTCCACTGCACACATGGAAACACGATAATACAGCTGCTGTACACAAGGTCATGTGGTTGACTTGTTTTTCTGTGCCCTGTAAGTGCAGTATTGAGCTGACATGATAATGTATGATTGAGTTATTACCAGTGTGCTTTATTATTTTGTCCTATACTTAGTCACAAAATGTATTATGGCTTAATATTTGTTTTCTACTGCACAGCATGTATTTATTTATGATTTGTATGTGTTAACTCAGCTAGCCAAATGAAAGTGTGATTAGCAGAAAGATTTCCAGGTGATCTGATTTCTGTATCTGGGGTAACGTAAAGCTTAAAGTGTACAAGACAAAGCCCAACCCTGAAAGAATTAAAACATCCTCCAGGAAATTGCCAGCATTTCTTAACGTGAACTACAGCTAGTGATGGATAATTTCCTAAAGAGGTACCAAAAATGTATGGACAATGACAGTGCCCAGTTTCAGCATCTCCTTTAATAATGGGGCTCTAATGACCTAGCTGTCGACAGGCCCTTAAACCCTAATCACTCACTCACTCACTCCTTTAATAATAGTAGTAAGTAAAGCCTTTAAAAGTATGAGAGTTAGAACTGGAACTTAAAAATTCAATGCCACAACTGGGATTTGAACCACAGACCTTCTCAAACTTTTCCCACACATGGCTTGTGTGTTTAAAAACACCAACAGTAAGTTTGTTGGCATAAATAAATAATAATTACCATCTGAAGGTTATTTAATCCTGGGATATAAAGTACTTACAATAGTAAGTCACCATTGGGGTAATTTGTCTCTGATGTGAGACTGCCTTTGTGGTTTACCAGGAGAAATACGAACTGTTTGAGAATTTAATGCCATTCTGGCAGTTTGTCACAATAGCTCAGTGGTAGAGCAGCCGCCCGGTAAGCGGAAGGTCTGTGGTTCAAATCCCAGTTGTGGCATTGAATTTTTAAGTTCCAGTTCTACCTCTCAAACTTTGCCCACACACGGCTTGTGTGTTTAAAAACACCAACAGTAAGTTTGTTGGCATAAATAAATAATAATTACCTTTAAAAGTAGTTTTAAAAATGTTTTATGGTTTCATCTGCACTGTTCTATGACAGCGCCAGTCGACGACGAGTGCAGAGGACACTTACAGGCAAAACACAGTGCAGTCGGATCAGAGTCTTTGGTCACCCATTATTATATTTCTCATCCAGTCCAAACACATTCATGGACATGTTATTCCTCTTTCTAAGTTTTGTGATGTCTGTAAGCGAAGTAGGAAACAAGATGCATGCAAAGTATTTTTCTTCATTATGGACAGAAGAGAACCTCCCCCATTCAATCCTTAAAACTCATAGTAGTTTCCTAGAAAAGGTAACACAGATTAAATCCAAATTGAACATTCCTAACACCAGAGAAAATCTACTTATAAGAGAAAATCCATTGGAATTATTGCAACCTACCTTCAATTTGGAATTAATAGAGGAAATAAGTAAATCAGACACACCAAAAGAAATACAAAAACTTCTAGCTCTGGAAACAATCAATACTAGGTATCCCACAGAAGAATGGCTGCACATATATACTGATGGATCCTCGAAGGAAAACCTTACTGGAGCTGGAGTTACGTGTTCACATTTTTCCTTTTATCATTCTGTTGGCAGAGACACAACAAATTATGATGGAGAAATAGAGGCTATATACATTGCTCTCCGACAATTATTAAATCTTCCCTTAAATAAATTTAACAAGGCAGTAATTCTTTCAGATTCTAAAGCTGCAATTCAGGGAATATGTTCAAATACTACAAAGAAGTCAACAAAAAAGAGAATGCTACAAAATGTTAACACAACTCCAAAAAGTTAATAAGACTGTTCATCTCCAATGGATTCCAGCGCACTGTGGAGTCATGGGGAACGAAGCTGCAGACTCACTTGCAAAGAAAGGCACAACAATAAAACAAAAGTCTAAATTCAATTTCTCATATTCCTCAATAAAACGCTTGATCATAAAAAATTTTTGTCATTCATATCTACAAGAAATAGAAACAAATGCCAAAGATAAAAAATGGATTACACTACTTTCCAATCCAGATATAATCCCCCAGAGACCAAGGAAAACAGGTGTTGCAGCCTTCCGACTATTGACAAATCATGACTGCTTAGCAAGTCATCTCTACAGAATAGGTATCTCAGCCTCACCAATATGTGTCCTGTGTAACGATCCAGCAGAAATGAATGAAGAACACTTGAAGACCTGTGAAGCATTAAGATCAGAAGAAACTACAGTTCAAAAGTATTGGAAAGCACGAATGCTAATGGCTTCATTGCCAGATGCAAGGCACTAGAAAACAACAACAACATTTTTCTTCATTGATCTTGTATTTTCTGACACATTCTTATTGACGAATTTTGCCAGAACTGTATACATGAAGCATTTCTTATCATGTAATTGTGTATACTTATGCAGGCCTTCTTAGTTCCAATAGACAGTAATAGTGGTATGCAACTGCTTCCTCAATAAGGGTTATGCTTATTTATTCTGAGTTGAACTCCTTCCCAGCAAGAAATGCCCATCTGCTCCGTTTAAGCTGTCTTACATCTTTTTCAGTAGAGGGTTTCTTGAATTTCTCTTTCAACATTTTTCTAAGTCGGATTATAAAAACTCTAAGTAAGTGTGCGTTATAAATGTTTTGTCACACTTTTTCCAACAGCATTCACTGATTGACATGGTGATTAATTTTCACAGTTTTATGTATGAATAGTTATTTCTATACAGTTTGAATTATACACTGTTTTGTCTCTTATTCAGTTCTTTGAATAAATTTTCTGCTTCTATTCAAGTTTTAGGCTAAGGGCCTGTTACAGGCTCATAGCTGGATTTTCCAACCACCGTTTTCTAGGGTGACCCAGATGGCGTTTTCATCTAGGGTGGTAATTAAGCACAGCTTTAGGGAACCTTGTAGAGTGCATTTGGTATACATGCTTCTTCCAGTTGTTCTGATACTGTTGGATATATTGAATTACAAGAACAACTTGTAACTCCTTTAGCACATCTTCATTGCATTTATGGTCCCATCATGTGTAGCCAGCTGTTGATTGCATGAATCTCATTTCATTTGTTGATATCTTGTTTTCATCTTTTCGTCTCAATGTCCATGCCTCGGTACCATAATACAAGACTGGTCCTGCTTAAGTTTTGTAGAGCCACAGTCTTGTATGCTCTGTCCTTTCGAGGGTTTTATTATGTTATTTATTATCACCATGGTTCTGGCGTGCTTAAGAATTTTATCTGGAATATCTACTTCATCCACAAAGGATTCTTTATAGCCTAGATATGAAAATGTATTACTTTTTGAAGTAGTTTGTTTGATATGCAGATTTTACTAGAGACTGGGTATTTTCCACAAAATGCCATTACTTTTGATTTATGAATATTAATTTCCCTATCATACAATTCGCCCACTTGATATAAATTATGAACCAAATATTGAAGATAGGTTTTCTGTAGATGCTATGAGGGCCAAATCATCTGCAAAGAGGAGTGCATCTACTTGTATATTTATTTCTGTGAATCATTATGTGTTTTTCTCCATTCTTGAATAATTTTGTTCATATATATTATAAATAGAAGGGGTGAGAGGCTACAGCCTTGTCTTACACTGGCTGTAATTCCTTGCCATTAAGATAATTGGTTGTTTATTTTGACAGCTATCATGTTTTTCTTATAGGTATTATAGATATGTATAATTTGCTGTGAAGCTTTATTTTGGATTAAAATTTGAAGTAGATCATTCTTATTCGCTCTATCAAAGGCTTTTTTAAAATCATCATCATCTACAACAAGAGAGGCCAGGCTGGCCTGTTTCGGCTCGGAGAAGATCATCTTTCCATCGATGTTTAGGTCTTCCTACACTACGGTTCCCTTCAGGTTTATATCCTGCAACTATTTCAGGTATTCTATTACTTGATATCTATGTTATGTGATCTGCCCAATTCTGTTTGTATGTAGATATTTTACTATTTAAGCTAGGTGGGCGCTAATGTGCAGGACCCCTGAGTGAACCGCAAAATACCTAAGCCATCGCTGCTGGCGTAGTACCAGCGGCGATTTTTGGGGTCAAGAACTGTGCGTTCGCAGTCAGGCAAGGGGTTTCGCAGTAGTGGCACCTCGGTGGTGCGGCGTGGCAGCATCACAGCATCGGCGACTGGGAACCTGGCGATCCAATCGACTGGTCTCAGTGCGTAGGTGGCACCCTTACAAGGGCAGGTCCGCTCTGAAGGCCGCGTAATGGCCGACAGGGTCGGTGGGCTCCCGGCGGACGAGATAATACTGTGACTTTTGGTGGGTTGAAAAGTAAAGAACACAGATGTAGTCGGGATAAAGAAACACTTTTATTTCCGTAAACAGTAACTTTTTACACTCGTTGCAACAGCAAGTAAGTCTTTACCGATTCACCAACAGCACGGCTCCGAATTCGTAACACAAGAACTGTCCCTTCTCCGTCGGCACAACGCTTCACATCGTCTGTCCGTCTCCGTCGGCACGACTACTCAACGCTTCACATACGTCTGTCTGTCTCCGTCGGCACGACTACTCAACGCTTCACATACGTCTGACTGCCCCTTCTGTCGCACTTTACCGCTATTTATATCTCCCAGGCACTATTCTGGAAAGTTCAGTTACTGCGGTGAAATACAAAGCAGAGAAGATTCTCGAAGTCTCTATCCTTTTCTCTCTTTCGGCAAGCGCCCCAACAATGCGGCCAGGCTCTGTCTCTTTCCTTCGGCTCCTTTGCGGTAGTGCCGACAATAATGCGATGGGTGACACTGCTGTTGTCGGCAATTAGATGCGGCGGGCGCGGTGACAATACGGTCCTTAGCGAGTAGCGGTCCGTGTAGACCTCATTGCTGAAGAGCACTTCTATTGGGGAGTACGTAAGGGCTGGTTCCCATGGAACCTCGCAGATGACTACATTTTAGCCTCCATGAGGTACCGCTGACGCTAGCGGCGGTATCTGTAGCTGCGATAGTTGGCGAGGTTCCACGGATGGCGCGACTGAATTTTCCAGTAACGCATACTGTAACCTAAACTCACAATCTAAGGATACTGTTTATCATTTCCTTCAACTTCAAACTTAAATTGTTTCGTAGATACTGCTATAATTTAATAAAGCAAACCATGTCTTTCACTTAAAAACACAAAAGTACATCTGTAGGCTCTTACAAAGTGTGCCAAATGATATGTTTAAGGTGACAACAAAAGAATAAGCAATGAACCAAATGGTCCACCCACTTCACAGATATTGTTCAAAATGTCCACCATTTGCGCACCTGTCTTTTTAACCAATTACGTTGCACTCTTAACAAAAACACCCTCATTGTTGCGTATTTCTTCCGCAGCCAGATAAATGCATTCTCTCAAAGATTCGAGGGCTGTAGTTGCTGTTTTATAGATCCTACTTTTCACGTCTTCCCAGAAGAAAAAATCCAGAGGATTCATACCGTGTGTAAGGGAAGTCATTACATTAATTTAAATCAGTGGTAGATCTCGGTATTTGAAGCACATTTTGTATCTTACGTTTTTGTCTCAAACCATTTCCTACGGAGGTAGTTTTGTCGAAAACAAGCTGGCGACACTACAGATTTTGTGTGTGCGTGTCACTCTCACTGGTTCAGTACATAAACAAACACGTCACTAATACTACCAAGCGTCTCGTCAACGTCTCCTTGCATGTGTAGGCCAATCACAACCATTACGTGCATAAACATCAGACGAAAAGGAAAGTGATTACATTCAGAAACCAGGTCAATTCCCTGAGCAACCTCAACGCAACGTTGTCGACATACCTCGCGTCTGAAAAAAGCGATCGGAGTATTCCTTCACGTCTTTTCAGTGATTAATTATTTCTAAACCCTATATGATGTCCCATAATTATTACCGAAGCTATGTCAGAAGTGAGTTACTCTACCATCTTACAAGTAACAAACTGTTATCTTCAATCTTGTAGAATGACGCATACAATTTGGAACAAAAACCATTTATCTTTTCAAAATCGGCTGATCAAAGAAGAAAATGCCACAAGACTTTTTTGTTTGTAATGCCTCTATGAAGCACATATTAGAAGGAATTTAATGACTTCCCTTCCACCCTGTATAGATCAATTTGGCTATGTGCCGTTACATCTCAAACAGAGATGGGACATCTGGCACTCTTCAACACATTTCAGCGATCTCGTGAAGCGTCGGAATGACATCACAGTTTTAACAAACATTACAACAGAAGAAGAAATAAACAGCTTAGCAATCAAACAAATATAACATTATGTGACGCATTTTTTGTCCTTGGATAATAAGTGTTGTTTCCTGGTTGCTTATACCTAAAACATGGAGAAAAATGGCAATGTTGTTAAGAAGCTTTGTTTTTGTAACCAGGACTCTGAGATGGGAGCATAATGAGGCAAAGAAGAAGTTTATTTATTTAAATAAATTGGGACTGAGGAAGTGGAAATGGAACTCCAGAAGAAAAATAAGGAAGAAGCTTTGAAAAGAAAAGCAGAAGATGACTTTTTGTCAGAAGCAGCTAAAACTCCATTGCCCGCCTCTGTAGCGTGATGGTTAGCGTGTTTGCCTCACGTTCAAGAGGTCACGAGTTCGAATCTCGCTTAGGCTAAGTTATCCGGGTAAGGTTTTTTTCCGAGGTTTTCCCTACCCTGAGAAGACGAATGTCGGGTAACTTAAAGCTCCCTGGACCTCGGGCTCATTTGAGCATCATTTCACCCATTTCATTTCATTCATTCGTCCGATATGACACAATGTTGGAGGACGTCAATTAAAAAAAAAAAAATAATAATAAATAAAACTCCATTGATCACAATGACATGGCTAAAGTAGATGTAGCACAAGAGATGCTTGAACACCTGAAAAAGTACGTAAGGAATTGGAAGAAGATTAAGGAAAGACTGAGAAAATTCAAACTAAAATTTATGAAAAGAAAATGTCTCTCACCACCGACAACTTTTCTTTTCTTTCTTTCTTTCTTTTTTTTTTTTTTTTTTTTTTTTTTAAAGAAAGAAAAGTAGATGTTAGTTGATCAGCTTCTGAGAAATTTAAATTTAAATCAGGACATGATATTTCTTTATCAATCCTTTGTATTAATCATTTTTATATTGTTAAATATTAGTATTTGGTTCCCAAAATAAACTTAAAAAGAGCCTTACCCCATTCTAGATCACAGTTTAAGCATTCAAGAAGTGAGATACATCCATTTGTTAGATTATAGCTTATAAGCCTATTTCTAATCACATTATTATATGTATTTATTTTTCCATGGCAATAAATATGTAACAGAATTTGTGAAGCCTTTTTAAAACCACAGGTAAAATATTCTCTTATCTTCTCTTTACCTGATTACCCTCCCCTTATATAGGACTTACAAGCCAGTGCCTGTGGTCAGACGTCTGTCGGGGAGCACAGGAACCTATGGACCAGACAGTGTGAAGACCTGGAAGCGGGTGGCCAGCCAAGCACAAAGATGTTAGTGAGGAAGAGAATGATATGAAACGCAAGCGAAATCGATGACTGAAAAGATACTAATGGAGCATTTGGTGGAATGAGTGGCGGGGGAAAACGTAGAACCCGGTGAAAAGCTGCCCTGACACTGCTTCATCCACCAGGAACACCACACGGGTACCTAGATCGAACCCGGGCCCCCTAAGCGGTATGCGAACGCTCGGCCAAGGTGCCAGCCAGTAAAATATTCACTGCAGTAAAGTGTCTACAGCTATGTTTAATGGCAGTTACAGTCAATTCTCAGCTGTGATTCAACTGGCCAAGTTCTGAATGGGGAATATGATGTGTAAAAAAAATCTTATGTGTTGCACTCACATGACTTTCTCTACTGTTGTACTAACCATTCTTACAAACTCTTATTGCTATATCTTCTTCGTGTTAGTTGAGATACACATTTGTACAAATTATTGCTTATTTCCTTGTAGGTGCAAGGGGAATATTAGAATACAGTAGGTTTTGAGCAGTAGTCAAATCTATAGCTTTGAGATTCCGTTCTCTTTACACGCTTAACATATAAAAAAAAGAACGATGTTCTATTTCACCAAAGTTTTAAGTTTTCCGAAACTGACACAAATAACAAGGAATATCTCCGAAATGGTTCAATCTACAAAATAATTATTAAGACACAAATTGTGTGTTTTAGCGAGATCTACATTTTTGTATAAGACTTTGTCTATCTCATACGGTTTACGAGTTATTCAAAAGTCATCCAGAGTAAACAGGGCTACATAGGCTATAGGAAAATTCAAAATATACTTTTCATTTGTCATATATATATCTTAAACATGGCATTTTAATCAAAATCGTTAGGGCCATTTTCAAGAAAATAATTTTTTTTGAAAAGTTTTCCATGTAAAAGGTAGTTTAGCGTGGGGTTATTTTCTTCAAAATCTTCGTGTTGCATCCTTGAAAGACATTAAACTTAAATACCAACTTCGGTTTTTAACCGACTTTTCGTTTTTCAGTCATGCTGCCCACAGACACACAGCTAGCTATTTTGAAAGCTCTACAGGAACTACAAAACTTCAACGCCGTACCTAAACAAGAAAAAAACTTTAGCTACATATTCAGACAGCGAGGTAGCTCTAGCAGTGTTGAAGACAAAACAGGAAACATAACTCGCTTGTGGAGGATACATTACGAACCCTAAGAGATCTGCAGAGGAACCAATGGACAATACATTTCCAATGAGTTAAAGCTCACGCAGGTAATCCTGGGAATGAGCTGGCTGATAAAATGGCAGAAACATCTGCACGCGATGAAGAACTACCGATAGCACATAAAATTCCCAGATCTATTATTAAAACTGAAATACAAGAAAAAGGATACCAGCAGTGGCAGAATAGATGGAGCAGCACCAATAAAGGAACCCACTGCCAATCATTCTTCCTATCAATAAAAGATAGACTCAAGGAAAAATTACCCATTACACCAAATTTCACGGCTATTGTATTGGGACAAATACTCACTTGCATAGATTTCACTTAAGAGATGATCCCAAATATCAGTGCAATAGTTCACAACAAACGGCACATCATCTGACATACAAATGTAGACTTCTAAGGCAACAAAGATCTCTACTCATTGCAGTGCAACGAGTTATTTACTTACTGCAGCGAAGTTCTTGTAACAGCAAACACACAAAAAATTCAAATCTTTCAAAACCAAAGTCTGAGATTAATTACAGGTGCTATCAAAACCACACCAATAGCAGCTATGGAAATACTAACCAACCAATACCCCATTGAATATGAAATAGAAAAAGCGGCTCTTATTCAACACGAAAAGTTGATCAGACTCCCATTCAATACATGGCACAAGAGAAATTTTACACATACACTAAAGACTCAGGAGAGCTTTCTTTCCAAAATTCAAGACATCAAGAAGAATGTATACCTTCCTAATTCAAAGGAAAACTTCATATCTAAAGTCAATCCAACACATACATTAGACATCACATATTATTTACACCTGACAGAAGAAGTTAAAAAAAGTGATACTCCAACTAGTGTTCTAAAATTATTGGCATTAGAGACAATCCATATTAGATATCCAGAACATGAATGGCTCCATATTTATACTGATGGATCATTTATATCAAACCAAGATGGAGCAGATGCTGGAGTCACATGTCACCTTTTTTCCTATTACAAATCTTTAAGTTATGGAACTACTAACTTTGATGGAGAAATTGAAGCAATTCGAATGGCCCTACAAAATCTTTTGTACAGAATTTCACATTTTCAGCAAGCAGTTATTCTCTCAGATTCCAGGGCAGCAATTATAGCAATTACTTCCAAGTTGTCACCAAAAAACCAAACTATTATAGAATGTTGGAAGATGCTTAGCCATCTAACAGCACTTCAAAAACACCTAGTCTTCCAATGGATACCGGCTCACTATGGACTGAGTGGTAACGAGAAAGCTGATTTTCTTGCAAAAAAGGGTACCAGCGGTGTACAAAAATCTATAGTTAATCTACCATTTTATGCAGCTAAAAGATTAGTCAACTCTGAATTCAAAAAAAATTATTGCAAAATATTACTATGAAAAATCAAAGAATAAAAGATGGGAACTACCAAACATTCAAACAGTGATTCCTGAGTATCCTCGAAAAACAGCAGTTGCAACCTTCAGTTTGATTACAGGACATGATTGTTTGGCAAAACATTTAAACAGAATTGGGATATATTCTTCACCACTCTGTCCTCTATGTGATCTGCAAGAGGAAATGGATCGAGACCACCTTCAAATATGCCCGGCCACTTCTAGTGCCCCATCCATCAGTGAAAAATATTGGAGAGCAAGAGGATTAATGACTTCATTGTCAGAAATCCAGCATTAGCTAACAACAACAATAACAACATACTCTTGTTAAAACATTAGGTACAGAACTTAAAAATAACCATATTGACAAACTAGACATTTAAGACATACATTACGTGATTGTAAATAGATGATAAATGATGTGAACAATACATGTAATATTACTCTGTAATGGGACATGCCGATATAATAAAAAGAACAGACACACAAACACACACACACACGCGTGCGCGCGCATGGACTTTTTCTAAAAATGTTTTTTTTTTTTTATTCAGGGGTCTCAAAACATATATTTCCGGTGAAATCTCGACATCGATTTTTTTGGGGGGTGGAATACAATACTTCCTCTACTTACCAGTAGAGAAAGTAAAAATCTGACGTGTTACACTCACATGACTTTTTCTACTCTTCTACTAACCATTCTTACAAACTCCTATCTCTCTCTCTCTCTCTCTCTCTCTCTCTCTCTCTCTCTCTCTCTCTCTCTCTCTCTTCCTCGTGTTAGGTGAGATAAACATTTGTAGAAATTATCTTATTCATTATTTCCTTGTAGGTGCAAGGGGAATATGGGAATACAGTAAGCGCTCAATGACAGTAAAATATTTTAAAGCTTTGAGAATCCATTCTCTTTGCACGGCTAAGACAGAGAAAATGAATAAGGATCTTCCATTTGAGAAAAGTATTGCAAAACTCACACAAATAATAAGGAATATCTTCGAAATGGTTCACTGTACAAAAAATGTATTTGGACATAAGTTGTATGTTTTAGCAAGATCTACATTTTTGTATAGCGAGGTTTGGTCTACCTCTTACGGTTTACCAGTTACACAAATCATCCAGAGTAAACAGGACTGCATGGGTCAGAAAATTCAAAATATACCTTTCATTTATCATAAAAATATATCAAACATGTGGCACTTTAATCATGTGGCACTTGGAGCCATTTTCGAAAAAACAAAATTTTTGAAACATTTTCCATGTAAAGTGTAGTTGAGGGAGGATCTTGGTGTCGCATCCTTAAACCATATTAAACTTAAATACCAACTTTGGTTTTTAATCGAGTTTTCGTTTTTGAGTTATCCACACAGAGACACACCGACCATTTTCTAAAACTGCTTTTTTTAGATTCAGGGGGCTCTCAAAACATATATTTCCGGTGAAATCTCGACATCAAATTTTTGGGAGGAGTACAATAGTTCCTTTACCTACTATACGTTTTTTTTTTTTCATCAGGGGAAAATCTTACGAAAGACGCCTCTGGTGAGTTTTACCAACTAAAAAACCCCTGTAGGAACCAAAGTGAGCTTCTTCTTGGAACTGCAGAGGCGTAGTATACTTTTTCTACTATTATACGTAGTAGAGAAAGTAAAAATGTAAAGGTAAAATCAGTCTGAAAACTGCAATACCTTAGCTGGGATTTGAACCATGAATCTTCCGGTCTCCGTCCGATTACCCTAACCACTGAACCACCATAACAATACACCGGCACGACACTAAGTTTTCCAAATGACTCGCAGTGTTTTCCGATAAACCACAAAGAAATCTCAAATGCATTTGCAATAACATACCCTAAGGGCACTTACAACGTATAAGTACTTTAGTTCCGGGCATCAGTTCAACTAACTAGAAGGTCAAACAATTACCACTAATTGTTTTTTTCACACCAGACGTGTGTAGGACAAAAATTGGAAAGGTTTAATAGGACTGACAATGCCATGGTGGGGATTTTAACTACGGATCTTCTGATCTCCATCTGGTTCTAACCACTGAGCTACCATGGCAACATTCCGGCACGATACTGAATTTTCCACCTGAGTCACATTTTTCCCGGTACAGCAGAAGGAGATCTCAAATGCATATGAGATAACGTAGGTACCCTAATGGTGATTTGCATCGTGTAAGTACTTTAGTCCCGGGCTTCACAGTTTAATCAACTATAAGGTCAATCATTGGTAAGTAATTGTTCTTTTGCTGTTCTTTCAGACTGATTCTAACTTCCCAATTTTTTTCCTACACAGGGGCTGGCGTGAAAAAATAATTAATTGACAAAATAAAAACATTGTCATATTAAGAATTTGCTTAGTA